>JAOWBP010004554.1:6841905-6863227 GCA_028571105.1 Tragopan temminckii
AAACGCTTGAGAGAAGTTCAGCCAGCAATTTGTTCACTGCTGAAGGCAGAAAATTTCATGGCCCGAGCTGCAGCGTGGTCCTTAGTCCCCAAGCCTATAGAAAAAGAACACTCCGAATTCAACACTAATGAGTGCAAATCAAACAGATATAGTGGAGCAGGATACACATAACTTAGTTTCTGAAATAAGGAAGCTAAATTTAGTTTTAATTTCTAAGATTATTTTCATCTTACATGAGAAGTGTGCCTGGTCAGCTAGTTCAGTCACTGAGAAAACGTCGACACAAGAGTGTATCTGCCAGAACACATTTGTACCAGCTGTGTTCCAAACTGGCAAAGAGAGAAAAATAATTCAGATGGATCAAATAAATCTAAACTGTCTGAATAGGGAGTAACTATATCAACATGTTTACTACTCTTCCTCTAAAACAGCTCCAAAAGGTAGCAAAAGCTGGAAGGGAAGTAAGAATCACACACGCAATGAAATAAAACAAGAAACAATAGATTGCACGTAATAAAACCTAAAACAGCACCGTTTGCATTCAAACGGGCCTAGGAGTCCAATGATGCAGCCTGACTGATGATATCAAACAGAAGTGAGCAGCCCAGGAACACAGATAACGCACCACTCAGCAGGATTAGGAAGCAAATTAGTCACAGCCTTTGTTTGCGTTGTCTTCCTTCTCTTCACTAGTAGGATACCATCTCTGACAGTGCTTTTGCAAGCTTTAGAAGCAAGCTTCTTTGTATTTCTTGCACTGTAGCTCAGTTAAGATTATTAAAGAAAAAGGGGTGGATTAAGTACTTGACAGTAATTGGGAAACACCTCAGGATACGAGTTCTATTCTTCCAAGAAAAAGGGTTAGAATTAAGATAGCTGCCTTTCATAGGGCTGAAAGATCAATACCGGACCCCGTGGCAAATTAATAGTATGTGTAATAAATGAAAAGAGATTGCTACTAGACCTCTGGGAAGTGTCACAAGGAGAAGAATCCAGGGATTCCAAATGACTGCAGGCCATACTGTACCACCTCCCTCACCTCACTGTGGAAGAGAATTAAATATCAGAACTGCTAGATTAACTTAAATGTAGGCATTTCTGAAGTTCCACAGAGAAGACATGAATTTTGCAGAAGATATCTGTACAAGGTAGAGTGAATTCCACAGAAGTCCTTGGGGTGAGGGGAGTACAAGAGACAAGAGTGGAAATTTCTCTGAAGAGCTAATAGGTCACAGGAAACACAAGGAGTGAAGAGATTTCAGAGTTAAACAACTTTCTGTGGAGATGATACACGGGACACATACAAGAGATGTGACTGATAGTGAAACCCAGAACTGTGATGCTGCATCCCATTAGAAAGCACTGGAAGAATGTATGCAACTAGAAAGTAAGCATGTGAGAAATTGGTAATGGAACTAGGATAACTGAGTTTCTGAATTCAAAATATTTTAAAGATATCCAAGATTTCTCATACTAAAAGATTAAAGTTTAATTTATTCAAAGATAAAAAGAAAACAGAAGAAAAATAGCTTCTTCATTGCACTATTTTCCTACTGAAAAGCCTTTGAAATCCTTCAGTTTTGCCAGCAAATATTTCTCCTCAGGAAGAGGTGGTTGCAGCACCAGATCCATGGAGCTGCTCTTCACAATCCTTAGGAACTTCCTGCTATTATGCCTGCCCCAGGAAAAGATTCCTGTGCCTCCTTAAACTTGATCACACCCACATACTTTTTGCAAGGCAGACTTGCAGGGATGGCTCAAAGATACCTCAGGCATTTAAATTTGTCGTCTGGTGATGAATAAACTTTTGAACGACAGGATTTCAACCTAAATTCATATCACTGCTTCCTGCAGGAGATGGACTGTTTGGAAATGCTCTTTTTCCTCCAGTACAGACTACATTGAGCTCTGAGAAGCTACAGCTACAGTCAACAAGCCTTCTCTAGTCATGGAATATTGACACACACTCCATTTCATCGTATTTTTCCCCTCTCTGGTGAGCAAGAGAAAGAAATCTGCTCGGTCTCTACTCAATCTTCTTTTGAAAATAGCCAAGCAAAGAATTAACTTAGAAGCTCAACAGTATCTGGTGTTTCTACATTATTCCCACTACTCCTTACAAGCTCAAACTTTTGAAATAATCGTCTTTGCCTTTTATTATTGAAAAGTCTCTGCTTTCAAATCTTAAGGATTGCTTAAGGCAATCCTCTCTGCCAAGTCTTAACAGGTTAAAACAGAAGTTTTTAATGGTCCCCGTTTAATAAATATCCATATTAGACAAATGTGGTTAAGAACTCCACATAAGTTAGTTTCATAAAACAGAAAAACAGAATTTTGTTACTTGTATGGGATACAAGGCTACTTCTACAATAGGCTTTTGCTAACATAAGCGAGCTATGTGAGGTCCACAGAACTGACGTGTGAGCTAACTGCATTGGCAGAAGTTAAAGACTTTAAAGAGGATAAAAACATGGCTGACATCACATTATTGTGCCATATAGTTATTAAATTAGAACAAGCAGTAGCAGTAAATCAGAATTTCTATCCACAGAAATGGAAACCTCCTGCACAACTTTTTACGTTGCACATCTACCTGACAACTACTGGGAACAGACAAAATCCACAGTTACTTAGGATCTTAAAACACACAGAATCTTGTCTGAGTATTCAGTTTCTCAAAAGAGAACAAGTGTGTCTCAGTCAAACTGTTTCAAATTCTGACACTGCGTACGCCCATGAAGCCTTTAAACTATTTTGCCAAATTTGGAATTTATGGTAGTGCAACCAAGACAGACGATAGTCCTGGTTTCACTGTCTGCCAGTACTCGCTATCAAGAAGAAATGAATCAAAATCTAATACATATTTCAGAGTTATATAAAGATGTGAGTGAAGTACCACAGCAAGATTTCTCTAGTTTTTTTTACCCTCCTTTCGTTATTACATCTTTCACTCGTGAGTTATGCTGTTCTCCTGACAGCCCACATCATCCAAACTATACTATGCTATCCAGAGACTTGGCGCAAAGGACAGAACTCTACAGAATTATTGGTATTTCCTCCCATGTATGGTGTTTATTTTATAAATCAGGCATTGTATTTTAACAGCTGCCTACTTGGAGTTTATTGCAAGTGGAAAAAAAGCAACCACAAATCCACTGCTGTCAAATAAACGAACGTATTTCAAGAGGAAAAACTGAAAACTTTATGTACGCAAATGATCTACCACAAAAATAGAGAAAAAAACAACTTATTTGTAACTACAGAACACTTTGTCCACCAAAATAGCATCATATGATGGAGATGTACAAAAATACCCACCTTTAACTACAAAGTTTAGTTTAAATGTTTTAAATTTAAAGTTTAAATGTTGATTTCCTTACATAGCATCTACTCTGATAGAACAGAGTAAGCAGACCGCAACAGGCAAGGATGAGGAGGTAAGACTTCTTTTGCTGCATCTCAAACTGACTGGAGCGGATGCCTTTTTTTAGTCCTTGGAAGATTGATGATTCCATTATTTGTAGTACTCAGCAATAAATCTCTGAGTTTAGGCTAAAGTGAGCACTTTTCCCTACTTTACGTCTTCCATTACACCGTTATTCATCATGTTTAATCATTCATTTACCTCTGACTGCTACTGCACTTGGGGAGGACTGGCACATTATTGATTTTTGACTTTTACCCTTTAGAAGCTGGGTAAAGGGCTTCTCGACTGCTTAATCAAAAGTGACATGACCAGGGCAGGGGAGCTGCAGACCTTGGGAAACAGCAGCTAAACAACGTGCCAAGTTATGATGAAATGAAATTAAGAATCAACAAAGAAAGCAAATTATAATAAACTAAAAATTAAAGTGGATACCCCCCAGGAGACCACGGAGTACAAAGCACTTCTCTGCCTTGTAAAATACATTTCTGGGAAAGAGAAGACTAAGATTGAGCAGGATGATTTACAGCTTCAAATTCCCACAAAAAGAAAAATACAGAGCCGCGCTCTGTTAAAGGCGTGTCAGATAAAGTAATTTCGTTGAAGTATATTCTGAGTTGCTTATAAACCTTTTTGCTCAAATAGAGTGTCAGTTCAGCACCCCACTAGCAAACACATATCGTAACACACAGTAAAATATTTTGATAGCTGGCTTATTTCCTGCTTACCAAAAACAAAACAAAAAAAACATCAAAAAGCAAGACAGAGAAGCCTCTGCATACCCTGAAAAAGCCTTGCAGATAAAGCCTTTACTTTTGCTATAACATACTGCAATTTTTGCAATAAGCTATAAACTTTCTACAGGGGCAGACAACAACAAGGACGAGGGGAAATGGCTTTGAACTGGAAGAGTGTAGGCTTAGACCAGCTATTAGGAAGAAATTCTTTACCGTGAGGCTGGTGAGGCACTGGGACAGGTTGCCCAGTGAGGGTGTGTACGTTCCCTCCCTGGAGACCTTCGAGGCCAGGCTGGATGGGGCTGTGAGCAGCCTGGGCTAGAGGGAGGTGTCCCTTCCTGCAGCAGGGGGGTTAGAATGACATGAGCTTAGAGGTCCCTTCCAACCCAAACAATTCTATGATTGCATGAAATATAGTTATCTTCCAATTAACAGCATACTAATGCTGGTTTCACATTTCAAACAAAGCAGTGAAAAAAATGAGTAACAAGGTTGTTAATATTGCCTAGTTTTTTGTATAACAGTTACGTATATGTTCTCTCTTTAGAGTGGAGGAAAAGATAGTGTAAGAACTTGGCATCTGTTATCAAGGGCCACAGAAACATTATCATTCTTTTAGTCCTACATTATGCCTCTCCAATTCCTCTAATCTTAGTAAGAATATTGTGCCTCATCAAAACAGAGTGGCTTTTATATATATTTTTTTTAAAATGTACACCGATCCTCCTTTTGTCCACTTGTTATATACTTAAAAAAAAGAACAGTAAAGAAGATGAAAAGAATTGAAGTAGTGGCTACCCCTAAATAATTATTTCACACATTTTACCCCTCTCCACCGTGGGTTTTTACAAATTACCTCAGGAAAGAGATAAATATATTTAGCTTTTTTTCTAAGGCTAAAAAAATGCGCTACTTCGTATCACAGGCAAGAAGTGCAAGTCACTGTTTTGCAGCCATAAAGTCCCAGCCATGTATTAGGCCTACATCCATATCAGTTAACTGTCAATGATTGCTTAAGCTACAGTTAGTCTGCAGGAAGAAGTTCAGATCGTGTACCAGTGGCCACCGTGATATATGTCCCACTGGTGATTAAAATAAAGTATTTTGGCAAAGAGCACTGCAAATTTTCAAGTAGGATATATTTAATCATTTGAAATTGGAGTACACAAGGTGTGTCGTACATTGCATGACTGAAATGTGGCCCAGAGGATCCAGGAAAAGCAGCCTCCTGCACAGTGAGACTACTGCAGGGAAACTATTGTTTCCTAGCTATGTTAATTGAATGGAGATCATAGATAAACTCTTTATGAAACTGAAGTTAGTCTTTTAAAAAGTGATAGACGAGAAGCAGCTCAGGAAAGGAAAATCAATAATGATGAATCTTTAAACATAGCATGCGCAGGCCTACATGCGTGCAAACAGCACAGGTTTTTCAGATACCTGGCCAAAGAAACCCTCAGGAAGTAAGACTGCTGGGAGAAATGCGAAATGGATGTCAAGCCTGTACCATGAATACCACCTACTAGCAGATTTTCAAAATCTTGCAGTTTTATTTGCAAGTTCTCTACACTGCCAGTTCCTCACAACCTGTTGCATTAAGAAGCAGCTTCATAACACAGGAAAATAAAATTAGTGTTGCTGTTCCATGAACATCAATAGGATCTGCAAGCTGTTGCATGAAAACCCTTTCAACATGGAAATTATAGAAATGAGCTGAAAACATTTACATACGGCACACTCACTTTGTCAATTCAGAATTTTTTTCAACGTACAAGCTACAATAACACAGCACAGTGTATGTGTTTATGGGAACGTAAGGCGCAATTCTGAGCCCCCTGTGCTGAGATAAATCACATCAAGTCACTCCAAGGACAGCATGTGCAAAATTGTTTAGTCTTCCACAGAATTCAGCAATGTCAAACCACCAGAAAAGTTCCGAAGAGACAATAATATATTGAGCCTGGAAGAGCTTTGCAGCACTTGCAGTATTGTTCTTCCTGTAAAAGCGTGTCTGTCTTCAACAGAACCATCAGTGTCTCTTAACTGTTATCAGCATCATGTTCTCAGAGAACTTTACTACAGATAAAACAGATCTTTTTACAAATACCTTATTTGACATTTCTTTCTTCTTAGATAATGTTTTTTACATCATCTGGGAGCAGTAGGGCCTCCTGTTTACTGAAATGGAAACGTGATGCCAAATATCTGTGAAAGACAACCATTCTGACAGGCATCCCGAAAGCTGAGCGTTACCTTTCGACCTCACTTCAATCAAGTCACTTAATGAGCTCCCTCAGATCGTGTCTGGCTAGTCAGGCTGGCTCACAGTAATGCTGTGACCAACTCTGATACACAAGTTTTGAAAAGTGCCAGAGAAGGGACAGTTGGCTGCACAGCTGTCTGCAGCTTGAATGTAAGAATACAGTTCACCAAATATTGAGAAGACAAATTTCTGTATAATTTTTTTATTCCTCAAGTTTAAAAAAAAGATTAACATTTCTCATGGATCACTATAGCACATTTCCAACATTTAGACGTGTCTTTTTAATAAAAAACACTTTCCTTCATCTTAATAGTCCTATCAGTTAACGTTCATTGAGGTTTTCAGCTCTGGAAACTGAGACTGTTTCTAACACTACTTTCCTGATACTGTGCAGCAAAGCATTTTTACTGCAGTCAGAACTTGTGGATTAGTCTATGCTGCAATAACAGAACTGATACATTTCTATCATATGTAATAATTTGAGTAAGTCTAAGCAAAACACTCACTGCTTACAACAACCAGCAATAGCAAACCTTAATAAAACCAGTTCAAGCTCGATCGATATTTTGTACAAAAAACCTTACTTCTTCTATAAAGCATCTATTCTCCTTTTTACAATTTAAAGTTGCATTTCAGATGATCTAAGCTGAAGGAGCAGGAGCACAGCTGAGATGGTGAGTACACATTGCCTTTCTGAGTTGGCCACCGCAGGCTTTTTTTTGTTGCTGGTTTTTGCAAGACTTCACCACTATTGTCCCTGTGACACACAGGATGGACATTTGTGACTCACCAAATGCTAACTATGAACCTATCCTGGACAAAGCTCTCAGAATCCTCAGCACAGCCAAGGTTTCTGATGATTGCTTTACAAGTACTGCTTCGTCGCTTGGCTCAGAGAACAGAAGCCTGCGTGCAGCATTCACACTGCTAAAAGCACTGGCAAGTATCAGTTACGTGTAACTGTGTTCTCAATGATATGAAAAATCCCAGGACAATACCTGAATATTCCCACATTGGGTCACTAGTGCCTGTAGAAGGAAAGGTGGGGATCCTCATGCACAGCAACAACAGCATGCTTCTTTAGGCAAAACAGCCACTTGGGTTTATGGCCTGTTGCTTGTTGTCCTATGGAAAATAACTCGTTATTGTCACCTTTATTACACTGTTATGCTACACTGCCAATCTCTACATAGTGGCTGAACACACAAATAGTGCTTCACTGAGCCTCCACAGCTGCTGTGCTTCAGACAAACTTTTCTTCAGCATTGTCTGGCTTAATTTTTTGTTTCCTTTTTGCTTACTTAATATCTTTCACTCAACATCAAATAGTTCGAAAAGCAAGAGCCAAACCTATTAGCCTATATGTCTGAAAAATGAATATTCACCATTCTGGTTCAATTCTAATGATTGGCATGATTATAGCTCCCAGCAAATAAGTTCCTCACTCTGAAAAGAGCAGCAGCAAAATTAATGGAAGCCAGGAATGGAATAATGGAAGCTTGTTAGTTACTTAGACCCCAGAGACCTTGAATTCCACAGTTCCTGGTTGGCATCGTGCACTGAATCACAGAAACATCCAGAGAGAACAAAACTGATGAAGCACTGCTTCGCACTGTACTCACTCTGACTACCAAGCGGTTAATTCAAACCAGCACAGAGTTTTGAGAATGTAACAGATAAGCAAAGCATCTAAAGGCAAAATAATAGAGTGCTGGATATAATAAAGCAGACACACTTCAGTGGCAGTGCAGTTGATTATCCTTGGAGCAAGTAAACTCTGCTAGCACACTGAACACAGAGATAACACCAGAGACAGGAGGAGAACAGCTGTCTCACACAGTAGTTTTTAACCACAGGTTGAAGACTAAATAGCCAAATGCGTGGCATATCTGCTTCTCAGGGCCCAGAAGGATACTAACTGGTCAAAAACATTTATTTACACCAACAGGTACACAGACAGTCTCATAACATACTAATGGAGCAACTAATGTGTAGGTGGTTGCTGCTGAAGATGTAGCTGTACAGTTGTATTGCTTTTGCAGTGGCTGTATGTACATGCTTTTCTTCAGACCACTTGCATGCTGATCCAGACTCTGGCATGCAGATTGGAAAAGGAAAAAAAGAAAGCTCATTTTGGCAACAGGAGGCCTTCCTGAAAGCACAGTAACTGAACTCTGACACTGCTCAGCTTCTCTGAATCAACAGACGCCATTCAACACAGCATCTGCACAGCAAAGCTAATCACATTCAGTGTTTAAACTTTGGGGTAAAGGGTGAGATGAATTAGGAATCTGAATTCTTAGCAAGTTGAATAGGAAAGCATTGGTAGGTTTTGAAAAAATAAAACAAGAAAAACTTTCCAAGGATCCTTTCGACAAGCAAAATTGAGATACTTACTTTGGACTTCTAAATCTCTGCTTGATATACAAGCACTCTTTCATTAGATGTCAAAACAAATACATTGCTGTCCTAACACCTCCAATATTTAAAGTTTACTTTGTTTTGGGAATCAGTTATTAAAACTTCTCTCTCAGTGAAGGCGCTTCCTTTGCACATTTATTGCGCCATAAATGAACTATTTTATAAAACAAGCAGCGTTTCCAATAAGGTAAATTAACTGAGATAGGTAAATCACTGAAACTCACTGACAAGAAGGTTTGTGAATAATTAAGTAGCTGATATACAGCTGCAGTACCACGAGCCTCTTATTCAGACTGCCATATTTCTCAGCATGACACAGGCAAGACTTTGTTTCTGTAGTATAAAAAGACTCTTAATTAAATCTTCATTCTTCAGTGTACCGAGATTTATCCTTCCCTTCATGAGCTCAGATTATATTTAATGCTGAGAAATGCTGATTTGCGGTGTTTTTTTTGTTCTGCTTTTTTTTTTTGTGCTTAAATTCAGATTGTCAAGGGAATTTCTTTACTTCTATTTGTTTCCAACTTCTTTAAAGTAAAACACTGAACATTTGTTCAGAAGAAATAAAGTGCACTACTTCAGCCTTCAGAGTAGTCATGAATATTAACACTCTTGAAAATTTTCCATTTTAATATATTGTTTAGTATGTTGGAGAGATCTTCACCCGCAGTTATAAAATTCAACATAATTGCCCATGTCTTAATGACCTCAGTCTCTGAATACAATCGTTGGTCTTTGCACACTGTCTGTCACTTTCAGTGCTTGGGTATTGACATTGCATCTCTTTTAGGTTCTTTGCAGACTCTTAATGACTATGCCAATTAATAATGCATCATTCTCTCTCCTCTAGCTAATTTTAATTGCTGTAATTTACGTCTCTAGACAATTCTTGCACTACAGATGTAATCTATACCACTGTGACTGAGTTTGAAGATCACACTCTCAAGGTCCCTAGCAGATAAACAACACAATTTCAAGTTCATAGACATCACCTACAATTGACATCAATTACTGTTCAAGGAAACAAGTCATAACGTTACAGGTAACAAACAGCTCCTTCTTGCGTTCTGGAGCAGAGTGGACCTCACCGTCAGATCTCTGATAATTAATTACAGCTCAACAGACAGAGCTTTACTGAGAGACCCAGATACTTTGACAGAGAAAAATCCACTCCAAATTAGCAAAGATTGAGGTTCTGCAGTTGACACAGGTACAAGCTTGTACAACTACAGAGACATTCCTGTGCTTCTGTGACTAACATCTTCTGGGTGGTATTAGGTTGTGGCATAAACACTCTTAATTCCTCACCTACAGCCTGAGACAATGCATATAAAAACCATCAGCTTGTACTGAAACTAGCAACATACACTTGTACAACTTAAATGATGCAGGAAGACTAAATACCAAACTAATTCCTACTTAATTCTACCAACACCCCAAAATACAGCTGTGAAGCATTCATCTATACCAGATAACTTAGTCCATCCCCCTGACAGTATTAGGAATGCTTCACAAATCACATTCTAGCATTTCACTTGCTAAAGCTTGATCCACAGCCCTGACAAGCTCTTGCTGCTGTTCGAATTTTTTTTTAATGTCACTGCTTAATACCTTCAGTACCCCTCATCAAAATCAGAATCATTCTTGTACTAGTTGTTTCCACGTTGTTCCAAGTATCTTCTATCCTAGCACACTTCTGTTTCCCTAATAATTCTCTTCAAGTACACTAGGTTGTTCATCTCTGTCTAAAGGGCACAGAAGGATTAAGACAGCCTGCAATCTGTATTTGGTTGCACTTAACTACTCACATAACACTATCACAGATTACTTGAAGACTGCCTGGGTTCAGTGCTGTAACATCAAGGAACTGAAGTACCAGGACTCAATTTGGCATTTGTGTTATTTATATAATTACTGTATTTTGTAGTATGACTGCTCTCAAACACAGCCATAACCATAACTCTTATGTAACAAATACACACCATATTAAATAATCAAATCTCTCTCCTTTATCTCTCCTTTAATTAAACCCTTTTTTCAGTCACAGTATTGTGACTGGGACCACTAAACCAAAAAAAATAGAATGAAAAGCAAACTTTACTGTGGCTTGCAATGCATCTATCATCATTCAACTTTCAAGTGCCTACTAATGAATTTTCAAAATAGTACACATCTTTAACTAGTCTCCAGTGAACTATATCCTTATGTGCTATACCCTCAGAACTCATCTAAAATGCTCCATAAATTTACAGGCATAGATCCAACGTGTCACATTTCTTCAACCTGCTTCCTCTCCTATCAGGACTGAGGCTCTGTTTCTAAAAGCCAAAAGGTGAAAGGGCGAATGAAACAGGTGGGGTAGAACAGAATTTGTAGTCCTTCAACAACTACATCTGCTTACCTCCCTCTGGATCTTCAAAATAAAGTCCTCAGCTGCTGACATCCCCTTTCTGTTGGCAGAAAGCTAGGGAGGCTGCTGGCAAGACTCACCTTTGTGCTTTCAAGCAGCTGCCTCGTAAGTTGGATAACAAGCCCTTCATGGAGCACCAACTAATTACACCACCATGTAAACCTGAGGTTCCCATTACTCTTTTCACAGGCTGGCCTGCAGTAGTCTTCCACAGGACAGCAAAAGCAAACAGAAAACAAACAAACCACAAAATTCAAGCGCTAACAAAAGAGACCTCCACCCCAAAAAGCATATTTAACTGTAAATGTTTGCATTAACACTTAACTATTAATGAGTCCTGCTGAACGTCTGAGAAAGCACAATGAGAGCTCTTCCATGGTTGACAGATTACAATGGCCACAATTTCTTCCATGTTGAACTGAGAACCTCAGAAGCACTGCACATTCTAAACTGCAAATGCATTCAGAGATGTGCATGTAAGAACTATTCTGTAAAATGCTATAAACATGCAAAGCCATCTAGATAAATCAATCCCCCAAATTCCTAAGCTAATCACAATTATTTATTTTTATCTTAATTGTGTTGTGCCCATCTTCCCCTGCTTTGAAAAGGTGGCCATGCTGCTACACAATTTGAAATAATAATCACAAATTATTTAGATATTACATTGATAGCACCACCACGAAAGAACTAAAGCAGCTAGTAATTCTGCATGCAGGTTCACTATTGCATAGCACCTATTAAAGAGAGGCATCAGGACAGTAGTAACTGCAGTTATCTGATGCAGTAAGCTCCATCTGTCCTGCATACCAAGTGAGGGAAAATAAACCTTTACAACATGGGCACATATAATGATAACGTACCTGCACAAGGGACAAAGGTAAAAGAACAACTGAGTCCTCAACTTCACAAGCACAAAATTAACCATAAAAGGTGTGTGTTTGTGATGTATGTAAATACAGCAAAACCTCAGTTACAACAGTTTATGTTCATTCACAATCAGTTCAAATTCAAAACTGTGACTCTTATAAACATTCTAATCTCTTCACTTTGTGACAGTTCTCACTCCTCCGTCCTTTTGAGCTTCCAGGGCAACTTATCTTTCCAGCAAGTAGAGAAATTTGTGACTTTTGAGAATCATATACTGCTGTAACAGAGTCAATGAGCATACACAATTACAATGAAATTGAATCTCAGCATGCAAGAGCAGCATATTTCTAAATGGAGTAACTCCTACTTGCAAGATTATTGGCTGCAGAAAAGTCAAGGATTGAAGCCAAATGTACTGCTGCTTCCCATTAAAACTCCCTGCAAAAAGGGAGATGAAGCCAGATTCCTAGGGCAGTGGAGGAAATAATCATAATAAAGATGTAGTTCTACAGAAAGCCCCACACAATAGCAAGGTCAGCAAAGCAGTGTCTCTTCATGATTTAGAATTAAGCATAATAGGTTTCTGTCTAGTAGCTCAAATATGAACTGCTAAGCAATCTTTTCTTCCTTTCCTGCCCCATCATACTACAAAAAGTACAAAGTATCTCAACCAAAGAAAATGCTTCAAATTGCTTCATGTAAGAAAAAGCAAAAATAAGTCGCCTTAAATCCACGTACTTTGTTGTATCTTTAACTTCGGAAAGATAAAGCACAGCTTCTACAATACTGCCAAAATCATGAGCAATAGCAAAGAAAAATCCTACATGCTCCAAATTCTTAATATTGGAGCAACTACAAAGAAATTTGTAGTCTCTATTACTAGCAGCTGCTGATGTTATAATTTTTTTTTTAATTAGACTTTTTTTTTTAAACAGCATTTTTCATTATCCATAATCTTAAGTACAAGGAGACTCAAAGGCTGCGCAATTTCTTTCTTGGGCTACAACATAACAATTCAGGCTGAACAAAACATTCACAGTAAAACCTAAACCTTTAAAGGTTACCTTGTCTTAAAGCTACCTTGTCTTCTACTTCTTGCAGTGAATTTTTTTTAGATTAAATAGAAGAACGAGGGAGTTGATCAATTTTCATGGCCACATGACAGTGCTTGTTAAAACACAAATGAGAAAAAATAAAATGCAGAAACCCAACTACCAAAACATCCACAACTGTTTATACTGAATACTAGTAAGAGATTACATTTTGTATTGAAGCACCCGAACACAGAAAACATCACTCTGGCAAAAGGAAACGCACGTAATTTTCATAACCGGTCCATCAGGCATTCCAGCAATTCTCACACATCAGTCAAAACATTAAAACTATCACATTCTCACAGCAAGTAATCTGATTAACCACATTTTTAAGTTTCCAAGGATTAAACTTGTTGACTATGTAGAAGGTATACACAGTACCAAGATGCATTCAGGTTCACAGACAAACACACAGAATGTGATAATGGTTCATCACAGAACTGCCTTCAAGGTAAGTATCACTAAATGATGAATGGGAAATAATATAAAGGCAAGGAAACAATCAAACATCAAACTGGAATGAACAAAGTGATGTACATAGGACCTTTTGAAAGGTCTGCATCCCATGTGACATGAGCTACAGCTTGGAAAGGTAGCTGTCCCAGACATTCCGAAAATAAATAGCTGCCTGCACAGTGTCCTTCTGTGCGCACTTCAGTTATTCTCATGATTGCTCCAAACCACATTCTTCAAAGAACTGTTATGTTTAACTTGGACTTCCAGTAAGGAAAAAGAGTCTGCCAGATCTTCGCACTAGCAATGGCACAACGTCTAAGAGTTACTTCCACCCACTGCTGGTCACTCCCCTCCATCTCCTTAAACACATCCACGCTCACCATGTCCTTTTACACTGGCATCACACTGGGAGGTAGTTAGACCCATTGGTGGAAAGACAGGGTGAGGGGAGAGAGAAAAGGCTAAGGTATAAATAAAAAAAACATTACATGATTTTAGGGTATTAAGAACTGAAGGGACAATGCAAAAGAAAAACGGAGCAGTATAGAACATGGAGAATATGAACAGCTTGTCTAAACAGAAACTTCAGAGATAATTAGCAAAAAAACAGTACAGATGTTTGCTTCCCTGCACCAATAAAAGGTAAATGAACTGATCTTTACATGGGACTTGCTTTAAAGATTCCAACCTGGCCAAAATCTCAGTTATAGTATTAATTACAGTAATCTGTAAGAGGAAAAGCATCACTCTAGTTCAAAGAATGAAGATGGGAGAAGAGAAAGTTGGACTGTACTTCACTGACATCACACTTGTGGCACATACTACCAGACTTCCAGGGCCACGGTTTCATATTCGATTCACAAGTCTTGGAAGTACATATAAAAGATTCAGTATGCCACGTAGAAAGGACAGACTTACTTAAATTTAAGGCAAATGTGACATGATTACACAATTACATACTAGCAGATTTTAACTGAAGCTATAAACCTGGGCATTTCAGAGAGATTAGAGGGCATTTTAGTAATACTTGATTGAGAAGCCAAGGTATCAATGACCTACGTTAGGAGTTTTTAAAGACCTTTTTTGCACACACAAAACAGAAACTTTGAGCTCAATTCCTCAGGCAAAGCTACTCATCAGTAAGCAATCTTTAAACATATCCACAGATCTCCTCACAGAATAAACAAATTGAGTGAATATTAAGTGCCACGGAGACTAGGTAATTAACACCACACAAGAGTGTTTTATACTCACAAGGTCAGCAACTGGTCTTCTGCAGAGAGATACAGAAGTGAGTAAGCAAGTTTTCCAGTATCAGCAGCTGTAAAATATTACCGTGAACTAATCAGAAAGTGATTCACAAGGGCGAAGCATTTTGCTTGTATTTACACATAATTGGATATATCCACTCTTTTCAACATAAATAAAAAGTTCTAAAAATCAGATTTTAGCATCTGAAGGCAAAGAAAATCTTAATTTGAGGTATCCTCCAAAGAGGCAGCACAACAACATCAGTGTATTTCCTCATCTAAGGCACAGATTTATCCAGGCCTTGAAAAATGCCACCCATTAAGCTCCTAACAGCACTTTGTACACTGCAGGAAGGGCTTCCCTGCAAACATCAACCAGCAGTGGTTAAACGCTGATACGACAGACTTTGGGGGAAAAAGCATCAGGTAAAGAACACTGAAGAAACCACACCATTTTGGCAAAACCCTCCTCAAGTAATCCTATTTCTTTGCTACAGTAGTTTTAGAGAAAGCTGCTTTCAACTCTGGCCTCTGAGCAATCCTTTTCTCCTTGAAAACACTGAAGTGTTGTCCCCTCTCCACCAATGCACAGAACATGTGGAAAAGGTGGCAGGACTAACAAAAAAAATTGCCCTGCTAGTATTAACCAGAAACTAATAGAAACTGCCCATTTTCAAGTTCTTCTACTACTAGCTCTGAAAGGCATTATGTTTAGTTGTCATGGTACTTGGAGATGCCAGAAAGAATTCAAATCTTGCTGAACTTGTTACTAATACACTTCAAGAAACCAACAAATATCCCCTGCCAGGACAGCTGGCAATCTCTCTTTTGGACATGTGCAGTCTCACAGGCTGAGTGCAACACTGGCACATGCCAACAGCACACTCTCTTTAAATCAGGAAGTGTTCCAAACATTTGTTTTTTTAATATACCATATGACTCTTCGGTAGTAGAATAATCAGCAGACTTGTTATTGGGGTGGAGTTTTCCATCTCAACAGCAATAGAAAAAAATACAGGGAGTTAATTGTGATGCTACTAGTTGAAGCACTGCGTAAATAGACTCAAAGAAAGCAGAATTAAGCCCTATTAGGTCACCGATACTGCAAATATACCTCTAAACACAGACACTACAATTGTAGTAAATTCTCAGCCTCATTTTCTTAAGTGCTGAGAACTCAAACACACTGATAGGAAAGTAGAGTTCTAAGTAGTCAACGCAAAAGCAAAACCCCGGACTATTAAACACGTGGTCAGAGAGTAAACAAATTTCTAATATCAATCTGTTGTGGTTTGGCTTTTTAATATAAATCAAGTCATGATAAGAGTAGGTTACTCAGGAGATTTTAAGATTAACATTTTTGAACAAGCATTAAGGAAAGTCCCAAAAAGCACTACTGCCCCAGTGTTAGCAGTTGGCACTCCAGAACTAACAGTTTAATGCTGCACAAACTATATGCTGCTTGGTGGGACAGAAGGCTTAAAAATTGGCACTGCGTTAAGAAAGCAAATGTAATACAGTTAACTACGATATAAATGCCAGCTATTCATGTCTTAAAGCTTGCACGATAAACTGAGAATGCCCTGTTACAAGTCATAAGGTAGAGTCAATTACTTGATTTGAATTAGTTTGTTTTTAAACAAAATAACTACATACAAATCTCATTTTCACTCCAGTGCCTATTACAGCAGACACAAAATGCAAGTGGAATTTTTTTCTTGAAAAATAGGTGGGACTGCAGTTAGTGAACACAGTTACTGAACTACTTTCAACTGTAAGGTGTCAGTTCCAGTGGAATACATCATGCATTTTTTAGGGAGGGTCCAAAAAGAGTTGTGAAAGCTTTTACATCTTTTTTACATGGTTTGGACTTGATGATCTTACAGGTCTTTTCCATTCAAAATGATTCAGTGATTTTCAGATAAGTACTGTATTATTTTATAGAAGACTACGAGTTCTCCTTTATGGTCCTGGCTAGAGCAGATCTGCTAATATCTTATAAAAATATATTGGAAACAAGCCATAGGAACCTCTTCACACTTCAGGCACTTCATGGATCCTATTTCACGGCTCATTCAAAAGGAAGATTAGAAGGACTTTTTCAATTTCATATATTAAATGGTTTAATTCACAAGGGATTCATGTCAACTTAAGTATCCAAAAATAGCACACTTCCTGTCTAAATTCCATTTTGTCATCCCAATTAAGCCATGCTGCACCTGCACAATCACCCTCTGACATTGCTCCCCTGTGTTCTGGAGCATAAACTCTACGAGCGGGCAGCTACTCTGCCTGGATCTTTAAGCTCAAGTCCTGTTTTCTATTAAAATAATAAATGCACAATTAACTCATCAATAACGTCCACTGAGAGAAGAAACCTCAAAAAAAACTAAAGAAATTTGATCTTAATCTGTTGATAGAATTTGGAGACATTTTCTTTCAGTAAGTGCAGAAACTAATGTTTGCAATGAATAGGCTAATACAGAATAGCAAAGGTTTCAAAGGAGAAAATTATACTGAATTTTGTTGAGCTTTCCAGCTATTTCTCTTGTCCTTGTGACAAATACCACATGACACTCAATAAGTAAGCTTTGATAGCCACTTCTCCTCTCAGACGCTCTTATGACCTCAGTGCTATACTGATAGCTCTGTTGCCTCGACAAGACCACAAGATGGACCAGCATAACTAAAAACCACAATAATTAAACATTGTGCTAGGCATCTTTCCTCAACATTCAGAGGAATAAGAACCACTTTGCAGCCAAATCCCAGTTTTCATTTTATTCTTGGTTTTAATATGGGTACTTAGAGAATCTTATAAGCAATATGGTAAATTGTACTCAGCTACATTCTCACACTAATAAGAATACATAATTCATTGACTAGCTAATACATCCTATTTACAATTTTTGTCCAGCAATTACGTTTTTCACTATTTATACAGCTGTTACTATAGTAAATCATCGCAGGAGGCAAACAAGACAATACATTTGATTGAAATTTTACCCTCTGATCTGTGTGAGGCAGGGACATTCTGCTGCTGAGTTGTCCCAGGAGGAAAGCAAAGAGCAAACTCAAGCTTCTTATGATTCATCATTCCCTGATCAGCAAACACGGCAGACTTCATAACATCCTATAACCACAGGGCTCTAACATGCTTGGGGTTTTGTTTGTTTACTTCTTATTTATATGCTCAAGAGCAAAAAAGTCTTAGGAGGAGCTAAGCGACAGGTCTACTTTGTTGGTGTGACATGCTGTCTGACTGGGCTGATAAGTTTAGATAGCAATGCAGCCCAGCAATATATCAGCACCAGAAAGGAGCCCTGAATCTGAGCAGAGCTCCATGCTTAAGCTGTGTTTCTATTGCCTTGCTCTATGTCACCTACACCTCTAAATTCCTCAAAGCAGGAAGCTGCTCATGATTAATATTTGTTGACATGGAGGAATATGGTGCCAAAAAAAAAACAACCAAAAGGCAAGGTGGGAGGTAGGGAGTTCAGCTGCTGATGTGATTTGCTGCTTCCTCCACCAAGGAAATTTGCTCAGCACCCATCTGCATCTTCTGGCACTGCATTGGCATTGTGAGGCACCTTCAGCTACGTTTTCACTCAGCCTAGATAACAGAGACTGGCCATGGATTCCAGTTGGTATTCACAGGTAAGAGAAAAATTATACATGTAAAATGATAACTCACTCCCATGTGATTTAACAGCTTAGCTAAAAGAACAGAATGAGAAACTAAAGCTCACACTACTTGACAGGCTGGGATATAAATAAAAAATAAACAGCAAGTGACAGTACAAGTCCTTTAAGTAGACTGTTAAATGCTTTTAAATTTCAGATTAAAATAGTTTGTGCCTCAAAATGGGCAAGATTTATCTCTGCAGTAGACAATGTAGTTAATGTTCCAATATCACTGTGAAATTGAAGTGATAAACCTGTTATGCCAATGTTGTAACAAAAGCCACAGATAATCACTGACATCTGTTTTCCATACGTTAGTTCTGTAAGTCAGGAAAAAAAATAATTACAATGAAAGTTTTATACCTTGACAATGAAAATACTAGTCCATTAATTTTATACAAAAAGCACAACTGCATTAATGTCATATTATAATTACTGCCCAAATGTAAATAGCTATTGGGTGATGATGGGGTAAACATCCAAAGTAGATTACAATCTCTTCTATACCCTGAGATAGAACTAGGCTGCTTCCAAAAAGCTCTCTCTTTTCTAGACAAAAGAGCAAGGAAATCCTGCCTAGAGCAACCTTATTTTAAAACTTACGATGTTTCAGAAACCCTAATAATTTTTGCCTACATTCATGCAGCATTCCAAGTTTCTGTACACTTTGCAGAGTTAGTACAAAGTATATCATATTGCTATAATTCTGGATTCCAAATTTCAGATCCAGAAGAGATTTAAAAGGTAACACGTAAAACTGTCCAGCAGAAAATAATCAAGCAGCAGAGGTCAGCCTTCATCCCTCACAAGATGACATTCAGGAAATAGAGAATGGAAGATGGGTAGGAAAAACCCTCCTTCAGAAATATAACAGGTTTTACAGTTACTCATACATTCTCACAAACTTGTTGCACTGCTTTCAAGGGGCAGCTATAAACCTTTCATCTTGTTTCCCCAGGACATTCTCAAGGCTATCATTAATCCCTCAGTATCAGAACTAAGATACTTCTGAGAATCAAAAATCTCCCGCAGACTGAGAATGATACAATGAGCGTAATTCTCAATGCACAGCTACAGAATCATTTCAGTAGTGCAAGTATGAGTGTGAGCAGAGGGACGTCGCTGTAAACTGGCAAGGCTAAGATAACATTCTGCTTCTTGCAGATGGAATGGCACTATTGGCAAAATCCAATAGTTGTCTGAAACCTGAATTCTTCTTGGGCGCTACATCACACTCATGAAGAGAGCACATGAGCTTTGCCACTGTTTTCACAGTTTCTATTGTTTGTGGACTCTTCAGCAGAGGGGACAAAGTTACTTCTACTACGGAGTAGAACAACTAGCCCCAAACCATCTTGCAATCTTTGAAAAGCTTATGGCAAACAAAGCTGGTGGCTATATAGATTTTCTTTCTTTCCCAATCATTTTTATTCTGAAGTTACACACAACTTGTGTCTCAATGGCATCTGAAGGTCTTCCTAAATCCAAGAATCTTCCTCCTACAACAGATGTTATTTCCAAACCTCTCAGTATAGAAACTGAAAGATAAGGACACGATATGTGAATTACAGTATTTAGAACTCTTCATGGGAAGTATATTAAGCCTTAAGGCTTGAAAGTCTAGATTTCTTCTAATTGTAAGCCTAATTAGAGATATTAAGAAAACAAAAACAATAGCTACAACAAAAGATGTATTCAGACTCCACATTGGAGAAATGCTCACTTATGGAATAAAGAAGAACAAATATTCTGTAGAATTTCAAAACGAGTATGAACTATGAAATTCATGTGTAAAACACCCTGAGGAATACAGCGCACAATGTGTACACATCATTCAACTCTGCAGTAGATACTGAAAAAAAGAATTCAGAAATGAAAAAAACAAAACAAGATGGCTACTCTTCTTTTTGATGTTCTATTTCCAAGTAAGGCTACCTGGACACTCCTGCATCTGAGACATCTCTGATGAGAGCAAACGCTGCAAATGATCCATGAAGCCTGAGCACACCTCACTGGTCCTATCTACAGAAATTGTAGCTGGTGCAGGACAAGGTGGAAAAGGATAGTCTTCTCAGATTAATAGCTGCTTCAGGAAAACAAACATAGCTACAAAAACTGCAAAAAAAATCTATTTTATAGAAGTCAAGGAGTCTAAATCACTCTAGCAAACAATAAGAAATTTTTGTAATGATAATTGAGGATCAGACAGAAAAATGTTTTACACAACAAATATTTCATTAACTAAATTCCAGTTTGCATTTAAAATACAAAAGTTAAACAATTTGATTTATTAAGATGTTTGTTTGTAATAAAGCTGAAGATGCCTGTGATTTTATTCACAAGCAAAGGTCTTTATCACAGGGTAAGTTCTAAAGACTGCAATTACTAACATTCAAAGAGTGTTAATGTAATTAAGTTCTGTCCTAAGCCTCCTTTACTTCATGAGTCTTCAGAGAGGTACTTTCTTCTCCATATTTGAAGACACTTAAAATGTGCTTTTGTATTAGAGTGAAATGATTGAAGCTCTTAGGCTGTACTTTCAAAAGTTACAGAAGACAGACAGTGATCAGAGATAAGCCTGTCATACATTAAACTGATCACAAGTGGTATCAATTCATACACTGAAGAATTTTGATAAAAAAGCTAAACAGTTACACATCTAATAACAGACTAGAAAAAACTGCTGCACAAAAGTTTTATTATTTAAAACATT
>JAOWBP010004554.1:6871891-6892626 GCA_028571105.1 Tragopan temminckii
GCTCCTGCACAAAGCTTCTTGCTAATCATCATGTTCCCTCTACATGAATACGAGGAAGAAAAGACATGACTGATCCGCAATCTCTTATCCTTGCCAACAATCTTCTGCTATCACACTTTTCTCGTAGCCGCTAGGATAAAATGTGTTCAATGGATAAATTAGCTAAGTACAGCAGCAAAGTTCCAGTAAGAATAGGTTCTCACCAAACCCAGCAAAAGCTGAAGATATTCCAGTGCAACAGAATGAGAGCTCTCAAGTAAGCAGCACAGAAGGTCAAACAAGGACAAAGTGGATAAAATAATCAGCAGCCTTCAGGTAACCCTAGTCTAAACATTCCCACTGAAACTTAAACAGCCAGCACCACCTTAGGCAACTGCTTTCCAGCTACAGAAGACAGGATGGCTCAGTTTGATCCCCTCCATCAGGAAATAACTACTCTCCAGCCACAACAAACCAAAGAGCCCACAGTGCCCCTGCTCTGCACCCTACGCTGCACTCAGTGCAGCTTTTTCTCTTCTTCCAGGTTTGGTAAGAACTTACAGAAACTGATTCTGTGCTGTGTTAGGCTATAACACAGGTCACCAACACTAGAAGAGCAGGGCACTATTCAGTAAAAATCAATTAGCTGTGTCAGCAGAGATGTCTGCATAAGCTACATTTCCTCCTGTCTTCATCCCATGCATTGACGAGTACACGCTGTTTGCAGCACACTCTAGAATTGTTGTGTAGAGAACTTATCGCACAAGAAGCCAGAAAGCACTCCGTATTTTCTTCAACAAGTATAAACGAGGGCACTCCTCTGCTGCTGCCGATCTCTTTGTTGCACTCTGCACCACCTGAGATCCCAAGACATCAGGGATGCCCACCTCCATAACAGAGGCTGACTGGCTGGAATTAACCGCGCAGACATAACACCTTCAGTGCATTTACAAAAAAAGACTGGGAGGAATCAATTACAATTAAATTTTTAAGTCATCCCTGCTAGGAAAGATTTCAAATAAGTGACCTCTACAGGCTCCTTCTAGTCAAAATTATTCTGTGATAGGAAAGTACAGCCAAACACCAGCATAACAGGTTTCAGTTAAGCATCAGTCTAACGTTACATCACAGAAAGTATTATTATATATACACAGTATATTACAGTATTATTTGTATGGACAATCCAATAAAGTAAACACCAAATATTTTCTGTATTTAAGCTATGCAAAACTGAATTTTGAGCATCTTCTTTCCAAACAAGGTTATGAATTGCTGCTGATTTTAAAACCATTTCTATAGCATTACAAGAATACTCAGAAGGAACACTAAGAAGCCTTCTTCAAGACCAGATCTTTTACTTTTTTATGCAGTTAATTAAGTACCTTACATTTGAATTATAGTCCATTCAGATTTTCACAGTCCCTCAGCTGTGCCAAACATTGGGAAGGTGTGAAGAAACAAACAGTTGTCTTTAATGCTTATTCATATCTGGGATGTTTTAAGCTATAGTACATATTATACACTGCACATTTACATTACACTTTTTTTTATTTTTATTTTTATTTTTTGGAGGCAATTCAGTAGCCATGTGATCAAACAAATAATAGATAAATTATAACCCACACCTCTTTTCTATGAGGTCCCATGCATGATGAGTAATTTAGCATGCACAATCACAACCTCTGCTGAAGAGTTATACCAAGAGGTTCACAGAATCACAGAATGGCCTGGGTTGAAAAAGACCACAACGATCATCCAGTTTCAACCCCCTGCCATGGGCAGGGTCACCAACCACCAGACCAGGCTGCCCAGAGCCACATCCAGCCTGGGCATTCCACTTCTTTTACAACACATGGTGATCCTTACTGTTATTTCTCTATCTGTTTCACCTTTGTTTTGTAACCAAACATACATAGGCAGAGGCTATGCAAGGAGACAAACATCTGAAGTGCATTTCTAAATTTACCTAGTGTACTTCAAATTCCTTATTAATACAAACAAAATGCAGTAAAGCAATCTTAATATAGTTAATGTAATTTTTTTTTTAAACCTTTAAGTGATCAACTCAGCAATGAGCATATAATGAAAACCATATATCTGCTCTTATATACTGAAGACAGTATTAAAAATAAAAAATACAATCACACAAAGTATTTCACAACATTAAACCTCCACCCCTGGTAGCAGGAGGTACAAGACAGAGACACCAATAAAAGTACAGCACCAGACCATACAGCAAGCAGCACGCAACACAAATGCTTGTTTCTGCATACCCAGATTTGCTTGCTTTATGTTACAAGTGCAGGAAGAGACTGGATTTTTACAACAGGATTTTCCACTGAGGTCAAGCTCAACACTGGACATCTGACAGAACATTCTATTGTTACTACAAAGAATATGCTGCTATGTTTTTAGGATGGAAGCATGAAATCTGTTACCTTTGTTTACCAAATACAAACACAAATCTAGTTTCCCCATGAGCTGTTCTTTCAGTTTTCCCAACAATGTGTATTTGTAGATTTATAAAATACATACATTCATTAGAAAACCAACAATACTGTGATTCTCTGCCCACGGCCTTGAAGATTTAAACTTAGGGAAACACAGATTGTGCAAAACTTGGATTTTATCTGCACCTGATAAATACTGGAGCACTTTCAAACAAAACTGCAAAGATGTGTTAGATGATGTTCTTTATGTTGGAGCACATTGGGTTTCTCAAACTTGTTTTTTTCCCCAATGTCCCAGGAAGATTTTTTCCTATCCCATCAAACTATACCACACTGTCAGGGAAGAAAAGTTCCAAGTCTGAGTTCTACCACTCTCTTGCAGAATCAAACAGCCTGCTTCTACTCCCTTCAATCCCCATTAGAACTGCAGGCTGACTAGAACAGTGCTTATTGTTTTCTGGGATTTATTACAGCTGAGAACCCCCCTTGCAAACAAAACAAAGAAACTTGCATGACAAATATCAATTTTTCCATACGCAACATTTTTACCTTTAAGCTTTCACAAAATGTTTGACTCATTTTTAATTCTTTCCCTGATGAATAGAAGATACCATTGCAAAAATCAAATTTTATTTTCCAAATAAATATAAAGCAGATGTCAATAAGCTACTTTGTTGTTTCTGCTCATAACAGCCAGAGTAAAAAGAGTTTGCAATGGCTCTACATACTGGGACTCACTCTCCCAACATTCTCTAAAATGTCAGACACTACAGTTAAGAAATGAAATATTTGACAAGTTATAGTATTTACTACAAATATATACTGTTTTCTCACACACAAAAAAACAATTCCTCTCAAAATATACTAAAGCCCAAGAAAGCTGTTATTAAAACAAGATTTATATGCTATAAACTGTTCACAGTTCCATCTCTAGAGTGTGAAATTAGTGGCTGAGGAAAGATTTCACAGGGTCTTAATCTGTGTGCAGTGCTGTTGCAAAGGATTTGCAGTTTTGGTCTCTGCCAAATCCTTGGTATTTGCAAGCTGCTGCAGTTACTCAAGCAAAGGCAGACAATCAGCAGCGTATGATGCATTTTTACATTTATATTGAACAAGGAGATCTTTTCTCTCTCTGTTGGTGTGTATCTAATACCTTAAGCACAGCCAGGTCATACCTGAAGAAAGGTTCCTACTGCCACGAGTCTAAAAATGATTTTGGATTTCACAATTTAATAATATTCTGGATTTCTCTTTAACCTCTGTTTTACAGTCAACATTAGAAAAAGTTTCAGAATGAAAAGAGTAGCATTAAAACCTTAAGTTTAAAAATGAGCAGAGTGAATGATCAGCACGTGCTTTGTAATTGTCTGGAGCATTTGTACATTCATTTAATAACTGTTCACCATGAATTCAAAAGACAGATCCCCAATTTC
This sequence comes from Tragopan temminckii, assembly GCA_028571105.1. Taxonomy (NCBI): domain Eukaryota; kingdom Metazoa; phylum Chordata; class Aves; order Galliformes; family Phasianidae; genus Tragopan; species Tragopan temminckii. The sequence continues at coordinate 6,875,754 of JAOWBP010004554.1, forward strand.
TGTAAGACTTATGTCCTCACAATGAAACTTAAGGAGCTTCTGGACAACTGACCACAGGTACAACACTGACCGACTGACAAGTCTGCTTCCACTGCTGAGCATGTCTCTGTAAAATGTCAGGAATACACACTCATTCACACTCACACTCTCTCTCCCTCCCTACCATCAGGTATCCTGATTTAGTGGCTACAGAACTAAAAGCAAAGGCTTCCCAGCCATCCCATTTAGATTTGGTCATAGCCTTTCCTTTCCTATGCTGTTCAGAGAATTCATCGGATGTGTTTGCACAGCAGCCAAGAACAAAGTAAACCACAGCACTTGCACAGCAGCTAGGGAGCAGGGCACTTGGATGTGTTGCTTAAGGGGCTGGCACTGCAGCTCTCTACGGCTGGATATGCATGGCACAGTCACCCTCATCACGTTTCATAACTCAGATGTGATTAAAAAGGAATCATTTTTTGTTCTCATTACAATATTTTGATTTTGCATAAATGTGAAACAAAAAAAAAACTTCAAAAGAACCCACCTCAAACACACACACACACACACACACACACACACACAGCTTACTTGTGGTACAAGCATCAACAAAAAAGCAATAGAGTAACTGCCTAAATGTAAACATTTTTCTGATTGGTAATGAAGTCTTTGAAAAGAAATGGTCCAGAGGTAAAAGTATGCACATGCATTTGCTCTTCATATTGAGGGATACTAGTGAAATTGTATTGAAGTCAATTGTACCCAACTTAATATTGAGGCAAGAATAGAATATAGCATAAATAAGAAATTAAATTTGGAATTGAATTCATGCACTTAACAGTTATCTCTCCCCCACACCTTCCACACCAAGAATGTGTTCTCATATATCACCACCTCCATTCGCTGAGCTTTATTCTGACAGTCGGGTGTTACAGAGAAGTGACACTTGCAGGCTATGAGTTACTTGAATGGGAAAAAAAATGATTATTCTACTCACATCCGAGAGCTGAAATGACAAAAAAAATTCAAGAAAATTTGATACAGTCATGCTTTGCTCCTTCTATAAACATTCAGAATAAGGCATACTTTTACACTACTGTGAATAAAAACCAAAAACACACGCTGTAGTTTGAGGTAAGTTTTCTTAATCAGTGTTACCTTGGGCACCAGTCCTACCTGGAGAGAGCACAATGTGTTGTTATGTTCTGCCTGGAAGAAGCACAGCTCTGTGGAAACAGCTTGCATCCTGCACTCTTGCGTTGAGAACTACTTGGCAGATCAGCTGTTGTTAGGCTCATGATACTTACAGAGCGCCAAAAGATAACAGAAAAATATGTAAGGGTTAAAAGCTCCAACATTTTGTTTCAGAGTTTTTAGATATGTTGTTAAAAAAGAAAAGAAAAGCAAAGTGTAACAGGATAGATTCCAATACCCAGAGTATGTGTTTAAGTCTTGTAGGAAGGATTAAATATCCATAAACAACAAACAGTCACAATCTGCAATTCCTTTCTCCTAGAGCTATATAGCAAATTTACATTTTAACTTTTGGAAATAATGTTTTTGAAATTATTTCCATTGGGCTAAACAAGCCCATGAGCGCCCTTAACAGATCACCTCCTGTCATGCTTGCAAGATCAAAACCCAAGTCTGTTTTTACACATTTGTCTCCAAATAAAAATTTAGCCTCAAAGTAATGTACTGTTCTTTTTTCCCTTTTCCTACTGCAGTGTTTATACTTCAAAAGAATGATTTTCCAGGCACAATATTTAAGATAAGCTTCCTCATATCACACTTACACTACAGAACACTTATGCAAAGTACTTTCAGTCCTTTGTGATAGAACTATTATCTAAACTCTTGATAAGTGGCCATACTGTAGATGGTCTCAATTAAGTTTATTGTTGGTGTCAAGCTCTAAAAACTCTTGAAATAAGGAACTATACAGAAGATAACTTATTTTCTACAGAGACAAGCACTTCAAAGGAATTATTACAGCAATCATTATTACATGAAATATCTTGTGATATTTATTTTTTTTTAATCTCCTTGCCCCCTTTTGCAAATAGCGTGCAATAAAAAATAGTCATATTCAGTGAACTGCACTTCTGAAAGATTTTCCCTTCACCTTCCTCATTTTTCCATGCTTTCTGCTTAGAAAGCTGACGGTGCTAAGTTGTGTTGCATTGTAAGGCATTCAGAGACTACTTGCGCTAGATGAATACACCATGTTAGCTTGCCCCTTCAACAAGAGGGCAAAACAATGTTTTACCCCAGAACTAAATCTGGGCACATACCACGTGACAGCCCTGTCTAGAGCACAATACAATATACTCTGTTTTCTTACCTGCTTTGGAAGGAACTCAGGCTAGGCATTTAATCTGAGTAAATTCTCCTCCTTATAGTGAATAAATAGCACCAACTGCAGATTTAGACAAATTAATTGAAACATAGCATACATCTACATAAGGATTTCTTCTCTCATTGACTTCTTTTTAAACATTAAAAAAAAAAGACCAAGAAGTATCACAGAGATAAGGATTTAAAATATCTGAAAAGTATATTCCCTGCATTAACAAAAGCTTGCGATTTGGCTCCTCAACCACTAACCAGGAGAAGCAATTCGCTTATAAATTTAAGAATAAGGGAATTACACTGTGTGTAATTCCAATCTTCTCAGTCACAGTTGCTTTTTTCCTCTAGCAGTAGGAATACTTAGAGGTGAAATGGGAAAAGGACCCATGGAGACCACCAACAGGTCTGAAATCCTGTTAAAACTCTAACAATACCAAAACTAACAGACCCTGACAGAATAAGCTCATAAACAGAAAAGACTAGGGACTAAGCTGTGGAGCACTGTAGGTCCCTTTGCACGCAGAATGCCCTGTACTTTCCAATGACTGACAGAAAAAGGATTCATTTTCATGATGCTTCAGCTGGTAAAGCAGGGGGATTTAACACCTCATAATTTAAAATTCCTTTTGTTTATGAAGAATTTTCAAGAAATGCAAAGCAAGATAGAGGCTGATATTTTGCTTTTTCTTCTGCCACACACAGTAACCTATGAGAAAACAAAGGGCATTTTCTTCAGGCTCTCAGAAGAGAGGAAGAAAGTGGTTTAACCACGGGTAGAACAGAAGTGAAGTCCTGTTTGGATTCAGTGGTTTCAGAGCAAGTGAAAAATCTTAGAGTCCTGTCTCAGGAATGTCTCTTAACCGCTTCTAAAAACAAAACCAAAAAAAATCCAAACAGGTAACAAGGAAATGAGGACAGTTAAGGGTGAAAGCCAGTTTTGCTGAGCTGGTGGAGGCAGCTTGTCTACAAAATAGCAGAACATACCCCAAGTATGTACGCAACACAGACAGAGTTTATTTTGTGTGGTGTTCTAAACCACCTGGGTGAACAGAGCAATTTCCCAAGAATCTGTTTGCAGAAAAATCTTTTCCCCCCCTCTCAGCACTGTATATTTTTAACATATAAGCATCAAGCAGTAATTCTTAGGTCATAAAAAGTCCCAAAAGAAAACAAGCAAGTCTCTGAAAAAATATCTATATCTAGGCAAAACAGCCTAAGCTTCCATCCCCTACCAAACCCACCTGTTTACGAGGCTGACAGAGGACTCAGGATTGCTGTAGAACCCATCTGTTCTCTGCAAAGCAGCTATACTACAACGTAAGGCTCTGCAAAGCAGCTATACTACAACAGCAAACTGTTTCTACCTGTTGTTGCCACTATCGGCAAAACCAGCATAAAGAAGTAATCCATTCCCAAGGGAAATTTGTGGCAAAAACTTCTGAGAATAAGCAGAGCAGAAGGAGTATTAGAGTAGCTGTTTCTCAAGGCCTTGATCTCTAAGCAGTAGATATTCTACACATCAGAAATGAGTTCAAGTATTCTGGACTATGCATCACTTAACAGATCTCTGACAGACTGTACGGTAAGTTACCTGGAGAAAAAGGACAGAACAGTCTATTTAGATAATGGCTACATGGGGAGATTTCTACAGAAGATCAAGGATTCACCCAGTATTATATCCCAGTATTCTCGGAGTACCACCTTTCTTTTATTTTCTTTTTTGCATACAGCAAAAAAAGAGAATAGGGATAAGTATGTGAGTTTTCCCCTAGCATGTCCTCCCATCCTCTTGCAGCCTGTAACTGGAAATCTCCTTATCCAGAATTACATCAAATCACGATTCACAGTTACCAACTGCCCTTCTGTCCACAAACTGATCTGAACTTACTTGTATTTTTGCTTCCTAAAGAGCACTATTACTAATATGCTATCATTTTTCAGCTGTAGCTTAATCATAACTAAACATGCATAAACTGACTGCTGTTTGAGAACATCCCTAATTTGACTGAAAAAGTTCACAGTCATGAAAAAAAAAATCTTCCAGTTAGAACTATTAAAACAATGCTGCACTGAAAAAACTTTACTTACAATCTCCACGTTCCCTGGTGCCTCACAAGTCAGTTCAGGTCTGGGGTAAACTAATATCAGGTTTGCTATTAAAAAAAGTAAAATAGAACAAATCCAACAAAACCACCAACAAGCAAACATTCAAACTTTCAAGTCTTTGAGTGTTTAGATCCAGTTTGTTGTTCTACTAACAATGTATGAATCCACCCAGTCTCTAGAAACTGATTTTAAGAGCAAGTCCACAAATCTTTTCACATCTGGAGAAAACTGGCTATAGTCAGGCTGAACAGTCATTAGCTGGGTGAGAGATATCGGTGACAAATACTTTTCCAACTCCATTCTCCACTATGTAGCATCCCTTTGCAAACTCCAACTGTTCACACGGCAGTGAAACATTCACTGCATATTTAAGTAATGCTGAACGCACTTCAGAGATTAATAGACCAAGAAGCAGTGCAAGTAACTTGTTCTCCAAGGACCACCCAGAAATGCAAACCTATGGTGCCCAGGTTACAGTGGAAAAATGGCTGGCAAACAGGGAAAAGCATAACAGTAGGAATTTACTCAGGAAAGGCCAAGAATTCTCAACAGGAACAGATGAACTGGTCTTAGGAAAAAACTTGTGATAAATACCCTCTTCAGTAATCGGTATTGTAAATACACAGTGATGGTACAGCAGTGGTATCACACTCTCAATTAAAATCAACCTAATGAGGCTGTAACCAAACACCTGTGAGTTCCTCCCACCCCTCTTCCATGACACAAAACTAAGTTATTTTACTATGCTGAAATGAATCTCACATGATCATTTCTAGATCAGAGAAGGGTCACACTGCTGTTAAGCAGCAGACATAGCTGCCCACTTGGCTCTTCACCTATTCTTTGGCTGCTTACAGCCCCTGAAGACATATTACCCCACTAAATAACAGACTGCTTCAGATTTCACAGTTTGCATTCTGGCTCGTTCCACTCTCATTGTAGGTCTTCTAAATCAACACAGCTATCTTCCCTTGGAGAGGGCAGGGAAAATAAGAACATCACTGTAAGAATGTCACTATGCTTAAAAACAGGTCTTTATGACAAATGCTCCAGAGGTGACCATAAGGACTGTTACTGTGAACGGGTGCACACAACCATTCTGCCTTGCCCTGACAGATTTTGTAGCCATATCATTTAGTTTTCTGAAAAAGAAGGTACACTTCACAGAACAGTCCACCCAGTTGGAGAAGAATTGCACTTCCACTAGAGTTATTCAAATTCACTCTTAAACATTACCTTATTATTTTAAGCCTATATTCATATTTATTTGCATAATGTTGCTATGCAATTAGAAGTGTCCTTAGTTACAAAATTTCCTGTCAATATCTGCACTGGTTCTAGTTCAATTTTAAGCAAGCAAAAGAGGGGAGTCTCTGGGAAGCTGCCAAGCACAATGACATCCTGCACATTAGGCAGTTTGTTTCCTCCACAGGAGACAGATCAATACTCAAGAAACAAAAACAAAACCAAGAAAAGCTAAAAGCTTAGTCATGTAAATCAGGGAGGAGGAAAAACGAAAGGAAACTCCTCATTGGCATTCTACAACTTCTACAGACCCCCATGGCCCATTAGCTAATTTCTATTAAAACACACAGCACTAGAATAATAAATACCAGTGGCACATTTCTAAAGATTTGTGGCAACTGAAGTAAACATGTCCCTGTTCCCAGGACACCAAGAGACAAAAAATTAAGCAGAGGTTAACTGGGTCATTAGCTAGAGTACAATATAGGTCACTGCAGATTTAATTTAGTTTGTATTCAGCTAAAGAATCAAATACAGCAACCAGTTCTCACAGCAGGAAAACAAGTAACTTATCAGCACGCTGACGTATCTTGGATACCAAGGCACTAAAAGTCCGTCGTTATGATTCATACATCTTTAACTAACCTCACATTATTTTGATGAAATAAAGTACAGTGTAGACAGTTTAAATGGTTCTTAAGAATGAAACACACACAAACACAAAATGCTGAACATTGTATACAGTATGCTTTCATGTTTTTTTATACTATTATATATTTAAGCAGACTTTCCCTCCCAGAAGAGGGCTGGCAAGGAAGAAACTAATACAAATCTCTAACCAGAGAAAAACTTCTGTGGCATTAAGGAAAAAACAACCCAAAGAACAAATATTATATTTTAAAGAGAGTTTGACCTAAATAACACTCATCAAATAAGTCTGTCTCACTAGCATCTTAATATCTATTGGTTTCCCTGTTACAGCTAAGCAAGCCTCAGCTTTGCAGGAATTGACAATACTGAGTAGCTTGAACATTTGCAGCTGCTTCTTATCCATTAGATTGGGTTTGCATCATTTCAGAAAAGCCTGCACTGAATCAGAGGGTTCAGAAAGCTTGAATTTTCAAGAAAGCTGGAGCTAGATCAGATTTAATTAAGAGATTACCAACTTCATCTGTTACAAGCACTAGAACTGACTTAATTTCCATGACCACTGTCACGTTTGCAGCTAGTCGCCTGTTGTTAACAACACTTGTTCTTCCTTTGTTGCTATAAGAAAAACAAGAGCACAACAGAAGTAGCTGCAAAGACGACATGCTATTAAATACACACAGAGCAAACAAAACTAGCTGAACGATGGGATGTATGGACCAAGATTGTAAGGCTAGCATGTAACACTAGCGAACTTTGAGATACAGATGAAATCATTACAGCACTTCAAAAAGACCATTCTAATCTGAAATCCAACCTTTTATTAAAAGTAACAAGCAGGTATAAAGATTCAATTCCTACTCAGCCTAAAATCCACAGTTAGTGTGAATAATAAGGGGAATAAGCGCTAGACTTGAGAATCAGTTCAGTATTTTGATGCAGGTCAGCAACTACAGCATCCAGCAAATAACTGAAAGTATATCAAAAAACACAAGGCAAGCATTTCTTTCTCATGGATGAATTTGAGAATTAAACTACCTTGCTCAAACACAGTAGCTTCATCTAAATTGAATTTTTATATCTGCATATGATTACTCAAGATTTGAATTACAGTATGAGAAAGCAACAGTTCCATTTGTTCAAAGAGGGTATTTTTGTACATAAACATGAGATGCTCTCTTGCTCAGAAAGCAGCTGTAGAGTAAAAACATTTAAATGGAGGTGGGGAGAGAACCTCTGTTACGCTGATGTAGCCGGAAACAGTCTGCCAGCATCTTTTCAGCCTAATAACCCAGGTAACAGCTTTTCTACACCAACTAGATTTTTTTTTCCCCTAGAAATTCACCACCGGTTCCCCTATGTAAGAATCCAACGTATGCAGACATGACAAACACTTACTCAAATATATTGATGTGTTAGAAATCCTTGAAGTACTGGTCAGAATCAGAAATGGGATAAGCAGACAAGACTGGGGCGCACTGAGAGCAATTCAGGCAGCAAAGACCAGAAGCTTCAACCTTCAGTTTTGTTCAGGAGAGCTCTGCCCCTTCAATACCTCACACACATTTAAAAAAACAAAAACAAAACTCTTTAGTTTCCTACCTCCCAAAATAATTGTTTCGTATCTGTGGCTCCAGTACTCCGATTAGAGACTACACCACTGGGGTCTATGATATCTTCCCTATGCCACCATCCCATTTTCAGTGTTATTAGGCGGTGATCAAGTCTCAACTTGATTGTATTGTTCACTGGAATTTCTTGCTTTATCAGTTCACAAAACACAAACCTCTGCCTGAAGATTTAACAAGGTATCTCAACAGATTCTTACTACAACTATTTGCAACCAATTCCAGAAGTAGCTTAGCATCATACCAAATTCAACCACACTACTGATTTTCACTCAGACACATTTCCTTTCTAAATATTCCCAATCATGTATAACAAGATTCTTAGATCACAACAGAATACTTTTTCTTTAAATCTTATAATCATCTTATAATCAAAGGCAGAAATTGAAACAAAGCTATGCTGAATAATAACCTAACTGAACCTAGAACCAGCTTACAGAAACTCTAATTGCCCATACATATCTTAATGAAACAAAATAGTTCCTATTTGTTTTAGGTTTATCAGACCTTAAGATCAGAGTTACACAACATTTCTCAGGAAACCTATAAGCATTTTGTAGATTTTGGAATTTCTTTTTCTATACTTCTGCTCTTATCAAACATCTTGCTAAATTCAGTGGACACTATTACAGTTCAGTACACTGTAACAATATTCTCTATTGAAGCTTCCTAAAATCTGAGCTATCTTTCCTCCTTCTAAGGTTGGCATTACTTATGATAAACACAGGAAAAAAAAAAGTGTACTCTGAGGTCTGAGTGCATGAGATTTAATCAAAGGGAAGTGGCTCCTACTGGTGGAATAAAGCTAAAAATCAACCTATTGTACAACTCATTTTCCTCTTTAAATTTTATTTGTCCATCTGCACCCTAGTATGTCATATGTAAAAAGAGAATGTTTTTTCATCTAAATCATGCATAAGAAACACAAGCATAATTAATGATCTTATTTTTTCCTGCCACGGTAACATTAAAACAGGCTCAGAAGAATGGTTTTCAGCAATAACACTTAAATCCTCAGATTAAACATTAATAATGTATCACACATGCTGATGAATGCATGATTCATGAGACACACAAACGGCAGGTTCTATTTCAAGTCTTGTATGGCCATGAATATAACACCAAGATGCGCATGCTGGAAGGCAAAAAAACAAAATGCCATTTGCTAAGAGAGAAATAATAGCTCTGCCCACTAAGAGTCAGAGAATCCTCACCATGCACCAGCCTGAACCAGATCATCTCTGTAACATACCAAACACGTCTGCAGACCATTAGAGGATGAGCAGTTTTAACTGCTGATTCTTCTGAAATACAAAGTTCACACAGGATTCAGAATACAGCTTTAAACTAAAAATATCAAAACAAAAAATAACAAAAAACCCAGAACTATGAGGAACTTTAAGATTCTTTCCGCACTGGAAAGATCTTTCAATTTTCATTGATGGTAAAAAGTTTCTTCTGCTCAGAAGCTGATGTTGATGTTGTTTTCAAATAAAAAGAAAATCTTAATCCAGCCACAGTTATCCTACTGTCTTTAAGATAGTCCCCTTCTTTCCATATTTACCCATACATACTCAGTGAAGGGCTCAGAGGTAGGAACTATTACTCAGAAGAAAACTTCAGGGATTACTGTGAAAAAGTCACAATCCAAACAGAGGCTTATAAAGAGAAGAGGATAACATCCTTTTTTTTTTTCTTCAACAAGAGATAATTTGTTGGAGCAAGTGAACTTAAACTATTTCCTTCACAACAAGAGAAGTCTGACAGTTTTTCTAAGGCTACTGGAAGAGAACATGAACTAAACCCTGCCAAGATTCAGCAGTAGCAACAGAATCTGGTATCAGAAGTTCAAAGGAAGTCACTTCCTCAGCTGATCTTTCCCTGTGTCAGCCAAAGCAGGAGGCAGCCACAACAAACAACCTGGAACACTGTTTTGCAAGGTCATAGGCTATTGTAGGTTATGGCTTTTCACTCAATAGTAAATAGAATTAAGTCTAACTCATAGAGGACAGTATTTTAGCATTTCTTTTCTCCCCCCTTCCTCTCTACATAGATGATGATTTGTTTCCTCTGATTGATTCCTCTACTGGAAACATTTCTTCAGCTTGTCAGAACAGCTGGATTGCACAGTACAATTTTCTGGGAGGCTGACATATGCTCAAACATTTCACTGTAATTGCCTAAGACTTAACAAGCTTAGCTTGTGTTGTGAAAAATAAATCAGAACTAGCAAGACAATTCTATCCTAAGGAAGAGATGGGGAAGAGAAAAACATAGAAAGTGGCACATTGTGGTTCATTAAGTATTTTAAAATTCTGATCTGCAAACTGGTTTAGTTAATTCTAACTAAGTCTGTCATGAGCAAAATAAACATGAATAAAGTGATCAAGAACCAAATGAAATCAGAGTCATTAAGCAAAGTCCAGACTCCATATTACAACAGGTTTTTAATCAACTTAATGTCTACTGAAATTTGAAGCCTTTATTGTCCCGTTTCCAATGACTGAGGAAAACAGATTTTTCTTTCTTTACATTAAGATTTGACATATTTGAAAACTCATGTCTACTCTTAGTCTTGACTTTCCTAGATTAAAACACAGATTTTAGTCTTTCCTCACGGTTCACATTTCCCAAAGCATTTGAGTCTTCTTGCTATGTAAACCACATCAGCATGAATGCAGAGAGGGCCCCTCATGACCAGAATCAGAAAGTTGTTTTGCTATCCTGTTTACTCATTTGAGTAGCTATTGTCATCCCAAAGCCACTAAAGAAATGAAAACAGATGATCTTCATATTGGCAGCATAACTAATTTCAATACAGCATTTCTGAAATGGCTTTGCTCACATCACTGATTGCATCATTTCTAGACTGCACTCATTTAGAAGTCACATTCTTCTAGCAGTCAGTATTTCTGGCTGGATTTCACTGCTCCTTTAGGAAATAAAGCCTAACTTGAAATGCTTTCACTTAAAATATCATCTAGTTGAATAAAATTATTTCAGTAGAAAACGTTAAATAACTCAGTTACATACATGCCATGCAAAATAAACATCTGAACTGCACACATTTCCTGACTTTTGGCTCACCCTGTAGAATAATCTCAAAGCACAGAATACTTTTTTGCTGGATGTGAACTGGAGGATGTAGCTTATGGTCTCATTTAAAGCCTTCTTCAAAAGTTAATTCCAATTCAACTGAAGACAAACACATAGCACAGGTGGTGGTGCTTCTCACCAACAAGCTTGCTCTACAGAGCTGCTTATATTGAGCTATTTGTTAGCCTCTAACAACATGCAAACTGATGAAGGATAAAGAAACTTAGCATATGCTAATATGTATATAAAGACCTCAGAATTAGCATTAATAATTTGATTCAGAGTTCTCTTGCATGGAGACCTTAGGCATGGTCTCATTAAATTTCTTTACATATGCAATTAAAGCAAGCAAGTAACGTAACTTACCTACCGTAACAGTCACTGAAAATGTTGTAAGACTTCGAATTTTCAGCTTTTCCATCTTTTCTCCCTGGATTCTCTGAATAGCTTTAAGCATTTAACATGCACATACACACACCTCTTTTAGAAATTAACATTATGAATAGACCACAAAAATCTTCATTTTCACCTTCCACAGGCAATTAAAACCTTTTTCTGCTTTAAGATGTCATTTAGAGTTGTTTCAGCTTTGTTTCTGCTTGACCACTCATTCATAGTTCAAAAAATTACTACAGTGTATAGGCAATGTCCAGTATACACACGTACAAAATGCTTTTTGTATTGTTACAGAGTTATTTTGGTAAACTAGTAAGCGGGAGAAGAAAAAAATAAAGAATTTTAGGCTTAAGTCAGATTGTCTATTTGCACATCTAATTGGTCCAAATCTAGAGCACTTCACCTTAAGTGAAATCAGTACAACTTCAGTAAGATTTCAACTGTTGAACTGGATATACGTGTAAGACTTTTCTGTGCAGGGGAATGCCTAGTTTCTAGCCTTAGAGCAAAACAGGAACGGCGGGGGACTAGAAATAGCTGAGTATTTGGCCTAGAGGTAATTATTTTAGAAACATTTGAATAATAGAAAATCTAAGAATCAGACAGCTGTCATTCTTAATTCAGTCAAGTTCTGCTGCTGGCTCTGAACCAACTCTAACAAATCCAAATAAAAGTGTCAGTGACAGGAAGACAAAGAAAAAGCCACACTGCTCAGCTTGAGGCTTGAGACACTCAGTGCTCAGAACTGATGTGCCTTACAGGACAGCAGGAATGAAGATTTTAGGGAAAAAATCTAGAAGGGCCTACTCTAGAACTCCACAACTTTGGTGTCCTCATTCGTAACTGAATTCATATTGATGTTTGATGGGCAGAAGTCGTCTTGTCAGCAAATCAGATAGCTGGCTGTCCAGGTGTAGACATTACCACCACAGCTCATGGGTGAAACTCAGAAAACTGGCAGCGTGCTGAATTCTTGCAAAGGAATGAACTTTACCAAACAGTATCTGGAGGCATTTCTTTGCTTTTGGTAGTATTGATTTCCACTAGAATAAGGAAGGGGTTAAAAAATGAACAATACTAAAACCACCTGATACTTGACTGTAAGAATTAAAGAGCTCCAGGCAAAGAGGGTACTCATGCTTGTCCTTCAGGTGCTTATTATTTAAAGTGCTTTTCATCGTATGAACATTAGAGTTGTCTTCTCTGCTGTAGGATTTGTACCTGACCCAGCTGTAATCTTCCTGGCAACTATTCTGCATTCATAAAAGCAGAGAACAAACTCATAGGAGCCTTTAAGCACATATTAAGTTTTCCTATTAAGTGAGGGTTTCTAGGATTTTCTGTATTGAAGCATTTGTTTTATCTGCATTACAAACCTGATACTTCAGTCCCTAAAGGACTAAGCCAAAGATTAAAGATAACCAATTTCATGGCAGTCTCCACAGGTGCGCTTTTCCTGGGATGTATGATGTACCCATTTCCTCATTAACAATGCACATATTTTTAAAATCAATGCTGAGTGTATGAGGATTTCAGAAGTTACTGGAGCTCAATCCCATCTGTTCCCTTGTTTTTTTTGTTTCTGCTCTAGCAAAAACATTTTGGCATGACCTCGACGACAACTTGAGATCATCACTGCAGGGAACCGTTAGTATAGAGTCAAGTACTGCTCTGACTGATAATACTCAGGCACACAATCCATCCCCATCCCACCATCCCCCCTCAGAATTATAACACAACAGGAATCAACCCAGACTTTTCACTCAGTAATTCACAGAAATCTGTAGAGGGCATTCTCAATTGGTACCATCAGACAGATGAATGCAAGCCTCTCCAGCAGCAGTGACTGCTCAATAGAGCTTAGAACAGCAGGTATTATAATTTTACCATCTCTTAAAAAAAGGCTTGGAAGGTAAACTACAGAGTGATTTCTATAGGCTGCAGTGCCTAATAACCTGTCAATACTTTAAAATGTATAAATGGTTACTTTTCACTAAAGGGCAAAAAATTGAAACAAAAAGCTCAGATGAACTCCTAACATAAATCAAGCCTCTACAATACCCATTTGGAATCCTTCTGGTGTTATTAATGAAGCTAATTAAAGAGCAAATATGCCTACAAAATAACTTATTGAAATAGTTTAAGTATAAAGACATAACTATTTCAATCAACAGAGGTCCAAGTATTTGCAGAAGGCACACAGGTGTCGCACAAAAGCTTGATATTCAGCATGCATAACCTGAAAGGCAGCACAAAATCCTCATTTCACAAATAGAGAAATTATAGCCACCACAGAGGAGATAAAGTCAGACTCCCAAACTCAAACATCTTACCAGTGATCTGCATATTGGACTACACCAGCTTCAGCCCATGAATACTACGTTTCAGTATACACAATCTCCCATCACAAATGCTAAGCAGCAATGAAAAAGGGTTTTACTACATAGAAACCTTTTTAAAAATCACACACTGGAAAAACAAGAGAACACATTTCTGATATGGTTAATATTTGTAAATCTTCTCTCTTTAGAAGAACCAGAAATTCTTCCTACAGGTAAACCATGAGACAAAAGGTTTTCAGCAGCAGAATATCAGATATATGGAATCACAGTACTTCCTTTAACACCTAACCGTAATTATTCAATGACTGAAAGAGCACCAGATATTTTCTCTTCAAAATAATTGAAAATAATCCCTCATACAGGAGATGTTAAACTTGAGTGACAGAAATGCAGCAGATAGTGGGTTTTACATTTTGATTATCACAGCTTTTAATGAAATCAGCCCCATATTCTAGCTTCCCATCTTATTCAGTAGATATGCCACTGGAGATGATATGGGTGCACACGTGGGAGGTTAATGAAAGCAAAGATACCAATGAGGTAATGGTGGTACACAGGCCTTTGCCCAGAGAGCAATGAGAACAGCAAAATTCAGCACACAGATAATGAATTAAACAATTCTGCCATGATGAAAAGTTATCAAGCGTGAAAACTTTACTTCCTCACAAGCTGATTTATTGGTGAGTAAAACAAGAATAAAAACTGTATTTCTACCTTTAGTGCAATTGATAGGAGAAAGTCTTCCACTTACAGATTTAAGAACAACTTGAAAATGAGTAATTCATCTATGAGAAGTGTTTAAAGAACACTTTGGAATTCATGGAAAAACAAACCACTGTTCCTCCTCAGCAGTTCGTTTTTCTTTTTAAATACATGTGAAGAAAATATCTAGTGGAGCAAAGCACGATCTGCAAAAGAAACTTAGCTAGGGTAGCAAATCTATCTTTCAATTTTTCTCTCTGCAAATTTTAGTGGATTTCCTCTGTACACACAGTTCCTTTCCCTAATATCATACAAGGAAAACTTCAAAGGAAAAACCTAAAATTCTGCATAGAAGTATTTACATATGTTGAGAAATAGGAATGTTTTGAGTGCCTCATTTTTAAGACATCTTTACAACTAAGATATAAGACACCACAATGCTTCTGCTCACCAAATTACCCAGAAATTTCATTGTCAGGCTCTTCGTACAATCACTGTCACTGCTCTGATTTTGGCCTCAGCTTGTTTTTAACCTGCTTGCTTTGGTATTATTATTAGCAGCCTGAAAATGAGCAAACTGCTGTAAAGTTTAAAAGCAGAACCTGTCCTCAAATGGTTCTGCTGCATCAATCTCTTTGCTACCATAGCTGCTTTATCTCCATCCTGTAAGACATACAGACAACAGCTGCCATAGTGTAAACTCATCCTGAGAATGAAACTCCAAAACTGAAAAATCAGGAATAAGTAATTAGGTTAAAAAAACAAAAACAGCTATTGTAAGTCTTCCACAACCGAAGGAGTTTTGTTAGCACGTACAGCAGAAATACTTAAACAAAACAGTCACAAAGACACTTATTCAGAGAATTCTGTATAGAAATCTCATTAAGCAGGTAACTTTGATAAACAGAGCAAGCACAGAAATAATTTCTTCCCAGCTTAACACTCATTGCTACAACTGTGCTTAACACTAATGCAGTTCCAACATATGTGATACTACTAAATAACTATACTTTCTAAATAACAGCGTGGGAGGTATTATATTTAGATCTCAGCAATCCAATCAAGCACTACTGGATCAGAGACAGCGGATTGAAAATAAGAGATCAGTGGAGTTCATCAACTCTATGCCTTTTCTCCATAGGAGATATATAGAGCTACTCTCCTTCTCTAAGGTCTGCCTAACCTGTTAAACTTCTCGTAAAGAGGTTTCACAACTCCCTGGGCATTCAACTCCTGGTCTTAGAAATGCAGTGTGGTAGGAAATGAAGTTCACCCTACAAACACAGGCAAACACACAGCTTGTTCATACCACAAACTATGGAACACTGTAAGCTTATTATAAGGAGTCCCTACTCAAGATCACTAAAACTAGTCACACTATACACAACCTCATAAGAGAGCAGAAGAGAAATCACAGGCTTCCTTCAAGTCTTAGCACCTGAAGAAATCAGGTATTCTGTTTGGGTCATCGTTTAATCCTACATACATGGATATTTCCATGTAATAGTGTCCTTTTATCCCCAGTCTGACATGGATATACTATTCTCCATCTCAGACCTGGCACTCAATTTATGCAAGAGCATTAGAGCTTTTTCTACCTTTAAACACATATCCAAATGCTCTGCCTGTCTTCCAGGGCTCAAGATTTCACCTCTATTATAGGCTGGTGGAGAGTTCAACAGAAGCACAATTACACATCAAAGGGAACAACAACCACCAGCCCCAGCAAACAAGTAAAAGCCCTACAGCAGAAAGTTCATGAAAGCAGTCTGCTAATTGCAATCAAATTTTCTTTCAACTTCTCTCATCCAGTCAAATGCCCAAGGTTCATCTCACAAAGTCTCAAGTTTATAACTTCATAATCAGACCTAAGTTTACTTATTTTTTTTTT
Source organism: Tragopan temminckii (assembly GCA_028571105.1). Lineage (NCBI taxonomy): Eukaryota > Metazoa > Chordata > Aves > Galliformes > Phasianidae > Tragopan > Tragopan temminckii. The sequence goes on from JAOWBP010004554.1 coordinate 6,892,139, forward strand.
AATTAAATGTAATGCCTACCCAAAATCTCGCTTGCTGCAATTTTGCTCGATCTTGCCTTAATCACAGCAGACACAAAGCTGACCTGTTTGTGTCAGAATCTTATATCATCTAGGGAATATTAAATTTAGTAAACTAATTCAGCCCTCCCTAAATAGGTTAATATATATTTTCGATAATAAGTAATTTTATTCATTTCATTCTTATTTCTTTTAAGCAGTTCCTGCACTGAATTGTCATGACAGTTCCTGAAAATGTAAAAATGCTGACATCTGACATGGGATGAAAATCAGATCCTCGGTCTCTAGAAATATAGCTAAAGGCTTGAATGAGAAAAGGCTTTCACTTTAGGTTCAGCTTTTAAGCATTATTCTTGCTAAGGTGCTCTGTTCATCTCCCGTCACTAAAACATAATAGGGCACACACGACACCATTCTGCACAAAACTTGCCACATTCGGGCTCTATTCCCACTTCCTCATCTTCCTTCCC
>JAOWBP010004554.1:6906001-6927282 GCA_028571105.1 Tragopan temminckii
AAGATAGACACTAAGAAATCCCTGCTCATTGTTCAGAGTTTTGCGAAGGTCTAGAATTGTAAAGAACATTTAGAGCTGGGAAAGATGTGGGTTTTCTAAAGCAGTAAAAATACTTGTTTGGTGTTTATTCCAAAGTTGCAGAGTTCTGGCTCTTTTCTAATCACAGATAGTGGAATGAATTGAACTCTTTCATGACAGACAGATGAAGTTTACCTCTCATCCAGTCTAAACTTCACTTTGGTTTTAAGAGCACTGAAACTGTCCCACTAAGAGATTTCACTGAAGAATGAGTGAAATCACCTAGCGGTCCTCCTAACAGCTGTGGAGACAAAAGGAAAATTAGAAAATATCATTTGAAGACCAAGCACAATTGTTAGAATTTCTCAATGCAGTATTGTATGTCTTCTGTAACACTTTAAAACTTCAGCATTGACCAGCTGGGAGTAACCCCAAAGAACTGCTTTCCTCTTCACAGGATATTTTTCCTGGTCAGTAGCAGGTACATGTAGTACTTAATTGGGCAGTTTGCTCAGGTGAGTATTACCTTAGCTGAGGGATGTTGCTTTCATGTTTACGTTGCTGCAGATACTGTTTACAGACAGTAAACGTAACAGTAGAGATGCCGTTATTTTCTGCAGTTGTAATGCTTTTTGCAACACTGTTGCTGAATATGGTTGGTGGAGGATCATTTGGATCACTTGCTGTAACTGTAAGTACTGGACAGTTTTCTGAATCTTTCTAAAACATTGTAGGAAAGGTGTAATTATATTAGGTTATCAGTGTCAGAAAACGTCAAGGAGACTGGACAGTCATTTTAGGTAGAAGTTATTCCAGTTAAGACACCAGGTTTCATCTAGATCATAATAGTAGAAGATGCTTGTCTGTTGAGCAAAGAAAGATACTTGATCTGGTTTTCTTGGCTCTGTGTGCAGTGTACACCAGTGTTTCTAAATAGGCTGGCAAACAATCAATTGTAAATAAAAGTTAGGTCTTCTGAATCTTTTGACTCGTTTAGACACATTCACCGTTTCTTTCCATTTTAGCTTAATAAGAACTTGTTCTCCTGCTGAAGATAAAAGCTTGGAAAGCAATACTACTTCCAGCTTTAGTTATTCCACTGAAGCTGATGGTAGAATTCATGTTGAATTAACAGGAACAAACTTACACCAGTGCTAAATGCTTTTAAAAATCCCAGTGGAAGTATATGAAATGTGAATAGATCACAATACTTTCTCAGCAGAGAGAAGCAGGAGCACTGACATGACAGGAGTGTTTTATGATCTTTCAGCACACCAAGCTTTTAACTTGCTCAGGAAAGGTAGCTAATGCTTGTAATAAAAATTCACTAAAGACTGTCAGAGTGCTTCAGACTCAGCTGCAGAGGAAGAAACCTGCTTGTTAACATGGTAATCACAGTACGTTTCACTATTTGACTTAATAATGATAGTGTAGTAATAACTTCTCATATATACAAAATTATAAATTATATCTAGTTTCAAATGGAGGAGCTGGCGAACGAACAGCTTTTAAGTGGACTGCACTGTCCCAGGCAGGAGCTGCTTGGCCTAGTTTTATCACATTAGAAAGTATTATTTCTTAATGGAAAGTTCTGACAATTTGATCCCCAGCCCACTCTATACAATACAGCTAGTGTTCCACATCTGCCCAGTTCTTTGTACCTGGACTAATTCTGCAAGATACTTTTAGAATTCTGTAGTGAGTGATTTACTACAGCAGGAAATGTTCACGTTCATGCTGCTGAATGAGTCCTTCACTGAAAGATATTTTAACCAATTCAACAACAGCAAGTTTTGGTTTTTAAGGTTAGTTTGCTTTTGACGTTTCTGAATGCAGTATTGAACAACACACAGCTAGTAGCAATTTTCTCTGATTTTGTATGTCAGTTTCATCAGTACAGGAGAGAAGATTGTTGCACCTCTGTGTAATTTGTAGAATTTGGCTATATGAAAAAAAAAAAGCACAACTGGAAATGACAGTAAGAACAGCTCTTTTTTCTTCTTCAAATTCTTTTTGACTAGGTTTGATGCTGAATGGTGTCCCCTTGGGTAGGATGTGTATGTTACAGGGTACTCCATTAATTCCAGTGTGATGGTACTGCCTGTGTAACAGTGCACTGCTTTGGAAGTTAACATTTGAAAGCACTAAACTTTTGACCTTGGGTAAATGTGTAATGTATCCAGTGAGTGAGGTAAAAATTGCATTTTTTTGGGCTCTAGGTTGTGGAAAGTACAGTGTGTATTGGGCTGTATTGCCTGACAGCTGACATTTATCAAGGGTAACATGAGCTTTACTCGTTCTCACATTTTTAAGCAGCTTTCAAAGCTTTACATGTATACACATGTTCAGCATATGTCTTGCAGCTTTGAACATTTTGTTCTAAAGATGTTAACTCTCATTAAAATGAAAATCCAGACTATAAACTCATAATGATTTTTCATACATCAGATTTAGTCACAGTGTTAACGTTTTGTCAGCTGGCACTGTAAAGTAAAACAGTAACACGAAATGTTAATGCTTAAATAAAACTTAAAAATACACTGTCCTTATTAGCTGCACTAGTAAACCTCAGACCAGAAGAGAATTTGTACTTCCAATACACTGCATTATTTCAGATGAACACATTTACTAGAAGTCATGCAATTAAATACATTAAAAATGCTATTTCTCATTAGACTGAAAAGCTTCTCTTTAGAAACTTTAAAAATGCATTCTGTTCAGTGATGAACAAAGTGTTTGGTAGCCATTTTGTCTCTTTTTAAACGTTTAAGCAGTTTGTGCACCTTAGCCAAATAACAAAAAACTTGTTCTACTTGCTTCAGATGTCGTAAAGAATGACGTGGTTGTCTTGAAATGTTCAAAACTGTGCATGTAATTGCTCTTGCCTAATAATCCTCTTAGAGAGTTGTCTGAAAGAAATAATTATTTTCATATTTAGCAAATTTTCTGCAAGTCTAAATAGTTTGGGCTGTTTTTACGCTCCTGTTACTTCAGTAACTCAGTGTATTGCTGAACGGGTCGTGTTGCTCTGGCACCAGGTAACTCAGAGCTGTAGGTGACTCCTAAAGATGGAATGGCTGGGTACGGTTAAGAAGAATACTTCTAATTTTATATTGCTATTTCTCTTTTTGTAAGTTTCCTGTATAGTCTCACGGTGATCTCCTGATTTCACTGTTATTTCTTCTGTTAATGTAACTGTACAATTCAAAACAATAGACTGTTTATTTGTTTTCATAAATCAGTATGAAATCATTATAAAGAAGTAAATTTGAGGACATTTATACAAGTAATATTGATTTTTTTTTTTCTCCAGTGTTGTTTAATGACTCATTAGCATCTGTCCTAGTTTTCAACTGCATGAAATCTTTTCTTCACAATAGACAAGATGCGTGTTCTCCTGTGTCTTTTCATCCACAGAGACAGCCTTGGATTTTTTGGCTTCTCACAACTTCTACCTGAGATAGAAGAAAACCTCCTAGCTGATACATGTATCTAAATGTTATCAATTGGTAACAAAACCTCTGACAATGCCATGCCGCAAGGATCTCTTCCTTTTGCAGCATCAGTAGTCAGTGCCTGTCCTTTCTGGGCTCTCTGTGGGAGAGGTTCTTTGTCTCACAGCTGTAACACACCAGCTGCCAAGGTGGGACTGCGGGAGGAGGTAACGAGGAGGGTACTGTGAGTGCCTTGGTGCTGAGACTGGTGTGACGCTGCCCTTAGAAAAGAGGAAAGTGTTAGTGAGCGGTGCTCCTGTTCAGCATTGAGGGGCTGAATAGTTGCTATTTCCTCTCTATCTGGGTTTTTTGTGCAGTGCTGCCGCTAAATTAGTGGTGCCACGTATATGTGTATGTTCTGTGGTCAACAGCAGTTAAGTGCTTTGCAGATGTGTGATGGTCTCAGTAGAGAGACTCTTTCTGACTTAGATTTTGGCATACTTAATTCTGTACAAACTTGAATGGATGGTAAGGTGCACATGATGGTAAGGAGGCATATTTCTGTATAAATTTTGTTGCTTGATTTTTTTTTTAATTATCCTTGTGAAATAGCTTTATGTATCATTACATAAAACTGCAATTGATAGGAGTGACTAAAGATACATTTAGATCCTTTGTTTTAGAAAGCATTTTGTAGTAACAAGAATGGATGAACAGCTTCATTTTTATCAGTGCTCTTCACTGATATGAATAGCAATTATAGGGAGCATAGCAAAATTAGTATTCTGTAATGAGATCCGTTTTTGTGCTGGAATATTGCTGCAGTGATTGTGTGCAAAACTTGTTGTACAATAGAGTGGAAGTCTTAAAAGTACATAGCAGTGTAGGTACCATATTTGCAGCATATTGTCTCATGGCTTACTTGGTTACCTTATAGAGTATTCCAATTGCATGTATTCCATAGATATGTATTAGATCTCTTAGCACGTGTTCAGCAATAGCAGGAACTTACCAGCATATGGGTCATTTCTGAATACCTTACAGCAGTGTGTACCTTTCCCTAGTTAATGAATGGTTACTGTGTTTGTTGCAGTGTTTGTGTTCACTTAAATGGCGAAATGTTTCCACGTTACCTTTGTTATTATAATGAATGTGGATTTCATGCTGAACTTTTCCGCCAAATAATTCACATGTTAGGTGTTTTATGTCCAACTACTTAGTCTGGAGGTAGCTGTAATGTAGGTACGGTGTTTTATTTGTATAATAATGCCAGTAAGTCTTAGCGTGTAAATCAGCCTGTAGTTTTGAGTCCAACAGATCCTTTCTGTGCATAGTTTCTCACGATGCACTGATCAAACCCTTCGTTTGTTCCTCTGAAGTGCATTTTTTCTTGTTCATTTATTTATTTTTGTTTGTCCATGATCTAAATAATTGACATGTTGACAATTGAAAGTTACAGCTAATGTTGTATTTCTTAATATTTTCCATACTCTCAGTTAATATGAAGGAAAGCAATTGTTAAATTTCTTCACATTTGTATGTCTGTTTGCAGGCTGTGATATTGTCTTTTTTTTTTTTTTCAAATCTTATTACATTTGTTACTTCTCTTCAAATCCCAACTGTGACAGCAGCACAACTGGCAAAGCACTTTCCATTTAAAAGGAAAAAGGGTTTCCATTCCCTCAACACTGTAATAGGAAATTTGAAAATGTCAACAGTTTACATAAAAGTTTGAAGTAAATGGAAAAGCAAAGAGCTGAAGTCTAGAAGTCACATGTATTTATTTATTTATTTAAAATACAGAGAGAACTGTGAATACTTGTAAAGGGGAAATTAAAAGCTAACCAACACAAAAAGAGCCACCCACCCACCCAACCAACCAAAAAACCCCACAACCAGCAGGCACACCAAAAAACTGACCTGGAGATTTCAAGGTTTCACTGAAACTGTTTTTCTCCTCCCTCATGGACCTCTGGTTGATAAATGCTCGGATCTTTGACTTTCAGAAAGTATTAGATGTACAGAATGGAAGAAGCACTGTGTTTGTCCTAGCAGTTTTTGTAGGCTTAATCTTTTACCAGGGAGGTTTCCCAGTAAAGCTCTATCAACAAACCTCTTCATAAAATCACTTTTCTAACTGGTAAAGGAGCTTCTGCACCACTTTCCTGAGTAAAATGGGCTATTTGGGAAAATATGTTTTTGCCACTGCACAAAACCGACTCAAATATAATCATTTTCTTTTCAGCAGTTTTACCGAATGCCAGATGACAAGAAATATTAGGAAGATCAGTCTGGGGATCAGACAACTCACAGTGATTCTGTGGTTCTCAAAATAAGGCTTCCCTTTTCCGAGCTCGTGCCAAGTGGGCTGCTTTTCTACAGCCTTTGTTTGTGGCTGTGCTTGGTCATTTTATTCTCCAGGAGCATTTTGGTATGGGTGGAAGTCAGTCAAGGGATGAGCATCAAATTCACTGATCCGCAGCTCCAAAGTATCCTTGCTGATTCCTTTTGTTGTAGGAGTCGCACCGGTCACCTGGTAGCCCTGTGTGCAGCAGTGATTTGCACTGACACGTTGTGCAGTTTGTCCAGTGCATCCACATTTGAGCCTCTTCTCAGCTGAAAGGTATCCTGCTGGCTGGTTAGCACCCTGTGTGTCTGTTTGCTTTAGAACTTTCTCTCCAATTCCTTACACTGTTGAACATCTTGCTCCTCCAGCCAGGTGCTGCGAGGGACGCACTGGCTGTGGGAATCTCCCTCACATCCAGTGGTGGGCGCAGTGCAGAGATTCTCTGGGCTGTGGCTTTACCCTCCCTCCCCCTGGGTGCCTGCTTTATGCCTTTGCCATGGAGAGGTCTGCTGAGCTCGCTTCCTGCTTCTGACGTGCTTCAACATCTTTTTACTATTGGAGTTTGGTGCAAGGCCCTCTTCATGTTCTTTTTTTAGCCATGCATTTCCTGTTTACATTTCATATACTGTATTTTACGGGCATTTTGGTTCCTTCGAGGTGGACATGCTTCCTGCTTTTTAATGCTGACCTTCCCCGTGCAGCAGCCCCCTTAACTTTCTTACAGAGCCATACTGGGAGGGCATTTTGTTGTTCTGCTCTCTGCTGCAAAAGCTGTGTAGGTATAGCGGCTGTTAGCCAGGATTCGTTTGAGAGCCAGCATCATTTTTGTCTCACTCCCTGTCTCGCTGTTGTCATCACAATACAGTCATAGGGTGACGGGGTAATCGCTTTCCATCTTGAGGGCTGAGGTGTGCGGTGATGTCCCCACGTGTCGCAGGAGATGTGTAAATTAACATTCTACACTGCTGCTAAGCTGCACAGTGTTTGTTAAACACAACTGATTTCAGAGGAAGATGATACCAGCTTTGAGAATTTGTCCACAAGCATTAACTGATTAATGTGCCAACTTCCTTTTCCTTTTTATTTTATTTTTTCCCCCTGTAGCCTATTTAAAGTATTTGGCTTTAATGCTTTGAACTGGAGCTACAGATGATGTGATACAACGAAGAAATAAATACAGTATTGTAGTATGATAGAAATTTATAATACGTGTTTCCTGGGGTCTCTGTGCTTTTGTTTAATGTGAAGAAATGTTCTGGCAGGATTTTACACGGTGTTGAAAATCGAATCCTCGTTCAATTCACATAGCACAACTCATTACTTAAAGCTGTAAATTCTACATAGCTGGGGATTTGCAGCGATTGTAATATTGAGTATTTTTAGTGGGTCAGTTGGTGAGCCTCATGGAAAAGTCATAACAGAAATGAAGCTTAAAATGTGAAAGGCCTTTGTGTACTTACAGTAGCTCTATTCAGATCTGATAATTCAATTTTAAGGAGCACTCTCGATGAGCCTACAAAGATTCCCTAAAAACTATTTCAAATCTGGAATTAAATTTACAAAGACTTCTGCTTTTAATTTATGAACATCTGGTGAGTTCTAGTAAGAATTTGATTATTTTTGTTTTCTGCTGTTTTTTCCTTGGTATTTCTGTGTGGTTCTGTCCAGTTTTTATGATGGCCAGGCAGTAATCTTTCCGAGGTCCTTACAAATGCAGGCTTTATTTGTTCTATCGATACAGCCTTGTGTTTAGTTGCTTTTATACGATGTGTCCATCACACCTACCTGGTGGCTTCTTTTTTTTTTTTTTTGTAAAGAGCGGTGTGTTCTTTTCCTGTTTCACTGTGCTTGAGTCTGTTTCATAACTGTTTTTTTAAAGAACTAAATTCAGTTAAAAACAAAAAAACAAAAACAAAAAACAAAGAAACCCAACATTATTTTATTTTTGGCATGTAATGCTTCCCAACTGCATTCTAGTAGATTTTTCACATCTTCAGGTCACAGACAAACCCGGCCTGCTGCCCTTCATCCCCCACACCCCAGGTTACAGCCCCAGAAGGAGCCTATTGTCTCCATTCACTCCGAGATGTCACAGATGTGGGTGCTCTTCTGAGCTCTTTTTTCTCTTGCAGCTCTAATGACCGCTCCTCTTTTGATTCCTTTCTCAGGCAAATTGGCATAGGCTGTACAAAAAGAAATTTAGGTCACGAATATCTTCATTCTGCTTGAGTGGGAGGAAGATTTAGCTGAGTATGTTATTTGTATATACAGTAAATTCATGGCAAAACCTGGCAAAAGGAATTTCATCCAACAAATGCCATTTTGTAATCTTAGATCATCATATCAACACAATCATCAAATGAATGCACGGTTTTAGTATGAAGTATGTATGCAATTGGAAGAGCTTTAAACCTGTATTTTTGATTTCTCTCTGGGGATTAAAATCAGGTCTGTTCATCTGTATTGTTAACACAACTGAAATTATTAACAACTAATTTTAATTAAATAATTGTATGTAGTTTCATTTCAAAATGAATATCTTTGTTCTGCTTTGAGAGAAGCTCCTTGAGTACCCTTGATACCAGATTCCCAGTCTGTCAGGCCAGCAAATTTAAGGTCCAAGCTTGGGTGTCATGTCTTTGAAGCACCTGGGAACCCCATGTGTGTGTTAGACTTCTTGGCTCCTTACCCTGAAGTGTAATGGAAAGTAATCTGGGCTTGCTCCTGGCCGTATTGTTCACTCATACACGCGGATGGTTGAGTTGAGCAGGCAGTAGCAGTGGTCTTCTATTTATTCAGAATTATTTTTCTGTAAGCAAATTCATTTTTTGCATGGTTCTCAGGTACATCATTCATGTGTAGAAAAAGCAAATGGGAAAATGTTTTCTTCTGTATTACATCTCTGAACTCTCCTATAGCAGCTTCCCTTTATGGCTGGTTACTTGATTTTTCACTTCAAGGTAGCACTGTGTTTGAAACATACTTTCGCCACAGTCTTCATCTCTTCTGTAGGCTGCTTTTGTGTGCTATCTAGTCCTACTTTTAGACTTAAAAGCATACAAAAAATAAAGATTCCGTGAATACATCATAATTTCTAGTTGTTCTATAGGATCCTCTGATATAGTATGAACACGTTAGTGAAGTCACTGAAGCTGCTTCTCATTGCCATTTTTTTGTTGTTGTTTGCTAACAGGAGAATGCAATTGTTGGATATCTGTGCCCTTGGAGGTGGTGGATGTTGCAGCTAGCTGGAAATTCATGACAGCAGGCCACGCGATTTACGACCTGCTTTTCTTAAGAGGATAATTGATGCTCCTGTCCAGTGCTGGGGGCTTGGTAGTGCGAGGTGTTGTGTTTTGGGGAACCGATTTTCAGTGTTTAGGAAGAGGGAAAGAAATTCCTGTGAGCATTTTTGGGTGGTTTGTATCTCAGTTGCTCTCCTGTGCACCTGGAGCACCCCTGGCAAGGCTTGTTCTCTCCATTACTGTGTACAGAGCTCTGCTTCTAGTATCAGCATCTTTCTTGGAAGTGCCATAAAGACTGGAACCAAACCACAGCAAAATGCTGTGTTTTTTTTTCCTAGACACTGAAATAAAAGATTCCTGAAACTGTGTAAGAGTTTTCACTTTGGAGGTCTTTGTGCTGAGGGTAAGAAGTCTCACTTGGTCAGTTTGACTGACAAGTCAGGTGCTAATGCTAGCTGTAGTACTGTGATGCTAGTTGTGTGCATCTTGTCTCCAGAAATCCAGAACACAGTCTTTTCTTCCTTGAGATGCTTGTGGATTAGAATGGCAGAACAGAACCATTGCTTGCATGTAATACATGAAAGTGTATTTGAACCCAGCGTCCCAGGAAGGAGAATGCACTTGCTGATGATTGTTTTGATGCTTTAAGAGAGGGAATGGACTTCTTGATGTCTTGGGAAAAAATCACATGTATTTAGTGAAACAAACTCCATGCCCTTGATTGCATTTCCTGTTTTCACCAGAATATCAAACGTACGTTCTGTTTCTGAAATGTCAGAGTAGTGCATAGCTCCCAGAAAATGGTAACTGTTGCAGATTGAGTTCTAACTCTGGTGAAATGGTGTTTCCCTGTTCAAGGGAAAGCTAATTTCTAATCATTGTTAAATTAAGGTAAGGAGTCTTGTGTCTTTACCAGCTCATGAACGAAAATGTCTTTGTCACCCAATTGCCTTACAGGAGCTGTTTAATTCATACAGTGATAGTAAGCATTTGGTGTTTCTAGGTACAACTACTAAAGGTGTGGGTTGCATGGATAAATGAAATTGGATTGTTGTATGTGACTTAAAATGTTTCCACAATAAAAGCAAAAGCACTGTCAGGACTTTGCAAACTAGGTTTTGCTGCTAGGTTGTCCCTAGCATTGAGTTCTGAGAGATGTGCAAACATTGTGCCTGGATGCATAGGAATAAATTGAGATCAAATGCGTAACGTTTTTCCTAGTAAACCCAAGGTGTGTTTTAAGGATTTTATTCAGTGTTTATGTGCTTCTTCTTACAGTTCTACATAGTGATCAAAAGAATGTATCAGTGCATGTTAAAATAATGAGAAAGATATTATAAAAATATGTTCTGCATTTTTAAAATAATGTGGTTGTTTAGATGTTTGAATAAGAGAGAGGTGGTTCATATATTAAGAAAAACTATGCATGTGCACTCACATGCACAGGAGCACACACGCACAAAGAGAACAAAAGCCTGAAATTAGCATCAGTTTCCCCACCCCCATTACCCGTGAGGCCTATGGCTGCTCTGAACAGCTTTGTCTCTTGAGAATTTCGAGGGTTTTTTCAGCTTAAGATCTTGTTTCCAGTTATGAGACAGTAGCACAAAATAAGCATGCATACGAAGTTGAAATACTAAATAAGTGGCCGAATTTGGAACTGTTTAGGATTTACTCTGAACTGGGCAAAGAAAGAAAAATTGTTCATTAAAATTCTTTCTCTAATGTGGACTTTAATATTTTTGACCTATTAAGCTGGAGGGGACGAAGGAAAATAATGAACTTTCTGTCCTATGTAGATTCAGTTCCAGATAGCTTTGCTGAAGTAAGCTGTTTTGACTCTTTACTGCTGTGACCATTATCTAGTTCTGTAATCTCACAAGATGTAAACGTTCCAAGATCCCAGATCCCTTCCAGTTACAAGTTGACTACCTCTATTAAAAGCATTCTAAATATGTTCTAGGATGATGATCTTGACTGATGCCAGCAGCTATACCAGAAGCCCACATTATCACTTCCAGTACAGTGGCTTGGAAATTAGTCAGGATTAAGGCCACCTCCGGTTTTTCTTGGCCCACTGCTGAGGCATACCAACTCTTGTTGCTGGTGTTGTATAAGTAGGTGGTGAGACTCCATCTTACACGAACTGTAACCTGACAAACAGCTGGCCAAGTGAGTTCACAGCTTCACCCAGCAACCTCACAGCTGGGTTATGAGGGCAGCATTTGTTCTGACTGTAGAGCGTAGCTCACGTGTCTTCGGACTTGCATTGAGACACGTTAACCTCTTTACTGCAGTGTTTTGTGCAGAAGCTGACAGGTGAGAAGTTTTTACAAGTATTCTGCAGCACGTGGTCAAGGCATAAAGACAGACTAGCCTTTTTTATGAGAGTGAGTTCACTGGAGCTGTTTCTTTTTTTTTTTTTTTTTTTTTTTATTGTAACAGGGTCTTGTAACTATTACAGTGGCAAGCAAACAAGGACCTGTAGGAAGCAAATTAACCAGTAATGACGCTCCAAAAATAGAGAACAAGCATTATTTATCAGAGGAACAGGAGAAGTACTAGGAGTATGTTCCACCTCTGACTATCCTTTAACTGAAAATGCCCTGTCATTTTAATATATGCAAAGTGAACATGGCTCAAGCTAATTGTCATGTCTGAAAAAGCGCAGCAAGTGCACAGTGCGAACTAAACACAGCAGGGAAATTGGTAAATGAAACCTGACAAGGCCTGAAAAATTATAGGCTCCCTAAGATGGAGCATATAGTGTAGCAAGGATGGGTGCTGAGTTAAGGTTATTTAATGTGTTGCAGCAAAGTGTGCTTCACTGATTGCCAGGTTATAGGTACCACCTTTTGATTTTTTTTTAACTGACAACACTGGTTTATGAAGTCCGGGTCTGAGTCAGTTGTTTATTATCTAGAAAATAGAGGCTGAGAAGGTGGGGGAGAGGGAAAGTGGACAATTGTGAAATGCATGTGATTGGGAATAGTATTTTATTATTGGTTATTGTTCTGCTGGAAGTGCTAGATTGAGACAATGATGTATTAATACAATTAGAAACATGATTTGCTTTTTACTTCATAAAGTAAGCACAGCTGCTTTAGTCTGAATAGACAGGTGAATAGTATGAATTAGTTGCAGTGCACCAGCAAAACCTCTGTTAACTCTGCATACTTCAGTCTTGTCTGTTCCTGTGGTCTGTTGCTGTGCTGTCAGATTCACAAAGCTAAGTTGTTAAGGTTCCACTGCATTTTTTCAGTCTGCTTCATTTTCCCCATGAGATTTAAAAAGATGTTGTTTTAATGTTCTGTAATTTCAAGTGTAGTATGTTTGATTTCCTTTTAAACAAGCGTATGAATTATCTCTGAAACATTTAAGGAGGGCAAAAGACGTAATCCTCTTTAAATCCTCTTTCTAAAGGTAGCCAATGTGTTTTGTTTGCTGTATCTGGCACATTCAGCTCTGAATATGTCATATTGTTACTTCTGTGCCACGTACAGTAACACAGCTTAATGTCTAGCCATTCTGTTCAAAGTCTGATGTGATCTCTCTGTGATGTGTTTTAAAAATTGGATTGACCACTTGTACACTCACATTTGATAGCTGGGCTGTGCTGTATGCCCAATCTCTGCATGGGGTAAGCTGAATATCTCTGAAGTTCATCCTGCACGCGGGGAAATGAGCCAAAGGTCAGCATGTTGAGCTCGTTGACATTGAAATACACTGAAGGATGTTTTTGTTTGAACAGCCTTAATTTTTAGTTGAACAGCTTATAGACAGGAAATGGTATGCTCACGTGTTGGCAGTGGTACTGGTATGGGCAGAGCTGGTGGGGAAGTGCTCTGCAGAGCATGGCACTGGGGCTCAGCAGAATAACACTGTGAGACTGCTGCATTACTCTGCTTCCAGTTAGCTGTGCTAGTGCAGGTGAAGCAGAACAGACAACTCTGTTGAAATAAAATGTTCTTTATGCTTAAAAAGTTAGAAAATTGTCTGTAATCTCTGTACTCAAAAGCGGTAGGTTTAAAGTACAGAAGTGTTGAATGGTCAGTTGCACTAGGTTAAGAGTTTGGGCTTTCGTTAGCAGGAGATGCATTGTTGAAAAAGAAGGATGTATTTTAAATTTTAAAAATTTTAAATTTTTACATTTAAGTGTTGTAAATGATAAGGTAATGACTTACTATAGTATTTTAATATCCTGTTTCATCTATAGTGGTAGCAACTTGTGGTCTGAGATTTACTTTTGATCTATGGCAAAATTTGTTGTAAATTTTGTTTGAGCTACTAGGTAAGATTTTCCTTTCTGTGTTTCAGCTGGCTTTAGTTCAGACCCGGCCCACAGAATGGAATTGGGAATACTGGGAGCTGCCCTGCTAGGTGGCAGTTCCCAAATGATGGCCCTCTGCAGTGTGTGACCAGACCAAAGTCATGCAAATGCTGTTCTAGATGCCCTTATAAGTCCTTCCAGGGCCCTTCTGTAGGCTTCTTCAGAAGCTTCCTTCAGTTACTTCATTGCAATGCTTTTTGAGAAGTTGTATTCCATCATCTTTTAAAGCAGCTCAAATATTTGCATCCATATAGTGAATCTTTACTTGAGAGGAATAGAAAGGGAATATTGTAAAATGAATTTAGGTACTGTTAAGATTTCTGTGGGGTTTTCAGTGTACTGCTTTCTCAAAGTTCCCCTCTTTCCCCTTGCTTTTCCAGTCAAACAGAATCCTTGAGGTCTTCGTTCTTCTGCATGCTTCCAAGTGGTTCTGCTGTCAGATTCTCCTGCCTAGCTCAGTTTCCAGGTGAGACTGTTGCTTGTGATGCTTTTGAACTGCCTCTGCTCCTGCACAGATGTATTTGTCAGTTCGTTAAGCCGTTCTAAACATTTGAGGAAGAAAAAGCTTCACATCACACTCAGCAGTCAATGTGATGGAGGTTTCCTTCTTCTTCCATAAACTCAGTCCATTAGAAACATCAGTCAGTAGCCCTTGCTGGGTGTAAGAGCATCCCGGTGAAGCTGGATGGCAAGCTGTAGCTGGGGGTGGTGTACAACTGGCTCAGCATTTTTGTGGGAATCAACAGCCACAGGATTTAATTTTCTCTCACGTCCAAACAAATGTTTCTGATACTGCATCTTAGGATTTTGTTTGATTTTCCTTTTTTGTCTGTGTGATTTTGTTGAGGTTTCTGTGTTTAGCAGAGATTGATAGAGCTTGAAATAGTGCTGCTGAAGTATTTAATTAGTAGACAATTTACTCTTGATGCTTACTTACTCTTATGTGACCATATTCTTAATCAGCCTTCTCACTGGTAATTCTGGTACGTCCAAACAAAGCTATAGTCAGCATTGTCAGAGGGATGGCTAGAACAGCAGATGAATGTGAATGCAACCAGTTGATATGAAAAGCTTCAGTTCACTTTCTTAAGAAATGAGCTACTTGAACAAAACTCCTTTACCTGCCTACTGGTGATTAGCTGTTAAGTAGTCTGACTGGAAGTATCCATTTTGAAACTCTTGATTCATATAGGCCTATGGTGTGTGCTTACATGTGAATGTCTCATAAATATTTCCCAGGAGCAATTTATTTTTCTAATTAGCTTGAACAGCCTCTGCTTTACGTAGCGCTTTAAGCAATTTTCAGTAAATCAATTCAATCACACAGCTGTTGTTTGAAACTTTTCCTAAGTTCCCGTAATTCTCTGTAGAGACCCAGAATCTCACTAATTAGTACACTTAATCATACCTTCTATAAAATGCATGGCAATATGGATTAATCAGTCCTAGAATTTCATAGGAAAACAGGGTAACAGAAAACCAAGTGTATATAGCTGTGAAAGCAGTTTGTTATTCTCACATACCAGTTATGTACAGCATGCACGAGCTGGCACAGAATGGCTGAGCACTGAGCTTTTTGCATGGCAATCATCACAAAATAATTAATTCAGGGCTGCAGTTTTTTGTACTTAGATTTTTAAGTTACTAAGATCAAACATCAACTTTTTCTTTAGATTTCCTCTAAAGGAAAAAGTACATTTTCTGTTCCTATATGAAAAGAGATCTGTCTTACTGGTGGTATCTATGTTGTGACAGTTCAGACTATTAGCTGTTTGGCACATACCAGAGGTGACATTTACAGTTAATACAAATGTGTTTTAAATTTCTTTCATGTTACAATAAATGAACAGTGAATGTTTAGTTTTTGGTGAGATTGTTAATATTAGAATAAAAGAAAAAATGAGAATGCAGCTTTTTTTTTTTTTTTTTTCTTCACGTAGAGCCTTTTTGTTTTTCAGGATGTGACTTAAAATGGTTTTTGATTCTGGGGACCCTATGAAAAGCATCCTGTGCTTGAATGTTTGTTAAAGTCAGGTAAGTAAGACGTGTTTTTCACTGAGAATAGGAAACTGCTGAATGAAACGTCTTTAGTTTTATTTACAACAAATTACATTTAAATATCTAGGGCTTTCCTTTGAGTAAGTCATTTTATTAAAATTGGTGTTTTAAAAAGTCATCTGAATTATGTCTAAGATTATTATATTTAATATTTTAAAATTATGTATAATTAAAAACAAATTTCAGATCATCTTCATGTTTCATTGAAAAGGACTGGTTTGATTTAGTTCTTCATAATTGGCTTATTCTGGGGAATGCTAAGAGTCAATTCATGCTTTTTCCCTAGTGAATTCTTCAAACAAGAAATCAGCTCAGACATAAGAGCTTCCAAGTGTGCTGCATGCCATGAATACGTATATATATTATAGCAAAAAGTTGATAGAGGCAAACACAGTTATTGATGCTCAAGAAGATCTTTATTATTCTTTTTCTTGTTTCTCTTTTTTGCTGAATGAGAAAAATTACAGAAAATTTAAGTCTTAGTTTGAAAAGGTAAATCTAATAGTATTGCACACTATTGCTAGTGTTATCATTTGCAAATAATCGTGGAAGTGAGGACCATCTCCTCTAAATGTTGCTGCCTCTGGTTACACTCTCGTGTTGGATGTAGGAGCATCAGTATGTAGTAGTTCAGTACTGCTACAAGCAATGGATTTATTGTCTTTTACTTCGAAGACTTTTAACTGCTGATGAAATCTTGGTTTTTCTCACATTTGTGTTAAGTGTAAACTTAAGAGTGCTCTGGTCGTGTTTTCTTCCATTCAATTTTAACATTCCATTTCATACAAATGTCTGTCTTTTAAATTATTTGGTGAGAGCTAGGACTGTGTGTTTCCAAATGTCTTTTGAAAAATTCATATTGGACAGAACAAGGTATGGCTTATTACCTACAGTTTGAATAGCTAAATAGAGCGTAGTCTTTATTTTACAAAATGTTTCATGGTAATGAGTAAAGGATTCGAGTGTAGTGATGGACATTTGTAGAAATTATAAATAGATGCTGGTTCTGGTAACTCGGAATAGCAGATATATATATATCTGCTATACATATGCATATACATACATATATATATATTATTGGTCATTAAATACCCAGCTTTAAAATTAGGCATTCCTGAGTAATTCTGTCTATAAATTATATAAACTAGGGACAGATACATTTTAGAAAAATCTAGTTCGTTGTCACAGGATAGAATTTATATTCAGCATTCTTTCCTTTTACCACATATAATCATCTGTGGTAGCTTATTGCAACTTAAACACAAACCTGCATACAGATTTCATCAAGAATTACATAACACCACGTAGTGATACATAACACCATACTGATACTTGTAGCTCAGGTTCATAATTCAGTTAATTATTTTTTTATGTATTAGGTTCACCATCCACACTTTGAGTTTTACCTGCAGCTTGGTAGAAGAATAGCAGAACGGTTGTCAGATTGTTCATGAAAGTCATTGTGTCATATCTAACTTTCAGTTATTTTGAGTAAGAGTAATATTGTATGACAAAAGATTATAGTATCTATGTTTTGGGTAATTAATACTTATCCAAATTTATACGTCTTACATTTTCCTAGTTTTATGTAATAACTGACTCTGTTAAGCTAGCTTATACATTTATTTTCATTAAGCAAGTAAGAAAAATTTCATGGTGTAATTTTTTTTTTTAAGAAAATACTTTCCTTAGGTCAAACAGACTGTGCAACAGAACTAGTAAAGGAGTCTTTCTATCACCAGCTATCTAGCTAACATTACAGGTGTACAGGCCAGAAATAATGCTTTGTTCATTTAAAAAAAAAAAAATGCTTTTAGTGATAAAACAGCATCAAAACATTAACTTCTAAATGCTGCATTTCAGAGCTTTCTTCTAAACTTGGGTAACACCCACAAATAATCACCCTAAAGCCTGGATATCTTTTTGGAAAAATTCTTTAGTCCTTTAGAAATTACAGGTTCATGTTCAACAGATGGACGTTACATCTGATATCTTTTAACTGATGATTTATTTCATTATTAACTTACTCAATAATGGCTTCTTTTGCTCAGGTTTCCTGCAGCAGGAAAATTGTTTTGTCTGTTAACAACTTATATTGTAAATCTATATGTAGTGCAAATAAGCTTCTAGAATTTCCTTAGCTAAGCAGTTGTAGTTGTTCTAGACATTATGTGCCCTTTCAACTTGTAAAGGTGCTCATAGAGAGAAAATGATTTTTAGGGAGAGGGAATGGGAAAAATATGTATGTGCAGCTTCAAGATGGAGAAAGCTCCCATAGCCTACTTGAGCACAATAGAAGGAAAAGAAGCTTCATCAGTTAATGCATTTTCCTTCTTCCTGCACTCTTTGGTATGTATGCACCAAAAGCTTTTCTTCAATAGAACTGATGTGGTGTATATCATGTTCCACAGGCAAAATGTAATAACTTTGTTTTCTATTCAATTCTGTTGTGAGTTGAAAACCTGTCAATACAGGCAAATATTAAACAAGAAGTGGCATTCCCATTCTAAATAATTTAATGCAAGCCAAATTGCATTCCACAGAAATGCTGAAAGTTGAGCAAGCCAGGCTGAATTTTTCAACTACTTAACATATTTTATTTATTTCAACATATTTTTCATCTACTTGACATATCTTTCTTCCTTACACTTGGCTTCTGACATTTTCTGTGTCCATACCCTTCCTGAGCCATCCTCAAGCCTTATCATAGTTTGAGCTCTCTCTCCGCAATAGCTCTCAGCACTGCTGCGTTATTCTGGGACTGGGAATGCAGCTGTGGGGTGGGGGGAAAGCCCCAGTGTGGGGTGTGTGTCTGTCACCAGCTCTGGAGCTCAGCCTCAGCATGATGTCTGTAGGCATAAGACTTTGTGAGTCATAAGTTCTCGTCAGACGTCAGCTTCAGATAATTAACTGCTTTTTGCATGATCATAGTTTGTTTATGTAACGTGTTTTTGAAACTGTTCAAATGAATAGCTCTTCATCCAGCTGCTTGGTTGAAGGAAATGTTATTCGTGCCGTTATCTGGCGATATACTGTCACCTAGTGGTGTAACAGTATGTTTTCCCTCAACCTCAAACGAGGTAACTGCTGCTTTAACTGTACTTAGGAGCTTTTACCCTGGAGAAATAGTAAATTAAGTGAATTCTTATTTTATTATTTTTAGTTGCTGATGTATGGTCAGGATGAGTGGATTAGGAGAAAACTCCTTGGATAGCTTGACCAGTGAGTCAAGGAAACGCAAGCCGTTGCCCTGTGATACTCCAGGTGCAAGGTAGGTTTATTCAGTCTTCTCTGCTTTTTGTATTATGGATTTTTAAAACTATTTTTCTAGTTTTCATAGCAGTTTAGTGTGAATGCTAATTAATCATTTTGCTTAATTGAAAAATTCTTTAAGCTGAATTTTGTTGTGAGAATGCCAAGCTATACTGTTATTTGCGGATCTGCCAAAGCTTATGAACAGTTAAATAGACTTACATAAATCTTAATGGAGTGAATGTATAAGGACTCACTGTTTGAAGCTGTGATTACAAGACTAAAGAAGAAAAGCATGCTACTTCACATAAATTACAAAGTTAGCATCTTACATCTGGTAATTGACTTGGCATGCCTCCTTTTGGAGGTTATAGTCACCACAGAATATTGCAATAAGTTCACTGCTTTTTTGACTTGCATTTCTCTAGACTTGTTCTCTGCAGTCTTATCTTGAATTTTGGCATTCCATGCTGCCTTCCTTCTCCTCTTTGAAATCTATCAGAAATTCAGTTGTCTGAGGGACTCAGTTTTCAATCTCCCTCTGATTTTTTTTTCTTTCTGCTACACATTAATGGTTCTCTGTTAGCCTTTTGTATTCTTGTTCCCATACAGTAAAACCTTTTAAAACAGTCCCCAGTTTCATCAAAATACCAGACGTATCAATATTTCTCCCTTTTATATACTTAGCTGCTATCCCTTGCCAGTTTCCTCCATCATGTAAGAAATTGGCTATCCCAGTGCTCCACAAGTTGAGCCAGCTGAGAAGAAGACCAGCCTAGCTGAATAGAGAACTTCTTCAGGAACTCAGGAAGAAAAGGAGAGTTTATGAGCTCCAACAGAAATAGCAGGCAATTCAGGATGATTCCAGTGCTGTCATCAAGTTGTGCAGAAAGATAGTTGGAAGGGCTGAAGCCTAACTGGAACTCGGTTTGACTAGTGCAGTAAAGGACAACAAAACTGCTTTTATCAGTACATCAGCAGCAAAAGGGGGATTAAGGAGAATCTCCATCCTTTAGTGAATGTGATAGGAAATGTTGTGATGAAAGATGAGAGTAAGGCTGAGGTACTTAATGCCATTTTTTGTCTCAGTCTTTATTAGTAAGGCCAGTTTGCAGGGTCCCGGTCCCACAAGATGGTGGCAGGGAGCAAGATGAAGATCCTATAATCCAATGGGGAACTTTAAGCTGCCTCTTCCTTACAGCATTTGAATATTTGTAAATCTGTGGGGCTGGATGGAGTTCATCCATGTGTGCTGAAGGAGCTGTCGGAAGTGCTCATCAAGCCACTTTCAGTCAGCCACTTCCCAGCTGACTGAAGGTGAGCAAATGTGACTAAGGGCAGGAAGGAGGATCCAGGGAATTACAGGCCTGTCACTCTGACCTTAGCAGCAGAGAAGGTTATGGAGCAGATAATCTTGAATGTCATTACATGGCGTGTACAGTTGAGTGATCAGATCTGGCCTGCATGGGTTTATGAAAGGCAGGTTGTCCATGACCAACCTAATCTCCTTCTATGACAGGATGATCCGCTTAGTAGCTGAGTGAAGGTCTGTGGATGTTTGGGTTTCGGTAAAGTGTTTGACATTGTTTCCTGCAGTATTCTGGAGAAACAGGCTGCTCATGGCTTGGGGAGAGGTGCACAGTTTGCTGGTTGAAGAACTGGCTGGCCAGGCTCAAAGAGGCCTGGTGAATGGAGTTCAGTCCAGTTGGCAGCCAGTCACTGGCAGTATTCCCTGTCTCAGTCTTGGTTTAACAGGAATTGTGAGGAGTGCCTGAGGGAGCTGGGACTGTTTAGTCTGCAGAAGAGGAGGCTGACAAGAGACTGCGTTGCTCTCTACAGTTACCTGAAAAGGAGTACTCAATGGGGATTTTTTTAGCTGAATATCCTTCTCATATCCTCTTTAGATAAACTGGTACTTAAGATTCTTAAAAAACAAAATCATAACATAAGGAAACACTGGACAACAAAAAACAAACAGCAGTGTAAAACATACACACAACGCCCTTCAGATTTACGCTTGCTAGAATGGCTACCAGCTAGGTTTAATAGATAGGTGTTAGGAGAGAGATTTTGAGCTGTGTTCATGGTGTGAACACAGCTTTTGTATATGATGGAATATAAGTATATATATAATGTTTTTGGTTTTCAGTCTGACCTGCAGTGGTGAGAAGCGTCGACGTGAGCAGGAAAGCAAATACATTGAAGAACTGGCTGAACTGATATCTGCTAATCTGAGTGACATTGACAATTTCAATGTCAAACCAGACAAATGTGCTATTTTAAAAGAAACTGTGAGACAGATTCGACAGATAAAGGAGCAAGGTATAATTTCCTGCTAAACCAAAACAAATAATTTCATTTTCTTGTGATTCCTTTTTCAAAGCAGTAGTAACATGGGAAATCCCGTATTGTTTTAATAATAGCACATGATTGAAAAATACTTCAGATTTTTACTTGATCCAAACCTTTAATGTGCCTTAAATAATGTGCTGTTCAAAAGTAAGCATGTTTGTCATTACTTTTTTTTTTACTGAAAATCAATGCTTTAAAATTTTGTGTGGTCTATCTTACAAGTTTCCTGAAAATACTAGTTAAGC
>JAOWBP010004554.1:6927382-6945667 GCA_028571105.1 Tragopan temminckii
TTTTTTTTTACTGAAAATCAATGCTTTAAAATTTTGTGTGGTCTATCTTACAAGTTTCCTGAAAATACTAGTTAAGCTTGTGCTAGTCTTCTCTCTCATTACTGCCTCTCTTTTTGCCCTTACTTCACATAGTTCCCAGAATCTAGCTTCTAATACTAAAATGTAGGCTTTGTATGAAATGTTGCTTTACTGAAATATATCTTCTGGGTTTCAGGAAAAGCAGTTTCCAATGATGATGATGTTCAGAAAGCTGATGTGTCTTCCACAGGTCAGGGAGTTATTGATAAGGACTCCTTGGGACCTCTTTTACTACAGGCAAGTGCAAATTAGAACTTAGTAAATCCCAAGGGAAAATAAGAACTTAGAGCAGCTGAAACTACTACAGTAGAGCCTGCAATCCTATAGTAAAATAGTATAAAAGAACATTTTATCTCTGACTCTTTCCGACATAGTTTTGTATAACTGTTTGAAAGGATCAGAATTAAAATCCATTATGTTTTCTTGATTTCACTGAAATAGTCTGTGGAAGGAAAGAAAAGAATAAATAGCCTTTGGCTTTTTTTCATATTCTAATTCTTTACTTTCTCTAGCAGTCATTAGTAAATTACTACTAAAGCTGCGCTTAGCAATATGAGGAATATTTTTCCTTTGCTTTGAGGGTTGTTTAAATGAATCAATGAGGCTTTACAAGGAATAGAGATCTGTGATGTGTGTTGCTGTTTTTATTTCTAAAACATGGAGCACATTCACCCAATGTTGCTATCGAATAAGCTAATCTAATAACCAAAAAAAAAAAAAGGTACATAGCAGTTACTTTTTCTTTTTGCCTAAAAAATCAGTCCCATGAAGTGCATCAAAAGACATTTTTGAAACTTTAAAAAAATAAAGCTGAAATTTTCTTTCATTTAAGAAAATACAGTATTTTCATCACTTGTTCTACTAAATTTCTCCTTATTTCAATTTGCCAGCCGTAGAAATAATGTTAGCAAGTTATTATCTTGTTTCCAGATAAAGAAGGAATAAAACAAGAAGGCTGGTTATCGCTGTGACAAATCTCAGTTGAATAACAAATGAGCAGACAGATTTTGGATACTGAAATAATTCCTTAACACATTCCATTTTCTGTGCAGAAAAGTGTGAAAACTCATTTCTACTTTTGAAAATAAATGCGTGTATTATGACTTGGCATTTAGCACCCGCAAAGTTTTTAAACTAAATTATGTTCAGAATTATACAGTCTCATATGCTATGTTGCTATTTAGGCATTGGATGGTTTCCTGTTCGTTGTCAATCGAGATGGGAACATAGTATTTGTGTCAGAAAATGTCACACAGTATTTGCAATATAAACAGGAAGATTTGGTTAATACAAGTGTCTATGGTATCTTGCATGAAGAGGACCGGAAGGACTTCCTTAAAAACTTACCTAAATCTTCAGGTAATGAAAGTTGACTTACTGCCTGTTATCAAGCTGTATGCAAACAATCAGAAGAGGAAAAAAACCAAACCAATTTGTGATGGATTACCTTACAAAACAAACTACTTTTACAAAGGAATTTTGACTTCAAAAGTATATTAATCTTGAAAAGTATTAGTATGCTCTCACTAAAGCACACCACTAGAAATAAATGTACTGGAAATTAATACTGTACTGCAGCCTTTGCAGTTTGTTTACGTGTAACTTCAAACAAGGATTCTAAAGGAACGTGTTCTGTAAAACTACATGACTAGCTGAGGGAACTGCTTGCTTTTCAAATATGGCTTTTTAAGAAATGACTTTTCAGCCCTCCTTCAAGTAACACTGTAATTGTCATGTTAGAAAATGAATTTAACTTGATGTACAGACCTACTATTCCCAACTTATAGAACTGACGGTATACTCAGAAAGCATTTTACAATTCTTTAACATCTCTAATCTAGCAGTAAGTTATCTAAGTTAAGACAAATTGTTTATGAATTTTATCTGAAAATCATTATAAATTCTTACTTGTTCTTCCAAGTTAATGGAGTTGCTTGGACCAATGACACACCTAGACAGAAGAGTCATACGTTTAATTGTCGGATGATGGTGAAAACTTCCCATGATCTTTTGGAGGATGTAGGAAGCCACCAGGATACACGCCAGAGATATGAAACAATGCAGTGCTTTGCTTTATCTCAGCCAAGGGCTATAATGGAAGAGGGGGAAGGTAGGAAATTTTGTGCAATTACTGTGCAGAAATGAAATCTCTGAGTAGAGCTTTTTGTTATTTGGTGTTATGATGAAATATGTAGTTTATGCAGTCCCTTTTTTGAATGAATTAGAAACTTAATGCAAAAAGCTAAATTCTCATTGTTTATGTACCTCTTTAAGCAATGCAAGATTATTCAGCTATTTCATTAGGTTGTATGACAGAATGAAACAGGAGAGAAATGAAAGAAAAAAAATTCTTTTTAAATACAGATTTACAGTCCTGTATGATTTGTGTGGCACGTCGTATCGCAACTGCAGAAAGAGTATTTTCAACAAATCCAGAGAGCTTCATTACAAGGCATGATCTTTCAGGTGAGAAATGTGTTCAAGATGAAGGTATTAAGGTATCTTTTTTGTCCATGTGCTCTTGGTTTGTATAAATAAAGTATGTAAATAAATTGTTTATCTGTAGTAATTAGCAGAATTCATAACAAGATTCCTAGCTGTTTTGTGCAATATACCGTTGTTGGTGGTGGAGTGCAATAACAAAAGTGGGACACATTTTCTTTCTATATGCTAGTATGGCATTGTTTGGCAAGTTGGTATAAAACATTATTTGTTTCTTTACTTGGCAGCATTTTGAAGTGTTTTCGTTATGCTTTTATTTGCACATAAGAAATATTTAAGATCATAATTGAAAGTAATGAGCGTTGTTTAGAATGTTTTTATGTTTCTGCAGTTGGTGAGCTAATGTTTCAGGTGTTTAAATTGAAGTACTTAGACAATCTATATGGGGCTTTTTCAGTGTTTAAATTTATGTTGAAGATGTTCGTTTGTGCATGTAGCTGGTTAGTATTTCTGAGAATTTTACAGTCTGGGCATCCCTTGGCTGCCTGTAACCAGAGACAAAGTTGCTGTATGTTTTCTAGAAGCTCTGACATTAACCAGAAGATGTTTGAACTTCCTCTCTTATCGTTATCTAAATCCCCTTGAATGTTGATATTTTAACAAGCAACAGTATACTCTCATATGGCAGATTATTCATAAATGTAACTTCTTTATACTCAAAATTTGGTGTTAGGCTGATGAAAAATTCAAATGGTGATATTGGAGCCTTTATACAAAATGATTGGTATAGTCATAAAGATTTTATCTTGCGTATTTTCTTTCCTGTAACAGGCAAACTTGTCAACATCGACACAAACTCATTACGATCTTCCATGAGACCTGGCTTTGAGGATACAATTCGCCGGTGTATTCAGAGGTTCTTATGCCATAACGATGGACAGTCATGGTCAAACAAACGCCACTATCATGAAGGTGAAAATCTGCAGTGTTTGTTCTTACTGCTTCTCTCAGTGGCTGCGTTTTGTGTTTTTTTTTTTTTTTTTCTTTTTCTGAAAAACAAAAAGTCTAAAATTCTGCCTATCTTCATTTTTTTCCGTATTTTTAGTTATCCTTTTTGTTGTGAACACTTATGTACAACCTGAAGAAAGATGACTTCTTGAGAAACAGGAATTCTGACAGAAGTTACTTTGTTTCTGTTTTCCTAATGTGCCTGCGTTGATAGTTTTCCTGGTACTTTGTTGAAAATCTATATAGTGCATATTAGCAATTTTTGTGCTTTTAAATATGAATGATACTCTGTATTCCCTTTACAGCTTATACACAAGGTCATGCTGAAACACCATTGTATCGCTTTTCCTTAGCGGATGGAACTATAGTGACAGCACAAACAAAGAGTAAAGTGTTTAGAAATCCAGTAACTAATGACCGCCATGGATTTGTCTCTACCCACTTTCTTCAAAGGTGAAATCATGGGTGTCTGCTTGTCATCTAAATGTCATAGCTTTTAAAAATGCATCTGATGTTGAAGATACCTGGAAAAAGACTGAGCCAAAATATTTTAATTACAACTCAAACTGAACAAGAATGTTTGGGAAGCAAGAGTTGCAAATAAATGTGTCAATCTAAGATTTTGTTCAACACACAGCCTCTGAACTTTCCTATGTGACAGAATGACAGTCTCAATCAAAAGAGAGGTTTTTTCCTCTGTTTCTGTGTGAAGTTTATGGTTGAGTTCATTATTTTTGGGAGTTAAGAAATATAATGATTAAACACAAGAAATAGAAATGCCTAGTTACATGCTTTATCTTGCTCTTTTTAATTGCACGCCAGTTGAAAACACAACCCACCCCATCAGATGCATTACTGATGATTCATATGTACCTTAAATAGCACTTCCTGTGACCTTTTCTTGTTGATTGCAAGAATAACTGAAATGCCACTCTTTGGAGGGAGTTTCTCTGCTTCTGGCATTAAAATACCTCCAGATGCTGAAAAATGAATAGTTGAGGTTCTTCAGGGTATCATTAGTGCGCACAGAAGAATAGTGTCATGCGTTGACTCAGAAAGGCTGAGTAAAAAAAGGTTTTTTAACTGATAAATCTAACTAATGGCTGATGAAAAAACAGAATGCAGTGATACTGTATACACTTGTAACTAAATCCATCTGAAGGTGTAATGAACAAATGAGTGACATAGTTTAGTTGTGCTTTTGTGGAGATGCTTGAATTCTCATAGGTTTTATAGGAAAAAAAAAATTATCCTGTTATTCTTTCTTTGAAGCACTAGATTCTGAATAAGATTTGACTTCATTTTCTTGGGGTCTCTGGGGATGTTTTTGAATTTACAGAGAGCAAAATGGATATCGACCGAATCCTAATGCAGTTGGGCAAAACATCAGAACAACAGTGGCTGGAAATACAAATTCTGTTGGTCTTATGAACATGTCACCTGGTCAAGGCATGCCAATGCAGAACAGAAACTACATGGGAGATCCCAATACAGTGGGTCAGCTGAGTAGTTCTCGATATGGAGGCCCTGGTAATATGGGACCAGTGAACTCTGGACCAGGAATGCAGTCCTCTGCTTATCAGAGCAACAGTTATGGGTTGAATATAAGTAGCCCACCACATGGTAGTCCTGGTTTAACTTCCAACCAACAGAATCTAATGATATCTACTAGGAATCGAGGGAGTCCAAAAATGAATTCACACCAGTTTTCTCCAGTTACAGGTACTTTATTTTTGCTATAAATAATTTTTTAAAGCTTTATTTTCTCACTTTTAAGTGCATTCCATTTGTCATCCTTTTTAACAGTTCTGTGACACATTACTTAAATTTGGTATACCTAGTTTTGTGGTAAAAATTTATTTTTAAGAACTTGACGCAGTGTGGCAGTCATATGTAATCCTGAAGTAAAGGTAGATACAATAAGTGCTGTAATCTAATAAGTTTGATCTCTATCTTGTGGTACAGGTATGCACTCTCCAATGGGATCTGCCAGCAACACCAGCAACAGCACTTTCTCTAGCAGTTCTCTTAGTGCTCTTCAAGCCATTAGTGAGGGGGTTGGAACTTCCCTTTTATCAACACTTTCTTCACCAGGTCCAAAATTGGATAGTTCTCCAAATGTGAGCATAGCTCAGCAAAATAAAGTAAATAACCAGGATTCCAAAAGTCCTTCGGGCTTGTATTGTGAACAAAATCAAGTGGAAAGTTCCATCTGCCAATCAAACAGCAGGGATGTCCTTAGTGAAAAAGATAGTAAAGAGGGAAGCCTGGATGCATCTGAAAGTCAGAGAGGACAATCTGAAAGCAAAGGGCATAAAAAGCTGCTTCAGCTACTCACGTGCTCTTCAGATGAAAGAGGACATTCTACAGCATCAAACTCACCTTTAGACTCTAATTGTAAAGAATCTTCTACCAATGTTACCAGTCCTTCAGGAGTTTCTTCATCGACATCTGGAGGGGTATCTTCCTCCTCAAATGTGCATGGGTCACTCCTGCAAGAGAAGCATAGGATTTTACATAAATTGTTGCAAAATGGTAATTCCCCTGCAGAGGTTGCCAAAATAACAGCTGAAGCTACTGGTAAAGACACATATCATGACACTAGTAATACAGTCCCGTGCGGAGAAGGTACAGTCAAACAGGAACAACTGAGCCCAAAGAAGAAAGAAAACAATGCTTTACTAAGATACCTGTTAGATAAAGATGATGTTAAGGATCCGCTTTCCAAAGACTTAAAGCCAAAAGTGGAAAATGTGGATAATAAAATGGGACAATGCAGTAGTTCTACTATTCCTACTTCCAGTCAAGAAAAGGAGATGAAAATAAAAACAGAACCAACAGAAGAGGTACTGTATAATGTGATGTGGTGGTAATGAACAAGGCAGTATTTTCACATTGCAGTGAATGGTAAAAGGACAATGTACGCATGTGTAAACGTTTCCATTAATAGTGTTTGCAAATGGTGGGAAAGGACATGCTCAGGTTTTATTGTAACTGAGAAAGCACAGATAGAACTATGGGATATACATATAGCCAGATGTGCTGTACAGTGGTCCTGGAGTAATGTAAACTTTAAGTTATGGTATGATTAAGGTAGTATGCATTTACAAATTCTAATGTAAAATCAGATCTTTAGCAGTTTCTCATTGCATGTGCTTATCTTTATGGCTTATTAGGAAATGGAGCTGTTAACTGCCTCTGCAATTAGCTGGCAATGCAATAGCAAAAAGCAGAACCAGCAGACATTACATAATTTCAGTTTGAAAATGCAAGCAATACACAAAAGCATGTAATGCTTAAAATAGAAGTAGGTTGGTTTCAGTTCATTCACTTGTTCTGGTACTTTTTTTTTTCCTTAAATGAGAGAAAATGTCTCAAATATGTCTAAGTTAAAAATATCTATGTATTTGTTTCAATATATTTACTGCAATTTTTATATTCAAAAATGTTTTTATTTATCTGTGCTTCCAATTTTTTCTCATTGTCAAAATTACATGAAAAAAATCTAAAAAAAAAAAAAAGCTAAATGATATTAGAAGATCTTTGAAAATTGAGAGGAATCTTAAGGTACTGCCAGTGAATTAAAAGATTGTCTCTGTACAGTCATTGAAGATGAGTGAGGAACTTCATAAAAGCTGAAGGATATCTGTACAATAATAAATAACTTTTGTTATTTTACTGCTTCTTTTTCAGATGAGTGGAGACTTGGATAATTTGGATGCAATTTTAGGGCATCTGGCTAGTTCAGACTTTTATAATAATGCTATGTCTACAAGTGGAAATAACTTTGGAACAAAGCAAGCGTTATTTCAAGGAAATGCTTCACTGAGTAAGGAATTTCATTTAAAATCACTTTATTTTAAAATTGGGGCTTTCTTCTTACCCAATGTAAGCATAATGCATCTTCAGTTCCTTAGAGAATACATTTTGATCTGCTATATCTTCGTGGACAAACAGAACGCAAAATAACAGCACTTAACTTTATTCACTGTGTATGTTGTAGGTAACTTCAGTTCCTGATGTTATGGTTTTTTTTCAGGGATTGTCTAACAGATTTGTCAGAGGCAAGACATCAGGAAAAATGTTTTGTCAGTTGTAAATTGAAATTGAGTTTGTGTTCCTTGCGGATGAGTAGGGAAATAGCATGGGATTGATGGCAAGCCTTTGATTTCTCATTTACTCGATATGAAAACATCTTGTGACCTGCAAATCTTAATCAGTACTCCCCTGTGACATTGAAAGGAATGACCCATTGTAATAGGAAGCTGAGTAATAGAGGGGATTAACCTTGCTGAGAGACCAGTATCACTACAGTTGTCACTTCCTTTTATAACACTGGTCATCTCTTGATTATATGGGGTCGTAGTTTGCTTGAGGTAACTGAAGAAGGTGGATCATGGATAATGAAAATGTGATATCAAATGTAAGTACATCTAGGGCCACTGACACTGTTGGCTGTGGAGCACACTGATCTCACTAATAAGTCCACATAGCATGAAGTGCTCAAAACCATACTGCTTCTAGATTGCATCTGATTCAAACAAGGAGCTGTTTGCCTTGTTTCTGTTTCCATGTCAGTTATCCAAAAGCTGGAACGAGTCTACTCATGTCTATTAATGTGTCTGTAATATTAGTGTATTTCAAAATGATAGAAACATGATTCATTGTGGAATGTAAATTAAAATGAGCTTTTTAATGTCCAGGGCCAAAAGGAGTTGCATTTGACTTTGCCTGTACAGTATCTTAAGTATGTATTCTAAGTGTGATGTGGGCAATGAGAATATAAGCAGAATAGCTATTCTTGGTTTGTTTAAGGTCAAAAATAGGTGCCCGTAAATAGATCCAATTTATGTAAGTTGCTAATAGTTTTTTCTGTTCAAAATATATAATTCTTCAGCAGGTATGAGGAGTCCCCAGTCTGTGCAGACTGCCCGCCCGCCTTTCAACAGAGCCATGTCTTTAGACAGCCCTGTAGGCTCAGGTGCTTCAGTGAGGAATGTCAATGCATTCTCCATGTTACAAAAGCAAAACTTGATGAGTGGAAGTCCAAGGATGACTGAAAACCAGGAAGGCTTCGGAGCAAATATTGGTTTGTTGACTATACAAGTAATTTGTATTGTAAAAGAAAAAGCTTTAAAGTTAAGAATGTTACAAGATTATAGTATGAACCCTGGGAGAAGAAACATTAAAGAATATTTATTTCCTAATCAACATATAAATACTTCTCAATATTATCTCTAGTTAAAATTGTAATAACACAGCTGTTTATTATCTGTATATCATTACCAGTACTTTACTTAATAGTTAAACGATTTTGGGCTATTATGAGTTTTTAATTTAATGTATGCTTTTGATATATAAAAGCAAGAATAAGTCACAACGGCAGTCAGTCATTAACATTTTAAAATATATTTAGATGAATATAAATGTTTGATG
Source organism: Tragopan temminckii (assembly GCA_028571105.1). Taxonomy (NCBI): domain Eukaryota; kingdom Metazoa; phylum Chordata; class Aves; order Galliformes; family Phasianidae; genus Tragopan; species Tragopan temminckii. The sequence goes on from JAOWBP010004554.1 coordinate 6,936,347, forward strand.
ATTTTAAACATGGCATGGTAAGCTTTAATTACTTTTGTAGCTGGTAGGTGAATTGCGTTGTCATTGAAAGGTGTTCTTGCCAGTAAAACAAAAAAAGCAAACATAAAAAACATAAAATTCAGTTAATTATAAACAAAAGCACATAGTATATTCTAGATGAAAAAATACTTTTTTTTTCATTTTTCATTATAGCAAATACTCCCAACAGAAGCGTATCTATGAATCAACATCAATCAGGAGACTGGGGTTTGCCAAACTCGAAGGTTAACAGATTGGAACCTGCAAGTTCTACTTCCATGTTGAGACAAGGGGCTGAGTTCAGTGCATCCCTTCCCAGACCCACAGCGGGTGGCTCTATGCCTGGGCTGCCCGTCCGTTCTAACAGCATCCCTGGGACAAGACCAATGTTACAACAGCAAATGATGCATATGAGTAAGTTCTTAACTTTTTCTTGTGATACTTTGCACTGTCTCAGTTTCTTTAGCAAGGCATTCATCATCAGAATCTTTTTGTTTTGGTACAATTGTAGCTTCTCATCTGAAGACTGTACTTTCTGAGGTTAAGAGGTTTTGAGGTTACTGTTTTCCCCTGACTGGGGCATTTTATGACTTTTTGGTGATATTGGTGTTATTTTCTGGTGTTCTATTTCATATAGAGATTATTCAAGCTGACTTTACAGATCTTTTTTGATAATTTTTTAATTATTTTTATTTCTTTATTGTAGTACTTCTCTCATAAAGTCCCAGAACTAGGTGCTTTTTATGATTTAGTTGAAGATATTAGTATTCTGATCAAATTAATTAATTGCACTACCTAATTTGTTTAATAATCTTTAACAGAAATGTTTTTCTGCTGTGAATTTGTTAGCGATCAGGATTGGTTTTTTTTTAAAGCTTTTTCTTGAGATTTTCAAAACTCATCTCGCATGGATTGTCCAAATCTCATATGAAACTATTTTGCAAATTCAGGTACTCATTCAAGTACTCATTTAAATCTGTGGTCTCTCGTATTTCTGAAGTCATCTTAAGTGTCAATTTATATATGTATGCACTTTGAAATATGCTATTGGAAGGCTCTTGAAGCTGCTTCACTATTTGTGTGATCATCCGCAGTGCTTTGTGTGAACGCTGGACAGCAAGGTGACACCTTTTGCTTTAAAAACAACTGTTTTACCTTACAGGGTCAAATGAGATAAACATTGGTATGGGGGGGAATCCTTACGGACAGCCAGGACCAGCCAGCCAGCCAGGATCGTGGCCTGACAACATGCTGTCCATGGAGCAAGCATCACGGGGTTTACAAAACAGGTAGAATTAAGGAAAGTTTCTAAAAAGTTTGACTATGACTGTTCACTGTTTATCAACAGCACTTAAGACCTGGAAAAAAATGAATGCAACATATACAGAAGGGATAAAGAAAGTCAAAATCTCTATCCAGCTCTGCTTCTGCTCTATCACTGTATGGATGGTTATTGTTTAACCCAGCTCCACAAAGGGCATTCCTTGAGTTGAGAGGCATGGAGAAAAGAGTTGGGAAAATCTTAAATTGTCTTCCTTGCACATGCAGAAGCTAGTACTTAGATGCAAGGAAAAAACAAAATTTATGTCTATTCAGGGCTAGATGACAGTTGCCTGGGCTTTTCAGGACCTAAATTTGGGCCTTAAGTTCTTCAGTCTTCTGGGTGATTATAGTACTTTCTTAAGTAAATAATGTACTGTATGAAAGCTAAGCACATGCCTTTGCAGTCCATAATGGTTGCATTTTTTTAAATATTTATAGACAATTAGTGAGAAACTCTTTGGATGACCTCTTAAGTGCAGCACCAAGTGTGGAAGGCCAGAATGATGAAAGGGCTCTTTTGGATCAGCTGCACACATTGCTGAGTAATACCGATGTCACAAGTCTGGAAGAAATTGACAGAGCTCTAGGAATTCCTGATCTTGTAAACCAAGTAAGAAGGAAGAGATCCTGGTCACTTTTCTCTTTTCCAAAAGCCTGTGTTATTTTTGTTCTTGGGGGGGGGGGGGGAAGTGAAGAGAGCCTCCTCATTTACATGTGTGGCTTCACTTTTTTGTGTTCATTTTTCCGAATCTTTGGAAACATTTCTTCTGAGTAATGTTTTTCATTGGAGAACTTAAGTACTGATTAAACTTCTGTGTTAAATAAGTAAACAAAACGGTATCCTCTTATCTATGTTTATTATCATTTGCCTTGGTGTATAGTTTTTTTTCATTTTTTCAGGTAGTGTAAACCATTGTAATTCTGTAAGCAGAGAATGAGGTAGGTTTCTTTAATATAACTGTAGTCAACTGAGCTGGGACTGAAATGTTTTACTGGCAGTTAATGAATAGGATATTTCCATCTCTTTCAATTCCAGCTTGAATTTGCATGACTAGCAAATAGGAAAAACTGTTCAGTACTTTGAAATTCACTGCAAAACACAAAATTGTGCTGTCATGTTTTAAACTGCAGTTTAAAAGAGCAGAAGGGCTTTTATAATGATACTGATCTGCTTATGCAAGCACTGATCAGCAGAAATGATTTTCAAGTAAATTATTAATAGTCACTTGTGCTATTTCACTTGTCCAGAGACAAATTTGATAGTAATCTGCTCATGCTATTTTCTACTCAAGAAAGGACTGGTTTTTGTATGATGCATTAGTTACGTTGTTTCTTTAGCAATTCATACTTTGACAGTGTTTTCAATAGCAATATATGTTTTATATCTCTTAAAGGGGCAAACTTTGGAACCCAAGCAAGATACATTTCAAGGTCAGGAATCTGCAGTGATGATTGACCAAAAGCCTTCGTTATATGGTCAGCCCTACCAAGGGCAGGGCACAGCCTTGCCAGGAGGCTTTAATAACATCCAGGGACAGCAGCCATCCTTTAATTCTGTGATGAATCAGATGAGCCAACAAAACAATTTTCCACTTCAAAGTATGCATCCTAGAGCAAATGCAATGAGACCTCGGACCAATACACCAAAGCAGCTCCGCATGCAGCTCCAGCAGAGGCTTCAGGGGCAGCAGGTAATCTTTTCCTGCTTCTACTTTTCTATCTTGTTTCAGAATGAGGTGCACTCTAACCTGTATTGCTTCAGGAATATAGAAGTTGGCATTATAGCAGATGATTGTAAGAAAGGAACTTTTATTTTAACAGTGCTTTTCACATTGTCTGCCCAGTATCTGTAGATGTGAACGAACCTTTATTAGGACCAGTATTTACCTTTCATCCACCTCACTATAGATTGAATTGGTTCTGGCAGTAGAGCAAGTTTTTGCTAATTAGAACAGAATGAGATCTGGATGATCTCATTATCCATGCTAAAATTTAGTTTTTCTTCTGAAACTCCTCGAATATGATTTTAGTATGGAATATACTGCTGAATGGAAAGAAATGCTGTGGCCATTGGGAAATGCACTTGGATGTGGTGAAGGTTTAGATAATGGAAAATTTATAAATAAAACTCAGGAAACAGAGAATGCTGTGTGACATTGAATAGCACGGTTAAATCCTTGGGAAATAGTGTGTTCTGTCTTGACTTTTCCATTACACTAATTCAAGCTGCATGGATTTGCAGTATTGTGAGGGAGATGGAAGGAGACAGAAACATACCAGCAGCTGTGCTTAAAATACTAACCTTTTGCCCATAATGTGATTGGGAACAAAGAGATGGTGTACTTTGTATTTATTCTTAAAAAGTACTAATTTGAAGAGAAAAATAAAGCCCGTAAGTGCTGTAGTGTTCGAATGGTTTTTCTTTTTGTATGTCTGTTTTGAGCTTAATAATAAATAGCTTGGTGCTATATGTGTAACCAGCAAGGAAAAATTAACCATTGTTTTTTAATCAAGAGGTGGGCAAAGTGGTTGCCAGTATTTTGAGCAGGTACTGGTGCTTTCAAACTAACACTGCTAAAATATCTTTTTCTAAGTTTATGAATCAAACCCGTCAAGCGCTTGAAATGAAAATGGAAAATCCAGGCAGTAGTAATAGCTCAGTGATGAGACCAGTAATGCAGCCACAGGTGGGATCACAGGTAAGTAAGTATTACACTAACCATTTCTGAAACAGTCATTTTTATATAGACACATCTTTCACAGGCCTGCTTAGAGCGTGGGTCTTACTTTTCATGGTATGACAGCATTATTTTTTCTTTTTTTCCTTCCCATCTATAATGATGAAAAAAGATGAGTTTTCTACTTCTCTTATTCATGAGACTTGAGGGGTTTGTTCATTGCCCCATGCTGTCTTTTCCATGTAGGAAATAGCAGACTACTGCATCACCTGTTCAGTACTTACAACAACTTAGTGAATACCTTAGTCTTATATTTTGATAATTTTTTACTAGCAGTGGATTTATTAACTTTCTTTTTTGGTAATGGTTACACTATGTCTCAGAGTGTGAGCATAGTGATTGACTGACAACTTGTTTTGCAAAAAAATTTCTAATATGATTTTTCTTTTCTTTGGGCATTAGCAGCAAGGTTTTCTTAATGCTCAAATGGTGGCTCAGCGTAACAGGGAGCTAATAAGTCATCATTTTAGACAACAGAGAATGGCAATGATGATGCAGCAACAGCAACCTCAGGCCTTCAGTCCACCACCAAATGTGACTGCCTCAGGAAGCATGGATAGTGCTCTGACTGGCCCTCCAATGGCTCAAGTTCCTCCACAGCAATTCTCCTATCCACCTAATTATGGTACAAGTACTAATAACAGATTTTTTTTATGTCTGTCTGATGTTCTCTTCCCTTTTTGTTATTAATCCGAATTGGCTAAATTCTGATTATTCTGAAAAATTGAAAATACTCCTACAAAATAGGTTATTTTTTTCCTCTCCTGTAAGAAAATACTAAAGGTGCTCGGTAACTGAAGGGAGTTTTTCTTTGTCTTATTAGGAATAAGCCAGCAGCCTGACCCTGCATATGGTAGAGTATCAAGCCCTCCCAATCCAATGATAGCATCAAGAATTGGACCTTCCCAGAATCCTATGATGCAGCATCCTCAGACAGCACCCATGTACCAGTCTCCTGAGATGAAGGGCTGGCCGTCGGGGAGCATGGCCAGGAGCAGGTGAAATGTGCAGCTGTTGCTCAAAAACTGTCTTTCATTTTGCCCAAACAGAGAAACATTGTTAAATTTTTTAGGAAGAGGATTTAGAAGAGGGAAATCCAGTGGTATTTCTAACGTCTGTATTGTCCTTGATCCTGCTCTGGTTTATGAAATCAACAGATTAAACGTATCTAGCTCCGTTTGTTTGTATTGGATCTCTGCAGTAGCTGGAAACAACATATACTGGAAAAATAACTTGGGGGAAACGTGGTGGTACAGAATAGCGTTAAGAGTGTACAATACAGCCTTAAGTGAAGCCTTCAAATAAAAAAAAAGTTACAAGAGGAAATGTGTACACATACTTCTGCATGTATTTAAAAATTTGGAATTTCTTTTTGGAGGGGAACTTTTATTTCTACGTTAAATAGACAGTATGCAGAAACAAGTAAATATAGCAATAGTTTTAGGCTTCTGTTGGTAGCAGTTCTTTCACATGTTGGCAGCTGGTGCAGGGAGTGTAATATAACGAGTAAACTTCTTGAAATGTAATTTTGTCGTTTTGTGTTTCAGTTCTTTCCCACAGCAACAGTTCAGCCATCAAGGTAATCCTGCAACGTACAGTATGATGCACATGAATGGCAGCAGTGGCCATATTGGACAGATGAACATTAGTACTGTGCCTATGTCAGGGATGCCTATGGGTCCAGACCAGGTAAGTTGTACGTAAGGAGGAGTGATGATTTATTGACTCTTTTCCAATTGAGTACGATATACTTGAAGTCATTCCTCTGGCACAATTCTGTTCTGTTTCCCTGTTTGCCTTTACGTCTGTGGACTTGCAAGTTGTGTGTCCCAAGGAATACGTTATTTTTTGTGATATTCTAATCAAATCCTAATAAACCTAAGCAGCAGTGATTAGTTGTTGTCTTTGAAGTATCATATATAGGATCGAAGTTTAAACTGCACAAAAGACTGCAACAAAGGGAGCCTGGAGAAACCCCAGAAAGCAGAACACAGGGATTGTGAAAGGCAACTTGAGGAGAACAGGTTGGACTAAGAACCCTCTCTGGTAGTACAGTATTTTCTAGAAGCTGCTTGTGATGATGCTCACTCTTATACTACCTGAGAATACTTTATGTATGCATAGCAAGACACTGGAAAATTTAGGTCATGTATTTAAGGGAAAAGTGAGCTTATATTGCAAAGAAAGCTGAAGTACAAAATAAAACTTTTGCTGTAATTTTCCCACAAAATACCAAGGAATGGGCAATATAATGTTGAGATAAGCTAAGTCACCAGTACCTTGTGAAATTTTGTCTGAGGTACCTGGGAAGTGGCTGAAGTAACCTGAGGACTTCTGCAAGACAAATAAGGTATGAGAGGACTTATTCTTATAAAGAGGGGAAAAGGACTGAGAAATGTCAGATTTTCCAAAACCACGTCATAGCAGTCGTATCAGTGAAGATAACCAAAGAATGTGCGTAGGGAGTTCTGGGACAGCATTTCTTTTCTACACATTTATTTTAAAAATGGAAGACTATAATACTGTTCTGCTTAAAAACTATCAGTATTTTCCTTTTCAAAATGCAACACGTTAACCAGCTTTTCCAGCAAAGGTTGTTTTAATTTTCTCTGATGAAGCTCTCTTCCTTTCTTCAACAGAAATACTGCTGACACCTGCACCTGTGATCTCCAACCAAGAATGCGCTGTATTAATGATGCACTAGTATTAGAAAGGAAAATTACGCATTCTTCATGGCAACTAGTCCTGGCCTTATGGAAGTGATTTTTCCTGCTAATCACCGTGATGTCCTAAGTTATTTCATTGAGGAAAAAACAAACTTTTTTAGTAGAAGCGGTCTGTATTACTGTATATTGTGTTGTACAAAAAAGGTCATAAATATTTTTGGCGCTCTGCCTCTAGAAATGTGAATTTGGCAATGGCATTTAAGTAAGTATGATGGGTAGAGCCAGCCCTGAAATACCTTGTCTATTTACTGTAGCTATCCAAAGCCCTTTATCTACAGGCAGACAAAAGTGCCTGGAGAAATCACAGTGATAAGAATTTTCTGATTTCTCTAGTAAGAATATCTGACAGAGAATGTAGTTCCTAGCCTTGACTCTTTTATATGAATTCCTTAATATAAATGCTGCTTTTAATCCCCTGCCCCCGAAGAGTCAGGATTTCCCAGGCAAAGTTATCAGTGCAAAATGAATTGGCACATATTACTCCAAAATCCTGTCAATTGATGCCAAGGGGTAAAACGAGAGGATGATAAATTTAAATTATTTAAATGCAATTGTGACTAATATTTACATGTTGATGTGCAGCTGAGTGCACTTTATAGAAGACTATATAATGGATTAATGCAATATCTTTAATAAGGACTTAATATGAAGGTAGGGTGTACTCATGTTCCTTCTCAAACACAATCTCTTAAAAATTATTTGAAAAGACTGCATAGTGTGTTTTCTGTGTGTGGAAATCAGAGCAATAATCTTTCATCATTTTGAAAATAACTTCAGAAAACTCAAGGCAAGGCACTGCAGTCTGAATCAGAATTTTGCAGTCTTTCTTTTTGTGAATAAATTTTGTAAATATGTTCTTTAAGATAATGTATTATATATATGACTTTTGTAGGTCACTAACTCATTTTTGCAGAGTTTGTGAAGCTAAATATTTAACTAAATTGATTTCTGTAAACTCAGCGTAGTTGACGTCCAAATAGAATACTTTTTTTTAATTAATGACTTTGAAGCTGGGTGACCTTGGCCCACACCTTTCTCCTCTTTGGTCTTCAGTACTTCATTTATTTTTACATCTTTAACATGTAGCTTTTTATAAAAGACCCGTTGTTCAATGCTTTCTCCACCTGTGAGCACTTTGTTACGTTTATTTTTACATATGGACAAAAAGGCTCTGCGTTCTAAGATGTCATGACGGTCATGTCTTTCTCTATTATCTTGCCTTTTCAGCTGATGGATCCAGATTGTGTCTTTTTTGGTCAATTTTAATGAACTCTACATGTTCTTCAAAAGAAGTCTCTCTGTTGCAAAATATTTGTTATGTGACATCCAGAAATCTTTAAGGATATTAAGCCACACTTTAACCAAACGTCTGCACCTCATTAGATTGTTCTAATAGTGATGAATGTATTTTTCTGAGCAAGCTTCTCTTGTATCAGTATTTAAGTTTGGTTACAAATTTGTTTGTATTATTTGCTGATAGTTGTTTTTTTCCCCTCCTATTTTGGTTCCGTGAAATGAAGATTCTGTTGCAGTTTTTCCAGTCTCAGGCAGTTACAGTGAGTCAAACCCATACACTTCCATAAGGGATGACCCAGAAATGTTTAAGATATATGGTGCTTTTGCACTATTGTTCATTGTATAATGGAAAATTAAGTTCTCCCAAGAAAAAAAAAAAAAGCATTCTCAATTGCTTCTTGGTACTGTAAGTGTGAGGTGGTTTTATTTTTAAGAATATGCAGTGATCTTCCATTTAATAGACATAACTTACCTAGAAAAAACCTTCAGAACGTTCCTCCTTAGCATACAGCCAGTTGTGTTCCAAAGAGAATGTAGATTCCATCTATTTTTATGCAACCCTGTCTTTGCAATTAACCTGAATATATAGATTTGGTGGAAGTATTTATTTGAGACCTTCAGTCCAATTCATGCGTGTTTTTTTTTTTTTAATGCAGAACTCTTAAAAAGCTGAGGAACTTTTACAATCTTATTTCTTAGGACGTATCTGTTTGTTGAGTAAGTGCTGCCTACTGAAGTCAAAAGGTAACGGGCATTTGCTTCTTGTATCAAATGAGAGTAGAACAGTCCTTGGATTTTGTAGTTGCTCATTATATTGATGGAAACTACAAACCCTGGTTGCTTTCATTAGGTGAGCTCTTAGACTGTGTACTACTTTATACATTGTGCCCTGATTTTTTTGTGAGTGATTCTGTTTATATGTCTTGACCAGTGTTATAAAGGATCATCAGTTTCTCATCTGTATGTTGAATGTTGGAGCTTTCTCGTACAGTACCTACTTTTTTGCTGAATCCAAAGATTTTTAGTTTAAACTTGACTGGGGGGAGGGTGCATTTTTTATAGTGAATTGATAACATCTTTCTTGGCAACACTGATCCTACTACATCTAGTTCAAAAAGTTTATCAGCTGCAGCAAATGAAACTTACCTTGGAACAAGTTAGCATTTATATCTCCACCAGTTCTGATTTGTTTCTGCAGCAGCAGATTTTTGATTTTTTTT
>JAOWBP010004554.1:6945767-6974274 GCA_028571105.1 Tragopan temminckii
TACCTTGGAACAAGTTAGCATTTATATCTCCACCAGTTCTGATTTGTTTCTGCAGCAGCAGATTTTTGATTTTTTTTCTTTTTTTTTTTTTAACAAAAACAACCAAGTAACATTTCTCACCTGTTCAAGGGCAGTTAAGTTAGTACAGCCACCTCTGATCACTGCTGCACACTGAGCATAGTTTTGCTGCTTGTCTTTGTTCTTCTTTTGATCGCAGAAACTATGTGTTTATAAAATTCGTACGTGGTACCTTTATCCAATCTTGGTTTAAAATTCTGCTTTTAAATTTAGGAAATCAGGATCACTTTTCAGTTACAAAACAGAACTATTTGAATGTTGTACCAATTAGCACAGATTTTATTTTTGAATTTATGTGCAGGCTACCAGGTGATTGAATGATACAGCAAGTATAAAACCATGTTATGTTGAGAGCAATATTTTTAAAAATTCTCAGGAGAAGGCATACAGTATTGAGAATTGCATTTAAGTTTAGTTTACGTTAAGTATTGCTTGAAATATCTGTATCTATGTTGCAAAACAGAAAACCTTGGGGACTGAGTTACAAGAGAGTTGGTTGTAAGGTATTACTGCTCTTCTGATTTTTGTGTTTGGATGTTAATAATAATGTAAATAAAGGTTTCTATTTAAAATCAGAACTTGGTGACAAAGTGTATTAGCTTTCTAATACTTTGAGGCTGACAGTTGTATCCTGGTAAGGTCATGGAAAATCTGCTACTATTAAGAAATAGCTGCAGCTGTTACTGAGGAAAGCTAGGGACTAGCAAATATATATGTTGTTTTTATTTTCCAGCTATCTGTAAAAGCTAAGGGAGTAATGACTTAGCCCCTCTGCCTGTGAGGCCAGTTTAGCAAAGCTGCATCAAACTGAATGGAATTTGTCCTTTTCAACTTAAATAGCACCCCAGCAGAGCTGAGAGGAGAAGCAGTAGCTTTCCTGAGCCTTTCAACAACCTACCTTTCAGAAAACAACAGGTACTTCTTACAATAGATGTTCCACTGCTCAATTTTAGCATGTGCATAAAGGGACACGGTGACTTCAAGCTTCTGACTGATGTGTACCCCGAGCAGTAATACTGGCCATGCAGGATTCTGACAGTCTCATCCTCTTGTCAAATATTATCGGCTGAATGCAAAGAAAGGTAAGGGGACATTTTTTTCATTGGACTTAGTATTCCTTATGCATACAGATAGGTAAGGGGAGCCAGCTAATGTTTTTCCCTTGAAAGCGGCAAAAATGTTTTTCTATTGGTAAGTTTAAAGTCATTATTTTTTACTTGCTTGTATTGATCCAGGCTCTCATCACTTACCAGACGTTTCTTTTTTTTTTTCTTATAATCCATAAAATCTCTAGCATGGTAGAGACAGAATTATGCCTAGATTAAGACAGACAGTTGTATTTTGCAAGAAAAATTTGGAAAGTGTATTTGACTCATTCATGTGTGATGCATATACAAGATCAAACCTATTTTTACTGTTTAGTACATACAAGCAAATTTTACTACGTAGGCCCATGTTGAGAGTTTTCTAAATTCAAGTATAGTTTCAAGAACAGGGGTGTGGTGCCAGAGATCTGTATCCCCTGTGAAATAATTCCTCTTGAATTATCTACTGTGCAAAAAGAGTATCAAAAGTCATTTCCTTGACATATCTTTACACTGTTTCCAGAAGTGCAAGTTTGTGTTTTGCAGAAATATACCTCTCTTTGTTAAGAGTCAAGGCCACAGCTGGTTGAGTATTATCATGAGCTTGCTGTTGCACATGCCTCTAGAGCAGTTAGTTAGCAGATTAATGTGGAAAAAATGATAAAAGTAGCACTGCTAGTGCTGCCTGTACTACAACATATTTAATAACATCATTACAAAGATACTCAAATAGACTTTGTACACTGTGCTTCCTTAGTAAAATGATGGATTTTTTTTCCTAAGCTTTTAAGCAATAACTTTCATTGAGAACATCTACTGTAGACTGAACTATAACTAGATTATAAGTTATTGGTCGTGACTTTGAACTTCTCAGAGAAGCCTTTTTTTAAAAATAAGTCTAAAATTTGCACTACTAAGCAAATGTTCCTTTCTCAAATGAATTGTTTTGGTCTTGAACACACAATATAATACTACCCACAAAAAAACTTGATACAAATTTGATTTCATTAAAATGTAGGATGTACATTTACTGAAACTTCTGTACTTCTAAAACCAGATGAATTCTGAAATGTGCTATGCAACATTAAGTAACATTTTGAGAAATGGTATGTGGGCATTCCACACTTTTATTAACAAAATTCTTCACAATCTGAAGGAAATTATTTTTAAACAGTATGCTGATGAATATTTACATAACCCCTCCAAAAATATGACATCCTGTTAGTAAAGATTTTCTCTAATTTTCCTAGAGGTGTCAATAGGATGGACAGGTAGACGTGGAACTAAAACATATCCTCAGAGGAGGAAATTTGAGAGATATCATGGTATTGAGGATATTCAGTGCTGCTCACTTGAATTCCTGAATCTCTTAGGAGGTTTTTTTTCACTGTTAACTTTACCCCCGTCAGAAGCAGAAGTGTCCGTGATATACTTGGCTTTGAAATTTGTCTCCTTACATACAAAGGCATAGTTGCACTGAAACATAGTTTACTTCCACTGTTTTTGAGGACACTTTGCCCACTGGGATGGCAATCCTCTTTGGGATGCAGCTGTATTTCCTCTTCTGTCAATTCCTGGAACAGAGTTAGTGGTGTCTTCTTTAAGTAAAAAGCCTTGTGCAGCAGGTGAGGTATAATCCAAAGCAAAAAGCAGGTACAAGAGTGGATCTGAAAGAGACCTGTATTCCTGGCAGCAGGTTCCTGTAATTTCACTTCATCTATTTAATTCACTCACCAGTGCAAACACTATCTATTTTGGCCTCCAAGTTCATCCAGTCCTCCAGGCTAACATTAAAATTCTTCTGAAATCATACACATTTTTGCTTAGTCTGTACACGAATTCAAGTTCTGGCCAGTTCATATCCTTGCTGAGGTGCAGCAGTTGAGGCAGTTAGCCCTCCCATCCTTCCCACAGTTGGCCTCTTTAAAATAAAACAAACAAGATTTAGTGTATAATGTTTTAGAGAAGAAGTACTTGGAATATGTTTTCAATGGTTCTGTGCAGGGCAAAAACCTTTAAACATTTTTTTTTCTTTAAATTTATATCTTATCTTTGAGGTCTGGCAAATTGAGAACTAATAGTACTGTACTGAACTAATCTTCAAGTTTCAAAAAAATAGGCAACAAACAATCCTGGATTTTAATATAATGTCAATGTCAGAATAGACCCAAATTTCCAGATTTTTTTTTGTACGAGTAGGACTGCTGTCTGTTCTAACTTGCTTTCTTTGCTCACAACTTCTGACATAGGCTGTGGTTGGATCAGTCCTCTTATTTCTGGATAGTGTGACAGAACATGAGGAAGCTGCTGCATGTTTCAAGTTAGACAAAACCAACATAATGATCTGTAATTCTTGTAGAAGAATTACAACTGAGAGTCCACTTGTGCTCAAATTTGAAATGGCCTTACCCGTAACGCTCCTAGATTCCCATAAAACATGCACTAACAGGTTTTGTACAGCAGTAGTCAGCATAATACTTATAATTTAGAGGGCTTGCAACTTAGCATTCCCTGAGAATAGATGGTGTTAAAATGGTGCTGCAGGCAAAAAGAAGTAAAGGAAGGAAAGGTGAAGCTCGTGCTTTTCATGAACTGCTCCCAACTCACAGTGACTTAGAAGATGATGGTCTCTTCACATCTGGCCACTTTCGACGCTGAAACTGCCTAATTTTCAAGCAGTAAAAGGAGAAAAAAGTTAACCATCACCAAGAAAACCACCAGCACTACAGTCAGAAAGATGAAGAAAGAGTTTAGCATGAATTTTAGCTGCAAATATTAGAAAAACATGCTGTAACACTGAAAAAGAAGTAGCTTCAGTGTTTTAAGCTAACTCTGATAGAAAAACTTTGCAAATGCCATTTTAGATGGTTTCCAATCCTGGATTCCTAACTCTTTAGCGTGAAGGTAGTATGTAGGAATAATCATTTAAACTATATATATTTTAAAATCTGTACCTGTACTGCTCATAGCTTCCATCTTTAAGTCCTAGATGAGGAAAAATTAACATGTTATTAACCATAGCCTGCAACAGATAAAATAGAGGTTAAAGCTCAGTTTAAAGAAAAACATAAGAATATTAACATGTTCATTAGTACTCTTATTTTTAATATTTAATCCCTTATTCTAAGAAAAATAGGTTGTGAAATGAGATGAGATAGGTAAATTTGAAACTTTTCTGTAAATGTCTTGCAGTGGTTATTTAATTGCTGAGACCTGTTATTTCAAACATACAGATCTAGCTGGTACATGTACTAAATAAGACCTGAAATAGCATTGGATTTCTGTGGACTTAGGCAGATAATGGTGTTTTTTGGAGTGACAGTGTTTAAGCTCTAGTGGCTGCACATTTATTTATTTTTAATTGCATTTCTTAATTCATCTTAATTAATTGTACTAAGGAAATGCAATTAACTGCACTTTTCATCTTGCTGCTAAACTTAAAAAATAACAACAAAGTAGAGTATAAGCCAGATGCTTTCTTTGTAGACCCAGGAAAGATTTAAGGGATAAGAAATGATGAGACTAGAAAAAAAATACTCATTATTTCCCTCTTTGTGAAATATAAAGGCATAGTTAGAAGAGCACATCTTTTGGGAGCACAATGCCTCCCTTCCTAGATCTGCTGTTATTTTACAACCCTGCACTAACACAGGGAAGTCTGATCAGCTTACGTACTCTTCTCTATTCTAAGGTTAAAGCTATTTATGAAAGCCACTTTATTAACAAGGCTGCCTGGACTGTATTGTCTCTGAAATAAATATTTATAAAAATTATGTCTCCAGCTGGAATGCTGAAACTCAGCTGCTAGACTGGTTGCCCAGAGATTGTGCAGTCTCTGTCCTTGGAGGTTTTCAAGATCCAAATGCACAAAGCCACGACTTAACACGGTCTGACCTCAGAGCTGACCCTGCGGTGAACACAAGGTTGGACTAGCTGAACTCCAGAAATCCCTTCCACCTTCAGTTATCCCATGAGCCTGCAAATTTGGAAGCAGCCATTAGGTATTCTTTCACTCATTTCATTACTTTTGTTCTTTCCTCCTCTCTTCTCCCTGCATTTCAGCAGCTGCATAGTTCAGAATTCAAGTACGCTATTTGAGTTTCTGGACCCGATACATAACACAAATTGAACAAACAATACAAAAATGTGTGCATGCAGCCATGCTCAACAAAACATGAGTAGTATAAATATTCTAAAATCCTTTTGATTTATGAAAATTTCATGTTGGTTAAGCAAAAGATTCATTTGTTTGAAGTGATCTCTGAGCATAACAGGAGAAGCACTTACCCAGATCTATGTTCCTAGTTCTTGGATTGCACTGTTTGTACCCTTTGCAGCTTCTTAGTTCCATGAGCTGGACGTGCAGTTGATTGAGAACATCCCTATCTAGTGTATTCACTGCATTGATTAGCTGTAATACATGGGAGCTCTTGTTAGAGAATAGGTACTGCTTTGTAGTTTAGTAGCTCTCATATATGGAACGTATGTCATTTGTTTCCAGCAGGAAAGAAGTTAGATCATATTACATGAGTCGATGCATATGTATCTTGCACCAATACTGTGCTATTTCAGTACATCATCAGTGAAGAACACTCATACATTTCCAGAGCCATACTATGATGAGGTACCTGATACGGGTCAGTATTGAGATCAAAATACTCCAAAAATCCAGTAGCAAATTCACAGAACAGGAAGTTGTGGGTCTCGTTGATTGTCCTCAAACACCAGTATGTGTTGTTGTTGGCACTGGTACAAGCACAGAAAGGACCCACTGCAATGAAAACACAGACATAAGCTACATGTTGCCAGTTTTAGGCACTGCTTATTTTAGTACTTTTTTGTTTATGGTATTGCTTTATTCACAGGCAGTTACTCTGTCATTCTTGAATTCTGAAGCAGAGAATGCCTTCCACCATCAGCTTCTTGTTCTGTGCATACCTAGCTTTCAGAATACAGCTAATTTGAGCAGTGTCTGGCTAGTTGTTTTTCCCTGTCCTCACTGGCTGGGATACATTCCAGCTGCTGAGATAGCAACACTCTGTACAGTGTATGTACCGTGTCATTTATCATGTCATTTATCCAATAGTTGTAGGTATTCAAACACAGTTCCTGGGTTTTTTGGTTGCTGTTTTTTCCCCTTTGCCAACACTGAAACGCAGATTATTTAGTAGGAGGAAAACTGTGTGCCTTTGGCTACTTAACTGATGATATGAGTAACTTCCAGAATCCTAACTCATCCTAGTCAGTATACTGCACCCAGATGTATCCTTACATGTCCACAGGGGCGCGGTTTGCCAGTGCTGGTTGTCATGGGTGAAGCAGGTCAGGCCAGGCATACTGCACGTGTCATTGTTTTTTATTCTCTTCAGCAGTTTGCGCAGTTTCTTCTTTCGTCTTTGCTCTCGAAGCAGCCACAGCCTGTCTTTCTCCTGTAGGGCTTTCCTGCACACATGAAACATTAGGGTCATGCTGACTCTGTTATACTTGAACACACCTAAAAAAAAAATGAAGCAGCTAATAAAATGAGCTGCTTTGAGGAAAGAAAGAACTGCTGTTTTCTTAAATGAATGGCTTCTCTTCCCAAGTGGTCAGGAAATTACTCCTTGCGATTCCATGATACTGGGAAAAAAATGTAGCCAAAGGGGTTTAACGGGTTTGCCTGAAGTCTCTGATGTGCATTTAGAAACATTCTACCATAGGCTTGGTTCCCTTCCCAGATACCTGTACTCTTCTTCGCACAGGATAAATGAAATATCACTTCTGCTTAGTTTTGGCTTGCTGAATAGACCAAATGTTACTACCTTGCATTTTCTCTGTTTCAAAGAAGAAAACCTTCACTTACTTGAAAGGGTGAAGATTAGATCCTTTGTGCCTCAGTTTGCTTTTGTGTTTTGAATGGTAACTGGAAAATAAAAAAGCATTGTTGATAAACAACAGAAGAACTGATCCTGTTCACACTACACTTTCACTTTAAATCAAAGCAGATTTAATCTAGTGTCACTTCTCCCTTCAATTTATTAATAGGAATATGTGGTGAATACAAGGCAGCCATGCTGGACTGGATCAAGCATTTTCTGTGCCTCTTTTCCTTACATTATTTGTACACTGTGACACCTGGTGGCTTACTACTGAATTGCAGTATGTGTCCACAGAAAGTGGAAAGCAAGTTTTCAGAAAATGGGCTGCAGAGCTTAAGACACCAATCTCTAGTATCTTAACAGAAGCAACTTCACTTGCTTGCACACTTAACTGGTTTAAAAGCATTTTATGTGATCTTCTGTATCATCTCCACTTGGCACAGAAGCAACTGAATTTCTGCTGGCAGAAGGTGGGCTTTGTACCAGGGACAGCTGGACAGCTGCAGAAAGCATTAGGCAACAGTACAGGAGGCAACCACTTAGCAAAACAGATTCTAATTCCTCCTGCGAAGACATGGATCAGCTACACTTGCACAGTACAGATAACTACTTAGAAGTACACGAGAAATACCTTATCTTGTTACAGTCACATTCCTCAGGCCTCTTCTTCTTCAGATGTCCTCTCACCTCCCTCAGATTTTTTATTTTATTTTGCAAAGTTTCAATCTAAAAAATGGAACACATAGCTTAAAAAAAATACAGCACGTCAATTTTATTCTAACCCTCTCAAACTCATTGCCACCAAATGCTTCCGTCTCCCCACCTCCCATTTTCAGATTATCTACATTTCTGAAAGCAAACTGCAGCCAGGAGGAATCTTTTCTGGTTACAATTCGCCTGCAGACAGAAGGTGAAAGCACAGAAGCACAACGTGGCACAGGATGGAGAAGGGGACTGCCATACAGCATCAGGAAACGAATGATCCACTCTGATTTTCCCTCTTAAGGTCTTCAGCACATTTGCAAAGGAGAAAGGTTACCCAAGGCAAATGAAGCCCTTAGAAGCTCAGCCTGCTACAAACCTGAGCAGGGGATGGGGAGTGCTGTAGGTCCCCTCTTCAGAGAGTCTGGAAAAGTATCAAGTCTCCGTCATTTCACACAGCAATGGCAATGGCTGGCCAAACAGCATGTGCAACTAGCAGTTAATTTAACTGTGCCACCCACATGGTTTATTTTTAACCACCTAATCCTTCAGTATGTGAAACTCCTGCTTTTGTTCGCCCAGCTCTCACACAGCACAGCCTGTTTCCATGCAGACAGGTATTACAGGCTTCTGCTTCAATTCCTCGTAGAACAGAAAAAAAGAAGTCCTCCAGTGTGAACAATGAAGTCACTGCAAAACTACCATCAGAGACCATAAATCTGATGGGAGTACATAATTGACTGCAGAAGCACAGACAGATGACAGAGAGGTCAAGAAAAACAGACAAAGAATGCAGGCCTGTGATCCTAAATCAGAAACACAACCGGACCGAAGTGATCTCATTTTCTTTGGCACTCTAATCTATGTTTGGGACCTTAGCTTACATTTTCTAAGAAACTAAAAAAGAACTGGAAGATCACGGTGATACTGAGATTGCCTTTTTCTAATTCTAGCAGAGCTAGTAAGATTTTCAGTATTTATTTATTTCCCTTAGTATATGTCAATAGGTACCACAGGAAGGACCAGCAAGTTCTTAAGTAGGACTGCTGAGAATTTATGTGATTTGGTAAGAGATTACAGCAGGCCCCACTTGTAATAAGTTAATTATCTATGACATCTCTATTCGGAAATCAGCCAGTAAGTTCAAAAGGTTCCAGGGAGGGATAAAGACACCCAGAGGCACACAGACACACACACAGCACGATCCTATCAGCCCACAGACCAGGCTAAAATCACACACTCAAAATGCGTGACTGACAGCATCACTGACCTCGTGGTCGATATGAAGTTTGTGGTCCTTCCAAGCTTGCAGTGACCTGTACAGATCAGTGTCACACTGAACGGTGTCATTCTCCAGGATGTAGCACCTGGCCGTGGAGAAACAGTGTTTACTATAGCAGATAAATGCACAATGCAGACGGCTGGTTTTAATTACACAGCTCCAGGACAGATGAGAAGTCAGATTGGAAATGACATGCAGAATTCAAAATAATGTTCATTCAAGAGAATAGGAGAATATCTTACAAGGCAGGAAAGAAGTTTGGGTTGGAGTTGCCATGGAAATTTTTTAAAAGGAAAAAAAGAATAATCAAAAATATTCCTATCAGGTAGAACCTGTTGACTGCTTCATTTCTATATGTAAATTGTGCTGCACAGAATTCTTGTTTATTCATTAGGCTGTCTACATAACTCATCTCTACTAACTAGGAAGTACAGAAAGCATTACTCAGAAGCAATTTCCCTATGCATAATTAAGCAGTACAGGAATAGGGACAAGGAAAAAGTACTTGTTTGTAAGACTTACTCTAATACTGCAAAGGAAAAAAAAAAAAAGATTTTCTACAAAAGGAATAAACTTTTTCAAATAACCTCCCTGACTTCAAAAGCAAAATACCATCTGACAATGTTGAGGGCTTACATTTCAGTAATTGCTAGTACAGTCCAGGTTTTAAGATTTAAGGGAAAAAAAAGGCAAAATACTTGACAGGTGTACTTGGTTAGTTTATTAGGGAATAACAAATACCATGCCCTTAATCCTGATTGCTTATTTAAGTTGAAGCTCAGGTTTCTTCAATATTCCTTTCTTTTCTTTAAAGCACCTCACACCTGTTGTCCCACTGCCTTCTTTTCTGCAAGTGTTCCTGGACCCCTCAGGAGTTATGTGCAACTTTCCCTGCCAGCTCCTTTTATGGATTTGGGATTCACCCAGCAAGGCAGCAAAGAGTTGACTCAATATGTTCCAGGAGAAAAAACACAAACAGTGACTTTGAAGTCCTGCATATTCAAAAAAGCTGAGGACTTTGCTGATGTCAGCCCAGCTATCTTTCCTTATATCAACAAGTCTCTAAAACTTTGTAAACTGAAGTCAAATGGAAACCACGGATTTCAACAGCAGCTAACTTGCTCACACAGATTTACACAAGTTAGACATCACAGAATTTAATTCACATCATCAGTAGTTACTGATGGATTTTCTCATAATTCAGAAGCCGAAATGGTAATTCAACTAAGCACAGTTGGAGATGCATCATCAACCCCTAGATCTGCAAACTGGGAAACAGACTGTTAGCTATTAGAGTGTCTTTAAAACCCAGACAATTCCACGGGCTCCATCCAATGTTCAATTTCCCAAGGCTCATGGTTCACCCAACTTCATCAATAATACAGATTTTCCTTTCCTAGCACTGGGCACAGGAAGCTCTGAGAAGCTGCTGCTACCCTTAGGGCTGATTTTGTATTTGAAATACAAAGCAACCAATGATAGGAAACTACGACCAGGTGTCCCAAAGGGGCACAGTATGCTTATCAAAAGTTAATACACCCACTTATTTAAAGCAACCACTGAAGGAGCAAAAGCATATAGAAATACAGCACATGCACTCACCTGTGTGTCACTTTTATTAGGTTTGGGGCTGCATACTCTGCAATGCCTCCAGTGCCACTGTACTCAGCCATGTCTTTGTCTTCCTCCTCGCGAAGAACAGCCCTCTGCATCTTGTGTCGTTTGGTGATGTTCCTTGGTAAGACAGGTTGGTATCCATCCTCTAAACCCAAGTTAAAAACGGCCCCGTTCAGCTCAACAGATACAGAGCGGGTAGAGCGATTCCGGGCATAGCTTGGTTTGTATTCTGCATGGAGAAAAAAGTAAGAGGATTAAGAGGGGAAGAAACAGCATAGTACAATTTGGTCTTCTGTGGTTCTTGGTCTTCTTGTGGTACTGGAATTAACCTGCTGACAAATGCTGTCTGTTGCAGCTTTCCTCTGGGGTGACACCTCATCACCTTTTGCATGGATCGATGGGTTATCTTAAAGCAAGAGAGGCAGATATAATGCACAAGGATGGCAGGGGAAAAAGAATATGTATCTGTTCACCATCACTTTGTCAGCTCGTTCAAAGAAACTCTGCTCTTTCCCCAGAAGTCGCTAGATGGCAGTAAGACCTTAGAAACTCATCACGACAGAGAGTCGGGTCTAAGGTCAGCCTTCTGTTGACTACTGTAAAATGCTCCAGTGCCAGAATTCTTGCAGCACTTCCCAGCTTGTTGTCCCACACGTTTCAGCAGGAAGTATTCCCTGTGTCAGCCTGAGCCTTTTCTCCATTCCATGCTCTTTCTTCAAGATAAGATTCTTGATTTTCATTGGAGGGATTAATATCTGAATGTTTACCTTTATCAGCATCTAATTCTTTTATTTGCAATTCTTTTCCTCGTGTACAGACCAGACAGCAAGTTTCCATGCTAAACACCACACTCCAGTGCTACGCACTCCCTCAGACTTTGCTTCTGTATTTGCAGCCCGAAGGCAAAATGAAACATTTGCTATGAACTGACACTGCACAGTATGAGATTCCCACTGATCTTTTTGCCTTCTACTGCTTTCCAAAACTCTCTGTCCTGGCCCAAATGCCCCAGAGTTACTATTTTGTTTGGTCTGCAATGGCATGAATGTATCCTAGTTATGGAGTCTAATCCACATCTATATTTCCATGCAGCCCACATCTGGCTGTGTTTCCTGCTCATTGCAAGTGACCCCTCACGCCACTCATTTCATTACCCATTAGATTAAATCAAGCAGAATCATCTCACTCCTTGAGAAAAAAGCCCACAAAAGTACCAGTCTCTTGTCTTCTCCCTGCCCAGTGCCTGACTCTGTGCTCTGTATTCATGGTTTGGAATCATCTGAGATGTTACTGGAAGCAAGTCTTGGTTCCTCTGGTCACCTCCCCTTTACACAAAGCTGGAGCACAGCACACCTCAGCAGAACAGAACTGACTCTTCCGTCTGCAATCTGATAAGGGGAAAACTCAAGCAATGTGCCCAATGAGAAGAGCAGCATTTCCTGTAATCCCAAACTCCATAGAAGAGACATTTATGTCAAGGACAAACTTCCCAGCAAAACAAGCAGACAAAAGAAGAATGAGAGGCAGAACAACCGAAATTTACAGAAGCAGTATTTATATCAGTAATGCTTTGGCATCCACACAGACTAACTTCGCTCAAGATGCCTTGCATGAAATCCAAATGGATCACGTTGTCTCAATGGCCATTTTGTAGACACGGAAAGAGAAAAACCATCTCCTTCCACCTGCAACTATAGTCCAGCTCTGAGTACTTGTTAGCATCACACACGTGAAGTGGAACACCAGCTGGACTGCCTGGTTTAGCACATTTTCCACCTGCAGTTAAAGCTTACAGCTGACAGTAAGCGAGGTCAGTCACAGCTGGAGGGAAAAATAAATAAATAACCACCAAAACCAAACATCAGCTCTATTCCAGGCACCCATTCAGGAAATGCTTGAATAAACAAGAAAGTAACTCCTATCTTTTCAGAAGTAGGAGGAAGTTCCAAGAAGCTACACCCTAACAATTACATTCAAAGCGTAAACTCCCATTTCTTTGATTGTTCCCTCATTTCATCTTGTTAAGCTCTGCCAACTAACAATTTACCTTCCTTCCAAGTCTAATAACCCAATCCAGCACGTTGGCCCTTAGCAGGTGCTGCAGGGAGCTGCTGTCTGCACATGCCCCTGAAGAACTGGGAGCCGCTTCCTCCTGCCTTCAGCCGGTCCGAACCCAGCTGCACAAAGAACAAATTGCTCTGCAGTGAGACAGCTCCTAACAGACTCACTGCCTCCTTACCACATGATAGCCACAGTGCTGACTCAATGCTGTGAGTGGTACCAAACACCATCGTTTTCAGAGTAAGTAGTTAAAATATTTAGTAAGACCCGTATTCATCTGTGCTGTGCCCCTGCAGGCAGAGCTACCAACCTTTAACTACTTAATCTTCCCCCAGGGTTATGCTTTACTCTACCTTTACCTGTGTACACAACTCACAAAGAAAGTAGATCGAAGGCTGTTAAATATTTGGCCCAATGTGTCGATGACCCTCTTTCAAATTACTGATGTTTGGTCTCACGAAGTTGTTTTCAGTGCCACACTCACGCTGCCCTGCCTACCTGGGTCACTTGACAAACATGCCTGTGTTCATCCTACCCTGAAGGCACGTGCTCTGTTCCGGCCCAGAATTCCCTGAACAATCCAGGACTCAAGCACCCTTGATTTTCTACAGCTAACTCTTGGTCATATCTCAGGTTTCAGCACTATCTGGTGAAAGCACGGACGGCAGTATCTGAACTTGTTGTTCAACTGAATAAAGTGAGGTTATGTTGTATTACCAGCCTTCAGGTTTGCATTTAGCTCTCCTCACCACCTCACCACTCGAGCCTTATTACTAATTTTGCAGCTGCCAAATTCATGATTTAATGCTGACATCATTTGGAAATGATCTCAGGGATGGTTGAGAAAACTGTGAGCAATTGTAGCTCCCGAAAGGCACCTTCTCCAGAGCAGGAACACGACTGCTCAGCAGGAATGTGAGCAGAAGACAGAAAGTTCCAGGGCTTCCCTTTTACCATTTATTCTATGTAGATGTTTTGCATCTGGTGTATGAAAATACTGTCACCTGCACAGTGACAATGGAATAAGGCAGTATGTGAGAATTCTGCAAGAACTCTGCACTGAAACAATGGACCACGGGGAAAAAATCCTGCACTAGGCACACAAATTCCTGCTTTTTATTTCTCAGTTATGCCTACACATTTTCACGGAATTCTGCAGAGACTTTTTTTTCTTCTGTAAATTCCAAGTAAAATCAGGCATTTGGACTCAAATCTTTGAATATATCTCAAGTGTCCAGAAATACGGACAAAGGCATAGCAGTGGTTTTGCTTGACCATTAACTAGGGGTTTCTATAAATCTTATTTGGAATCTTTGTTCTTGGATATTTCAAAGAGGGACAAAAATAAAACCAAACAACCTCCAAAAGCTTTCTTACATTCAGTTTCTCAAAACTGCCATAAAAATTATGCTTCAAATGCTTTGAAAGTAATGGCTGTTCAGGTGTTCAGGTACTTTTTCTTGCTGTAGTATTGAGACTACCTCAAAAAAAAAACCAAATTACATGAAAATAGGAATAAAAATGCACTAGCTTCTTTGTACACACTCTGTACACAAATCTGTGTGGCCTATCATCCTTCCTCTCCTTTAATGTGATGTACTTGTTCATCACAGGAGGAGGAGGTGAAATCTACAGCAAGAAAAAACAAATATTTGGCTATTTGTTGTCTATTAAGAGCTCACTGCTACTTTCAGCTTCCTTTCCATCACAAAGCTTTATTTCATCACTCTTATAAAAATAGTAACACAGCCAAGAGAACAACACTTCTGTGCAAAATATGTCAAAGCTTTGTAGGTGAGCTGTGTAATTGTCCAGGACCCAAACAGCATGTCTATGACACGGCTGTTTTGCAATTAACTTACTCCATTCAGAGTACTCCATGCCTGCTAAACATAACACACAGGACAACATATCCAGGCCACGCATACACTACAAAATCACTTTATCACAACGTTTGGTGCCCTGGCCCCTCACTCAGCAGTTTAATCCAGTCTTCCAGACCACACATCCACCATGCATTGCTGGTTTGTATCTTTCCAAAAAACAATCCTTGTATTGTTATCAGTTTGCAACAGTCTTGTTGCACCCAGAAGCAGGGCATCCAATTTAGTTTTCTGCAACCAACGCAGATTAGAACATGACAAATTCACCTCTACTATTCACCATAGGAAAGATCAATCAGGATGCTTTCAAAATTACACTACTGCTACGAGCTAAACCACTGACAAGGGCACAACCTAGTTCTGTCTGTGATTTCCTTTTTCTGGTTAGTTACTGTTCAGTTTCACAGATGGCACTTGCCGGCATTCAGGTAATATTGCAGTATAATCCCTTGCACTCAAACTCAGAACAGCAGACCCCAAAGATGCCCTCAGAACCCAGCACAGACTGCACTTTATCCCAAGCCTCATGAAACAGGTCATAAAAATCCAAATGCACACCATCAGTATTCAAGTTGTCATTTGCAATCCAGCGAGCCAGCTTTCTAAGTAAGCACAGAAAAATGTTGGTATGTTAACTTGTATTGCTCTGTGGTCATTTGTTTTCAGTGTCATTTGTTAGATTAAGCACATGTGAAAGAACAGCCAACACCAAACCCAAGAATCTGTGTCAACAGGCCCAAGCTAACCTCTTCTGCTGTACGGCACACCCTGGATGTGGGCTGAAGTTCGTGCCTTATGGTTCAGTGAGAAAAGTGAGATGAGTGGGACAGTAAAAGCACTACGCAGAACATACTGAAAAAGCATTCTGATCCCACCTATCTGATCCCAGATAGCTAAAGCTATCTCTGCAACCCTCAAATTTTGCCTCAATCTCCTTAACGCATGAACTAAAGGTAATTACACACTTAACCACCTCTCCAAGATGTTGTGAAAATTAGTTAATGTTTAGTAAGCACAACGCAGATAAAAAGCACTTAGCTAAGTGTTAAGTATTATCAGATAGCATGATGTTGCCCTCACTTAAATTGTTTTCCTCTTCCCATTTAAGCATCTTCGATCTGCTGTTATTTGACTCCCTGTGACTGAACTTCCTTTTCTGTGTCTTAGGAAAAAAAAGTTAACTGAGCAGCAAGTTCTGGTGTTATTTAAAGATTATCTTCTGTGCCACATGTTTAAACTGCAAGTGTTGTTGAGTAATTTCATCCTGGAACCAATAATTTTTTTTCAACTAAAAATTGGCTTAGTAGGTACTAATCAGCTTGCTAGGCAAATATAATGGAAGAAAATCAATTTAAACTCTCTGTTTGAAGCTTGTGCCATGTCATTATACAGAAAGACTAATCTGCTAAATAATTAAGGCTCTGTATTTGTGGAGTGAGACGAAAGAAACATTACAAGTGAATGGTAATCTGTGCTGCCATTTGCCTCTTTAATCTATAATTAGAGTATGTACTTCAAATATAGATGTTAGTCTGACTAAGGCTTAAACAGAGCCAGTGGAATGGACTTTCTGAAGAAGCGCCTGATCTGTGCCAAGGAAACGAGAATCAGAGACATCCCCTTTGGATGTGATCTCTGGTTAAAAGTCAGCCTTGGCTCTGCTGACTGAGCACAAGGAAGGGATGTTAGAAGCAGCTTCTGTAACAAAGCGCACAGATCCTTATTAAATATAAATTACTGCAGTAACAGCCCCAAGCACTGCAGTATGTACTGAGGATTGGTGCACTTGCTGCTCACGATTCAAGGCCTACGTAAGGATGAGCTCCTCACCACTTTGGGTTGTGTACTGCATTTCCTGCTTTTGAAAGAAATAAACACAGCAGCCTGTTTTGAAACACACTCCTCTTCCTACAGAGATATTTTCAAATCTGACTGTCTGATATAAAACGCACTGCTTCATACTTAGATACACAGCAAATATGCTTGCCTTCAACCACATCTGTAGAAATCAGCGTCTGTGAAAATCAGGACAATTGTGAGTGTGTGTGAACAGTTCTGCAAGGCAGAGAAAGAAAATACAGTGAGTTCACTTACTCTTCTTGGAGAAGAGCTTCTTTCTCCGTCCTGTGTGGCTCAGCTTGTATTCATTCTCTTCACAATTGCAGTCTTCACTATTCCTGCTGTAGTACTTGGGCAAAAGATTGGAAGTGCCTTTGCTGTTGCCTGCCAAGTTCATCATTCCCTTGCACTTGTGCAATTTGAGCTTCCCACTGGCATCTTCCACGCACTGCCATTTCTGGAAGGAAGATGTGGTTATTAAAAGATTGTCTCAACTCTGCATTGTCTAATAGCCAGTTCCAGCAACCTGTCAAAGTTATATGGTATGGTAGACTCATCCCCTATTACCAAAACAGATTTCTTATAATCTTACATTTTAAAACCAAAAAGAGAACTTTTCTGGAACACACTTACGTGTGTTTCTGATTTTGTTTCCTGGAGACAGAGCAATGGGAATTTCTTAACAAAACTGATGCTACAGCTAAACACAGGGAGGTGTCAGTTGAAAAGCCGTATTCCCCAATTATGCTTCTCCAACAAGGAAGCCCAAGTCTTATTACCCATATGCTTGAGAAGAATCCTTGCATACCTGCAAGTTTGTTTGACAGGCCGGCAGGAATCTATACTGTTATCAAGCCATTAAAATAGCACCAGGCTCCAGGCCTGTGTACAATTCAGCTCCATCCCATACTACCCTACAAAAGAAAGAACCTTTCCTGTAAGCCTCCTTATAGAATTTATATTACTGATCTTTCCCCATTCAACACCCGTGGCCTTGATCAGCAATGGTGAGCTGCACTGGATGTCTCTACAGTGATAATCCCCTCCCTTTTCCACTCAAACTGGAGAAAATCTAATCTCTAATCTAATCTGATTCCTTTTGTTACTCAAAACCTGAAGCAAAGTGGTTATAGATCCCTTTGTGCTGCTGTCAGAGCTGTGCCAAGGGCAAGGGAATTTAGCCACCTTTAATCTGGCAAAGAGTTTTACCTTTATTCATCAACGTTCTACTAGCTAGAGAGCTAGGATCTGAGATAGATATATACATATATATGTATATTTTTAAATCACACTGCAGTTATTATTGCGTTAAATAGAGTCTTGGAAACACCACAGCTTTCTGCGGAGCCCAGAGAAGCGTTTCTCTTTTTTCCTATTATAAAATCCTAAGCTGTGGCCTGCAGGACTCACTGGAATATTGAGATTTTTTCCAAATAAAAGAACAGAATGAAAAACAGCAACAGCTCCCGAGAGAGATGACATTTTACAGCAGCCCACAGCTCCATGAGGGAGATTCAGTCACTTCAGTTCCCACAGAGAGGTGTGCCCAGGCTTGGGGAACAAAGCCTTCCTTTTTGCATTGAAATTCACTGCATTGTTTGCATGACAGCTAAGTAAGAAAACAGTATCTTCGCTGTGCTTTCATTATACTGAACTTAATAGGAGTCAGAAGTGAAATGCCCAGTTACAGGGGATTTATCTACATTCTAAAGAGATCTCATTTAAAATGTTCAGAGGCTTATGGTGTGTCCGCTCATTTCCTTAGACAACTGGATGTCAGGTCTCCTGCGCCGTAATTCTTAGCAGCAGACATGATGTCCAAACTCCTATATGATCCAAGCCTTGCAGGGATGCAGATAAACCTGTCCTAACTTTCAGCAAAAGGAATCCTAGGAAACTGATGTGATACTGGCGATCAGATGTTTTAATCAGACATCTTTGCATGACTGTCTTTATCTGTAAAGCAGGATACACCTCCCTACATGGAGTGTAGAACTAAAACTCTGAAGAGTAAATTGCTGAATCTTTTTTTACATTTGTTTTATAAAAGCCTAACACTGACTGATGCACAGACTGAGGTTTGAAGTTACTTTACTATAATGATAAACTTTCCTTTCCAATGAAAAAATGTAAAATGAGACCTTAAAATGTTTGTTGCTTTTCCCCATTACAAATCATCTGAATCTTATTTTTGAAAATACACGAACAAACCGCATTTTCTGCTCAGTAGAGCTCTATGCTGTAGGTGTCTGATACACAAAAACAAAGATTCAACAGAGAGAAAGTTAAATGTCATGATGGGAACTACAGTAAATAAGTGCTGTGATGGGTAGCCCAAAAATATTTATACTCTTTCATCTCCTGTCAAGAAAGCGATGCTTATTTTTCCCCTCCAGGTTAACTCGAAGAATTCATTTTATTTTTGGTGAAGCTTAAATTTCTCCAAGGCAGCTGTATGCCAAGTGAAAGTATCTTAGGGCTTTACCAGAAGGGCATGCTGTATGCATTAGCAAGCCCACTGCTGAACAAATGCAGTGCAGAACTAGAAAAAGGACTTTAGAAGCAAACGCTGGGCCCAGCTGGGAAATTGAAGTAGAAGAAAGTGCTCTTATTTTTTCTTACAAAACAGATATGGGCACGCGTGCAAACGTATCTAGGTCTTTCAACTTATCCCAGTCTGCTTGTAAGCAGAAACACAAATGCTCTAGGCAACACCATGGCTACATCGCTTACCTCCATTTGCACAAGACACTTTGAAGCTTAGGGAAAGGAGCTGTAGTTGCAAGAGAACTGTGAAAATCCCTGCTTGACAGTCAAGAAACATTAAACTTTGTGAATTCTGGCATTTAACTTTGGTTTCTAGGGCACAGCACACGATCATGCAGAAACCTGTGTCAGCTCCTGGAAGCAGATATTTTTTAAGAGGTAATCACTTAAATATTTAAATTCCTATATGAGGAACTCTGGAGTGCCCCAGAGATACGTTGGCTTACAGGTAAAATGATAACCATCCAGCAGTAAAATGTAATTACATATAAACAGTGGATTAACTCAACCAGACAAGAAAACAAAGCACCCTTAGTTGGCAACCCCCAACTTTAAAGGTCTCTTCTTTATTAGATTGAAAGATGCGTTCTGATTCCAAGTTCTGTAGCATGTAATATCTCACAAGAGCTAGGTCCAGAAAAGGAGCACGCTTTAACACAAACTAAAACTCAGTGGAAAATCCAGGCACCCCCACAACCTTTTTTCCAGCTCATATCAAAAATCCAAAGGAAGAACCTGTCTTTTTTCCTACAGTGCCTTCCAGAACAGCTACTCACGCCACCAGATAAGTGGCTTCTACTTATGTACTGAAGTTCATCAAGCTCACATTGTGCAAAACATTCCTTTAATTTACTCATTAAATCTGTTCTAGCTGGAGATTTCCCACTATCTTCAGGCAGGCTAAGTTAGCTGCTGTGCTTGCCCTTTCTGCCAACGTACTGTGCTGGGCCTGTTCTAACATTTCTACTCCATCCCCCATCCTACCCAAACTCCCAAACACATGCTACTGATTGCAACTTGTGTGCAAAGAGAACAGAGATATTAGTACTACTGAACAGAAAACATGCTCAAAGGTACAAAGAGAAGGCAGCCCATAAATACATTCCCTCCTCCAGCACAAACTATTTGCTATATGCATCAGCAAGAGCAAATTAGGACTTCAATACCTACTAGACATGACTCTAACAGCAGCTGCAGCCTGAGCAGAGATCCTGCTTCCCCCTGCTAACACTATTCACCTTGAACATACAAAGGCTCCCTTAGTGGAAGAAGACACGTTACATTTTTCTGTGTGTCAGAAATCCATTATTTCCTTTCCAGCCCCAGTCATCATCAAATGGTTTTTGCATTAGTGTGCATTACAGTCTCCTTACTGCTATAGCAATCACAGACGTTAATTCAAAGTCATTACTTGAGGCTCCAATCAGAAATAAAGAGCCATGACCTTTCCTCGTTGGATTTTTCATACAATTCACTCGTTTCCCTCAGTGAATCTCCCTCAATTGACATTGTTTTCTTTGGGGAAAAGGACCGATCACACAAATCTTGCTAAGAAAAGATTCCCATAGAAACATACAGCTTCCACAGCTGAGACCTAAATCATCATGCTGTGTCTCATCAGTTTTTCTTTTTGTTAAGAGGA
Organism: Tragopan temminckii; assembly: GCA_028571105.1. Lineage (NCBI taxonomy): Eukaryota > Metazoa > Chordata > Aves > Galliformes > Phasianidae > Tragopan > Tragopan temminckii. The sequence continues at coordinate 6,966,362 of JAOWBP010004554.1, forward strand.
AGAGATTCCATTCTCTTTCACAGAGAAGTGAAAAGTGAAACTGTCTGATCAGTTACCTGCCTGCACAGACTCTAGAATTCAAGCTTTCTATTCAAGGTTTCTACAGGATAACGAGGTCCTCTCTCACTGCCAGCAATCCCACAAAAACACTTCAGCAATACCCACCTTCAGTTTACACAGATGTTTTCTGAACCACATCTTTGTTGCCACATTTGATGCTGAAGTAGAAACAAACTGCTTTAACAGCTGGAAATATTCTAACTTCCAGCCTAAGTTGATTTATGAGTATCAGCATACCTTTTTTCTGCACAAAACCGTGCACTCCAGTTCAGCACTACCCGGCCCTCATTCCAGTTGGATATCATTTCTTCACACCAGCTCACAATTCGGAGATTTGGACCTCTGGGCTCTCAGCTCAACTTCAGTTCTCAAACACTACATATCACTGAAACCCAAAAACTACAAGATGAACAAACAATTTATCAACAGAAAGTCTGGGGGACTTTCTATGCTGCAAACTGTAGCTGAAGTGAGGCAGGTAGGACAACACATAAATGAAAAATTAGGTATTCAGCTGAATTTAACATTACCATTATATAATTAATTGACTCCAATAATTGGACTGCGGTATCGAATAGTCCCACTGCTGCATTAGGTAGTGAAGAGTCTAAGGAGCGCAGCCTAAACAGAGATCAGATGAGCAGTGGAGGGAAAAAAAACCAAACAGAAGCACCAAAAGGGGAACTGATTTGTCTGAGGTCCCACACTGAGCCCCCAGCAACTCCAAATCAGCCTCTGCCAACCTCCAGCTCATTGCCTTTTGAATTGAACTACACCGTTACTCCGGTCAGGATATTTGAAGGTTTTGTTTGCTTTTATTAGAAGTTAGTATTGATTTTGGCAAGCTTCTTGCAACATCCACTAATGCAACGACAGGGACTTTAACAATCTCAGTTAACAAGAGATGCAAATCACTTGGACCTGTACAACAACATGAAGCAAAGAAACCCTAAGCAAAACAGCCTCTGGAGATCATAATAGGCCACTTCTAGCTAGAGGAGGAAAACAGTTTTGTTAATTCATGATAAGGAATACAATCCTTGAATAACAGCCCTTAATAAATCATGATGTTCATTTCCATAGCTAGTTGCCTCCTAATGTTATCAGTTGGAGGGTTGATAAAATTTTTAATGTATGAAGTTATCAACAAGTCACTTCTTGTTGTAATCACAGATTAAGAAACAGATGGTGAAAGTTGCTGAGCATGTGCAACTCATGCTGGAATTCAGGAACTCTGAGGATCCACCCAAGCTATTAAAAGTATCAGCATTCTAGCTAGCTTGATATGCTTCACTGTTATCAACAGAACCGAAGTTCTTCAGTAACCTCAGGACGTACCTGCGAGCTACAGAAGAGAAACAAGAGACAGGTCAAAAACCTTCCTAGTTTTTAAAGAAATTTCTTATAAAACCTGACTTCGTTTCCTAGTTTGACTAAAGTTAAGTTCAAGCTTGGGAACCTCGGGACAAGGAGAACAGGTAACCCAATGATAGTTACGGCACCACTTTATGAACTGCTGTAGGAGAGCACATATTGACCACAACCGTTTGCACTGCTGCTATTCCACGCTGTGTCAGAGAACTGGGGGAAACAACAGAGTAAGTGCCACCATTTTACTTATGGCAACCTTACGTCACTTAGGAAAAGAACATTTTTTCATGATCCTGGTACAGAACAAAGCAATCAGAGGGAAGCCTTCATAACAGACCTTTCATTTGCAGAATATCTGCAGGAAACCGAGTGCTAATTTGCATATTCTGAATTTTCTCCTGAAGAACACTGTCACAAAGTAAGATTTTTAATGCTATGTAAAGAAAAATCCTATTTTTTTTTTTAATCAAACACAAATAGAATTTTTGGAAAGGAAAAAAAAAAAAAGGATTTGAAAAGGAAATAATGTAAATCCGGACAACTAATTTTCCTGCCAAAATTAACACTGTTATTGTACTACATGACACCCTGCTACAGACAAACCCATACTCAGCAATGCCACAGGTACGGCAGGTTTAGCAAACGTGCACAAAGGCAGCACATGATTTAGGGGGATTTTGTGCAGCTGTTGTTGTGATACTGTGGAGTTGCTGGGAATACTCTGCAGAGCAATGCTGGTATCGTAATTGGCTTCCACAAAGCACATTAATGCAGGCTGCCAGATAAAAGTGGGTCAGCTTCCACTTACCAGTCAGTTTAGAATGAAAGGCCGACCTACAGTGAAGAGAAAGAATTTGTGTGGAAGCCATTAGGTACCAGGATAAATGTTTTTTATTTCATGTGGGAAGAAAGAACTCATCTCTTTTAAATCCTTGAATATAAATGCTGAGCTGCTCTTTCATCTGAGTCTACAGTCACCCTTTGTTGGATGCAAACAACTAACACAGCCCAAACTCTACTAACTGAAAAAGAAAACATGGCAACACGCAGATTCCCATTGCACTAAGAATTTACATATATTAGTGTTGCCAGAAAAAAAAATCCCCCATAATGGACTTTGAAACAAGGTTTTAAACAGTGTGAATACCTCACCTTCATGATCCTGGTGCTCTCTTATCAAAACGATTATAGGTCAAGGAGGCTCACAGAGATTTGTGAAGGAAGAGGTTTTTGGGGAGACAGAAGTGCATTCACAAGCTTTCGTGCTCACAAAGGGCAATTTCAAATTCTCCATCTCACATTCAAAAATTTCCTTACCTCTCTGTCCTTGTCCCTTATCACTCATTCCCTCCTGAGTCTTTGTTTCATCTCCTATTTGCACTTCAGATTCTCTGGCACTGCTCAGAATTCTCAGTGCACAGACTGTGCAGACCCCCAAAACTTGAGTCAGGAGGAAGAATCCCACCAAGCTCGCACCACATTCTGACCCAGACTTCTCTTCATCTGGATATGCAAATCTACTTCTTGCATGGAACACTCTGGATACCGTCAATTGCATAACAGTGAGTATCCTATAGGATCAGGAGACATCTGTAATACAAGCACTGTGTCTATATATCATAAACTCACCCAAGACTGTGGCATATTACTCATTTGTGCTCACTCCACTTACTGTGCAGAGCTGTGAAAGGCAGCAGCGAACAGACAACAAGCATTTGTTGTAAGTTGAGAAGTTACTCTTATTACTCTGAAAATTTGGGGCTACACTCATATCTAGGGCAATTTACCCTCAAATAAGCACATTCATCTCCTGCTATTCCTGCTGTCTAGACGCAGTACCAGGACATATTCTTCAGAGCAGTGGTTAAATGGATTGAGACTCCCTTGAGAGCCCTTCCCAGACCCTAATTGACTTGATTGTTAGGCAATTTTTCCTGATGTCCAACTTAAATATCTTTTTTGCTCAATTTCATCCTATCACTTCCAATTATGTCTGACTGAACTGTTCAAAACAATTCTCCTCTCTGCCTCCTGACAACGAAGATGCAGCACGCACATCTCTCATTAGCACACCTTCACTTAGGAATGCATTGGTGATTTTTTACAGATACCAAAGTCATTTTATTACCCACAGAAGAAAACATAAGCCCGTGAATGAGTGCAGACAGCACATGGTCCTCTCATTTTTATTTTTTTTTTCATAACTGAGACAAGTGATAATTACAGTAAGAAAGCCTGAATGTAGCTTAATTCTTATGCACAGAGATGGTCTCAGTGACAACACAGACTTGGAAAGTCTCTCTTCCACTCTGTTTTTACAATAACATTCAAAATAATTGAGAAGATGAAGACAAAAGCAAGTTGAAACATCTCTCAAAGGGAAAATACTGATGGAAAAGAAAGAGCTGCGTTTCCCCCAAACAACTTACGAGATGACAGTGTAGCAGAAACAAAGACCTCTCCCCTAAGTTTCTCAAATATTGACAATTCAAAAAAAAAAAAAAAGAAAAAAGAAAGAAAGAAAAAAGGTTTGCTCTCAGCTACCTACAATTTCAACTCAAGATGTTTGATGACAACAAACTACTATACCAAAGTACTTCTTTACATTCAGGACTTTTAGCAGAAACAGGCCATTATGATCTCCTTGTCTCCTAAATTTGACAAAGAAACCTCAGGAGAAAGAGTGCTGCTGGAGAATGCTTGTGGGTACAAACTGAATCCAAACTCCTGAAGAACAATGGACTCATTACACTGGTGCACTGAACTACATGATCTGCAGAGCCAGAAGGAGGAAGTTGGCCTTCCAACAGCAGAAACTGAACCAGTGTCGCCTAAATAGCATATTGCTGACAACAGTTCCACTGAGACATTCAGCTCATGTCTGCAAGAATGGTAATATTCCACACAGTTACTCCGACAGCCCTCTGAGCTGCAAGGAAATGAGGCAACGCCAGTCTAACAACTCACACATTATTGGCATGTTGTCCCACCTACTCTCACCACTTTGTCCTCAAGTCCACAGGCCGGATGTGCTATGGTCCTTGGTAGGAGCTATTCTGACTGGTACCTGGATGACAAAGCAATGGCACTGAGAAAATTTCACTGTTTTCGAGACGATGAGAATTAACCTAAGAGTGCAGGAATCTTCACAGAAGTGGGGTTGCTGGAGACAGCTCTGCTGTACCTTTGCAGCTCTCTGGTGAGGCTGCAAAACTTCCCAGGCTGAGATCGTGTATTGATACTACTCTTCTTTTCCTAAATTCTCTTTTATGTAACCAGGATGCAAAGTGAAAATATATATTTTAGTGTATGACTGCAAAAGTTGTGTAAAAGAAATTACTCAAACAGCCATATATACACAGACTGTCAGCATGTGTGCTTTCACAGTATGTTTTCATTAACAGTGAGGATATATTGAGTGCACAGAATGTTAGCTTTCTGTTATTACATGTAATTCCAACTAATAAGATGAGTTAATTTAAAAATCCAAAGCAAAGGGAGCTTTGGAAGAGGCCAATTTGTTAGGTTCATTGTACATAGGTCACTCCAAAAGTAACTCCTCCTGTTTATTTCCATTGAAACTACAACAGATACAAAGAGCACAACAACACTATTTGGTAGAGCAAATCCTCAGCTACAAAACACTGTTATATTTTTCAACAGTCACCCCACCACTAGCTACGCATTATCATTAGCAATGGACAAAAGCCTGCATGCAGTGCTCATAAATATCTGCACCAGCAGAGGTGACTGCTGTCGCTGTGACCGCTGCTGAAATGCTCCACCCACAGCTTCACTCTGCTCGCAGCCACTGTTCTGCCTCCACCAACATTCAGCAAGTACTGATGAATGCCAACGGGTGCCATTTCTAATGACGCACCTTTGCGTCGCTCACTTCCATCAGATGTCATTTTGTCAGACTGTCCCTCTGCTGCCATCTGTCTTGCCGCAACAAAACCTAACAGAATACTGGTGGGAAGCTTCGACATCTACTGCCATACCTCTGTCGGTCTCTGATGACGTAAGCCAACATAATAAAATAGGAGGTATTATTCGTGGAACAGCCCTCGTAGATTCTCATCGCTAATGAATCCCAACCACATTCTATTTGGGGAATATAATGTTAGAACAGCTGAGGCAGTTCTCTTAGCAGTAGTCAGGAATCAATAGAGAGGCACTTGAATCAGCAATTTCCTGACTGTCAATCTCGTAAGTGCTGCAATACGGTTTTGAGCAAAGGCCACAAAATAAACAATTTGATTTATAAGCTGACATTGACAGCAAGGTGAACGACAATGTCACACTGAAGATTCTAAGCTCTGCCCATCTACAGGTCCTTACTTTCAGCCACTTGTCCTACCTGGCCAAGCTGTTCACAAGCTGTTTGATACTCAGCTCTCTGACAAAGGTCTTTCACACGCTGGTATTTGGGTAGAAAGTTTTCTTCTTGGGCATCTACTTTCTCATTTTCCCTCTTATGCAGCAGTTTACTGGAGGGAAAAAAAAAACAACAACAAAAACCATAACATCTATTTTTGCATTAATTCTAAGATATGCACACAGTTTACTGAAAAAAAGCCCAGAGAAGTACGCTATCTGCCAGAACCCAAGCATTGCTAGTGGCCGAAACTTAATAGCTCACTAGAAACTAGTCCTTATCATCATCTCTCATAACACACACATTATTTATATCATCCTCAGGGAGCATACAAAACCACACAGAACTGGGACAGTGTGTTGCTCATCTGACTGACAGGGCAATAACAACAGTCCATCATATCCTCCTCACTACTGCATGGCTGCACTTTGCAAAACCTTCATGTCAAACGTTACTTATAAAGGCAGAGCACAGAGGGAATGGCCAGCAGACGAGCACGAAGAGACAAAAGATTATTCTTACTTCCAGGACTTAGGGAGGAGGGTGGGGGGGTAGCAGTTAAAAAGGAAAATGAGATGTTTTCCCCATCTCCCAGTCCAAGTAAACCTCCTCTCCCCCCACTCCAACAGCATATTTATGCAGGCTGTAGGCAAAGGCCATACATCCCCTCCTAGCACACGATCACTACCATTAAGCGTACTGCAGCCGTGTTCCTGCTGGCAGAGCTAATGGCTTTAGGTCTGCAGCAGAGTGCTGCTTTGGCTCTAGCTACTCAGTATCCTTCTATTTAAAAAGATTGAGCTTTGTGATTAACGCTTTCCTTACCCTCTCTCCACTAGGAAGGAGTCTCTCCACACTTTCATCTTCTTCTTTAAATGGAACCTGGTAGGAGATGAGGAGAGAAAGAAACAATTTATTTCCACAAAGAACAGTGATCAAATCATGCCCCAGTTTCCTCTCCCACCCCCAACTCAGAGGAGAAACACTACAATAACCTCTCAGGGGGACGTGCAGCTTTACGAAGCAGGCACATATGCCTCTCCAGTGCAAATCACGAACAAACACAGCAGAGATTTGTTCTCACAGGGACAAAATCCACAACAGATTCACATCTAAGCACTTTTAAGGCACAGGGGATTAAGTGAATTGTCCTTGATCACAAAGGATCCCAAATTAAATCAGGATTTCCTGAACCCACTTTGGACTCTTAACCACCCTCAAAGTATCCTATTCTAAAGCAGCTGGCTCCTTCTCCCCCTTCCTCCCATCTCCACCCCACTACTTATAAAAGCAAATCTCCTTTTTTCCTTTTTCTTTTATATTGCTGCTGATTTTCTCTAGCAACCATCCAATCCGATTCTCTCTTCCCTGCTCTTTTACCAATGAAAGTACTGCTGTAAGGTCTCCAATATGTAATTCTGAATGCTAGTCTGCCCTTACAGTCTGATACACAACCAACCTTTTCAACTCAATTCTTCTACAGTTTACTCAAAATGAAAGGCTCTGCTACAAATGCCACAGAGATATTTTAAATCTATGATTCAAATAAGTGAAGACATTGAGTGGCCCACTCACTGCTACACTTCCTTCTACTACATCCAGATGCCACGTATGCCATACAGCAAATATGACAAAATCTGTCAAAATGAAAACTGTCAGACGTGTAACATCAAATATCTTTAGATTTTCCTATGAATACTGTACTCACAGATAATAGTTGTACTAGTTTTCCTTCAAATACACTGCATGTTGATGAATACTTCTTTTAATTTCCAGTGCAAACACATGCATTTTTACATGCACGTTTTCTTCTCTTACCTATTCACTGGTCTCTCAGAATCCAGAAGTTTTAGAATAGATTTACCATCCATATCAGATGGAATATCCAATCCAGCAATATCCAGAATCGTAGGTGCAAGATCGATATTCAACACGATGTGAGGATTCCTGTAAGAACACGTATAGGAACGTCATTTAAAGTACGTGCAATGACACCAAGCAACTACAGCTCTTTCACACAGAGCACGGATCTAAAAAAGCTTATTTTGTGATGCAAATGCTATGAAATTCCATGTAAGGAATTAAAATGCAAGACAGAGATAAG
>JAOWBP010004554.1:6974374-7010855 GCA_028571105.1 Tragopan temminckii
GATCTAAAAAAGCTTATTTTGTGATGCAAATGCTATGAAATTCCATGTAAGGAATTAAAATGCAAGACAGAGATAAGTTGTGCAACCTCAAGAGGGACTAATACTAAGATTTAAAACTTCAGCACAAAGCACTTTTGAGAATGCAAAGCTGTTCATACAGCAAAGTTAGTTCATTATTGCAAAAGAGGTTCAAAAGTTGTTCAAAACATGAGAGAGCTTTGGATACCACTGCCTTACAGCATCAAAGTGTCTGCCAAATATGCTGATTACTCAATTAAAAAATAAACTTGGCTGTGAGCACGTGCTTTATCTGTTTCAAAAATAGCATGGAAGTAAGTACTGTAGTTCATATCACAGTAAGCATGTTCTGATAAGAACATGAGGAGATATACGTTGCCAGATACTACAGCAAATAACTGAAAGTTGCTGCTAACACGGTGTCTGTGACAAAATGGGAAAGCAGTTATGGACAGAACATAAAAAAGAGAAAATTTAAGATAAAGACGTTGTTTTATAGTATCAGCCTCCCCAGATTCACAGCTATCCATTCGGCAGACACTCAGACTCCCCAGAGTTCAATGTGTTTGCCGTGCCCCGCTTTTTAGCAAAGCAGTGGCACGTGCTTCTCAGCCACCACAGTTAACAGGGCACTGTCTGAACCTAAAGTCACTTAAAATTCAATTCCAATATTGGCATCAACTCCAGACCAGTACACACAGCTCCCATCTCCAAATCCCTTCAAATGCCACAGCCAAATATGAGTGCGTCAAAGCATCCAGCTGCACAGACCAGCATTCTATCACACAACTTGCTTTTACTACAGGTCGAGTTCTGCTGAACTGCTCGAAGTCTATGCTGCACCTTAAAAGCTTATTTCAAATGCCTCTGTGAAGAAGTCGTCTTATTCACAACATTATACGTAGCTTATCAGCTGCATACTATTTCTTTCAAAACAAATACACAGGCTGGCAGGGAATTCTTGAAACTGGAAAAAAGGGAAAGTGAACATATTGCTATAGACACAATCTTCTACAGCACTGAACATAAAGAATGACCGTGCCATGAACCACAGGCACAAAAGGACTGGGACCAGATGGACTGCTACACACGTATGTCAGTGCAAAATTTTAGCTCAAAGTACAAGACAGAAGAAAGCTGCTAAACTCACACTAATTAATGAGACACCATTTAAAAATTACTGCATTTTTGAACAAGCAAGCAAACAGGCACTGACAAGATGATGAATTAAGTTGATGTACCTAATTTGATTTTAATTACTAATAATTGTGGTGTAGCATATTTGGTAATACAAATGAGAACTTAGTAATGACTTGTAACAGTGAATGCTATTAAATCTTCGTTGGTATCAAAAGGGAGTCATGGCAATTACTCTGCAGGGAGAAGAAAGTTCACAGAAAACACGAATGATTGAGGCTCTAACATTTGAAGAAAATCAGGCTGAAAGGGAAGACCGATTTATTTTCTGATATATTTCCCCCTCCAAGGTATTTTATCCTTTCCTTCCCATTTGTTGTACAGTGACGGGCTCTGTTTTGCCAGACTCTGTCAGACTAACTCTTCAGACTCTAAAATAAATATATTTTCATTCTTAGAGGTCACTCAAAAACAAAGTTCAGTGGGAAGATTTTCCAGGTTTTATGAGTCCAGGTGTGAAGATCTTTGGACCAGTGCAGACAAGGGCTGGCTGGCCCCAAGCACTGCACGCTGCAGAAACTCTCGCTTACTCCACTTTGGCCATATTAGCATTACTGCTTCACTGAGACCAAAACCTGCAGTTGATGGGAAATAAAGTAAGTTTGTAAAAGGCTAATCCAGCTCTCTGGAAAGTCTCTGCCGCTGCAGACAGATCTTCAGGGCTGGAGTAGTATGTTTAATTCCATCTACCCTACAATCCAGCGTGTTGTGCAGGCAGCCCCTCACCCAATTTGAAACCATGAGGCAGCTTTGACAGTGCAACTCTTCTTACCATTTAACATTATTGAAAGTCATCCCAGTACACCAAGAGTTTCACAAGATTCAGCCTTACCTGTTTCTTATCCAATTTTATAGCATTATTTTTGGCAGAGTATTGGATCTGCTTAGGGCAGGTGTCAGTCACGAAGTGTCGGATGCACTCACTGGCCACCCAGATCTTTGTGCTTCAGAAGACCCCCACTTCCCTGCCTGTGTCTTTTTCTCTTTCTAGTCTTCTCTGTCTTAAGTTCTCTTTACTCTCCTCCTCTCAAACTCACGGGTTTAGACTTTCTCCCTTACATCACCATCCATTAGATCAACCCCCTATTTCTCTACAAAACGCACTCCCTCCTCTTCCCCCAGTAACATTATTTGCTCACATTCTTCTGTGCTTCACAAAGTTGTTCAGTGTAAATTTCAACGGAGAGGGGAGAAAAAACATAAGAACACCAAACAAATAATAAAAACCCCAAAGATTTTCAGTACCTTCACAGCTTCAATTGAAATCAGCAGTTGAACACTTGGTGCTAAAAATCAAACCATGCCTACCATTCAGTTTAATTACGAGAACTGCTGATTTCACACGTAGAACTACTGTAAATAAGTACATACACGCACTGCAACATCTACAGAATTTAACATTTCTGTCCCTACCCATAATTTGAATGAGTGAATTTAACTAGTAAATGGAACAAGGTTTATTCCTAACTATTTGCTACTGGATGACGTGTTGGAACTGTTCCTCTGCTGTAATGAAAAAAATGGTGCGTGGAAGACTGTGTGTGTTAATTATGCTAAAACATGCACATTTATATAAATAAAAGGCAGCAAATTATGGCACTCTGTCCAAAATCATTACTTAAGTGCAAATATTTGCTATTGAAATAATTGCTTAGAAAGCGTATTTACATAATTTCTTAGCTGATCAAAGCTACCAATTTAATTAACAGTCATATTCGGCATGCTTGTGTGAATCTGACAAACAACCCTAACCACGTAATCTCAAAGGATGAACCAGAGGGAGTTTGTGGATGATAACTGTGGATAAACTATTACATACATTCTTCTTCATAAGCTGAAACAAATGACTTCAGTAAGAGATTTAATTAATGGCTGGCAACAATAATTTACTGTAGCAGTGAACATTATACCATACATGTTTTACCTTGAAGATGTTACAGATGTGTGTAACATTTGCATTCCTCAACAGAAGGCTCACAAATGTTTTCTACAATGGACCCAATTGCAAGTGGCTTTTTCAACTACAGCCATAAAAGCCTTGTGCTGCACACCTATGCAACCAAAAAGGTAACGGTAAAAACTGCTTGATCCTGTTACACCAGCACGTGCTCTCAATTCTGCTATCTAAGACAGACTTATTTTGCTGCCAAAGATGAGCAGGAAGTCAATCAGAATGTGCAGAACTTTGTGCCTCCACTTGTATGCCAGGTCAGTATGATACGAATAAAGAATTTTTCTGGTAGCTACATATACACACACACACACAACAGAGAACTTACAAGGACCCAGCCTCCACATTTGGCCCTCGGACATAGAAAGGAACTCTGATATCAAACTCATACGGCATCGATTTTCCCTTCACCAGCCCGAACTGACCAATATGATAACCATGATCTGCTGTGTATATTATATATGTATTGTCCAGTTCACCAGTTTCAACCAATGTGTTGTAAATCTGAAAAAAAAGCAAAAAAACCCACAGGATTTGTTTCACTGAGATGTACCATATACAGATAATGGAGATAATGTTCAGTCCCTGTGTAATCTACAAATAACAGCAGCCCTGGATATCACTGAGTTATCACACGGATCTATTCCAAATAATTTATAACCACAAAAAATGTACTGATTGAATATTGCAGCTATACATTACAAGGCAAATCCCCATTTTCTGTTTTTAGGTAAACACGTTAACATCCCATAGTTTCAAAAATGCTTGGGTTCAGCATTTTGCATGAGAACTGTCAAAACAGCATTAAGTACATTTTTGTATTTGATGTTATTTTGATAACAGAGATGAGAGTTTCAAGGTGATGAGCATTTCTGAAATTCTCTCTCCACCTTTATCTTTTCCCGTCAGCAAGCAATTCTAATAAAATGACAGCATTTTGCATCTCACACTTCTTTAAGCAACACTTAACAATCTTGCCTTCAGACAAATGAGTTCTCATTATGCACAATATCTGCAAAATCTCTTCCCAAAAAACCACTCAGTTTCACTAGAGCCAGAGAACTAACACAGCATGTTCTCTTAATTTTTTATTTGTGGTTGCTTCTATTGATTTATATGAGAATCTTCATGTGAAATACACCAACGTGAGCACCACAAATCAATTTTTATGTACTATTTTCACTTGCCAAGGTCCTAAAATGGTGAGGCACTGTCTAAGTCATGTCTTACACATTTCAAGACAAAACAGCACTGAAAAAAAACCACTCTTTTTTGTTATTGTATTGCTGTTGCTGCTGTTTTCACTTTCTTTAATACTGAAAGACTGTTAGATGAAATTCAGATGAAAAGATCAGACCAATTCGGGGGTTGCAACTAGAAACAACCCAACCAATTTTTCCTGCAGTAAATATGCATATTAAATTAATCTAAAGTCAAACCATTTTGCTTAACAGAAAAACAAAATACTGTAGTCAAATAGATAATCTCTAATACTGACATCTGATGTATCTGAGCAGGTTCATTAATCTGCAGCAGGGATCACACTTGCCTGAATCAGTAATTATAAGTCATTACTAACAAGTTCAGTAATTATAAGTCATTACTAACAAGTTCATGCAGTGGCATCCAGATAACCTCATATTCGCCTTCCAGGACTCCTCTTATTTTATGCTCTACCATTTTGATTAAGAATGCCAAGAGATAAGCAGAAAATTGCAACACCTTTAAATCTGCCTTTTACAACTGGAAACAAACCCACTCTTTCTCACAGTAGCTATTAATTCAGATATATCAAAGTTCCCACTGTTATATAAAGCAGATTTAATTTTAAAAGAAAATAGAAATCTACCTATATATTATTTACTTTTAGCATTTAACATGCTAGGTGTGATTTACCATGGGACTGTTCCTTTTTCAACCTTTTTTAATTTTCTGAGTTCTCCCAGAAACCCTGTGTTACAGCACCAAAATAGGTCCACTGACACATACCTATCTTCAACAGGCTGTGAGACGGCTCTGCACTATTAGAACATATATTTTTACAGTTTAGGATTAACATTTTGCTTTCAGTCATGCGTCTACAGCAACAAATTAGCTGACTTGGAACACCCAGCTATTTAAAAACTGAAACAGTCCTTTTCCTCTTACCTGCGTATGCATCACAGTTCGAAGCTTAACTCAAGACACAAACCCATATTGAGCTGAAAAGTGATGGCTAATCTTACCATCTCCATAGAATCATCCACAGACATGAGTGTTTGAAGGCGCTTTCTCTGTAACATGTTAGTGAACTCCATGTGGATAGGCTTCATGGGACCCGTATACCTCATTATCCAGTGCTTGTCGGGGTTTGGAGCATAGTTATAGCTAGGAGTGCTGAGAAGCAAAGAGAAAAGTAGAATATTTTAGCAGTGCAGAAAAAAAACCCGTAATGTATAACAATAATTCCTATTTCATCAATACTACAGGACTTACTCTCTGAGGTACACAAGAAAATATTGAGTTCAGAAGAGTTTCATTCTTTATGTTCTATAGGAGATAGGAGAAAACTCCGTGGGGAATAAAACCTATTAAAAGAGTAAACATTGTTTCTGCAGTGTCATCAAACTAACACAGATATTTTTCAAGGCCAAGGCACTACCCTTGGAAGTCGAACTTCACAACTGGGATGTATTAGGACACATTATCAGGTCAAAAAGCATGTACTACTGGTTATTTTCTACTCACGTAATTAATCACTTTGCTTTCATTTTGCCCACATAAGCACAGTGCAAGCTGTTTAACAGTAACTATAGAACATGTTGAGAAGTTTCTAATATGTTTTTTTTTAATCAGCTTTTTTCAATTTAACATGACTGGCTACGTTCATACTTCAGCACTCATGTACCCAGAGCAGCAGAGGCACCCTACCTGGTGGTATCAAACTGCATGTGAGCTCATGGCAAGCAGAAGTGGATATATAGCCAGATTTTAAAGACCTGCCAAAAAAAGCAGGAGTGAGGGGAAATAGGACTGTATTTTGTCAATACGTTCAAGCCACTAACTCATTTGCAATCATAAGAAACTTTCAAATTCCAGTGAGTTCAAACTAAAACCAGATCAATTAAACTTCTTGTAAAAATCCCAAGAGCTGGAATCAATATCCTCCTGGAATCTCACGGCCCCTCCAAATACCCACAGTCTTGTAACCATCCAAGTGATGAGGAGAAATATCACTGATAGTCCATTATGTCATGTAGTTAGTAGTTTCAGAAATTGCTCTTCCCTTCATAGTTATGTCATTCTAAGTTTGCCAAATCTAAATAAAAGACTTATTTTGGTACATCATTATCACGGTGTTGACTCTTTGTATCACCAGCTCACTTCAAAGTTATATTTGCAATTTATATTTACAATAAATACTATTTTTATCTACCATAAACACCCCTTAAAACCTTTTTTTATTGTTTAAGACTAAGAACCATGTTTGTCAGTTTCTTCATGTCCTGGCTCACACACATCTCAGGTAGAGCCTAAAACATCAGAAATTACTTCTCCTAAACAATTTGTCGAGTCTCTCTTTTTCAGTCAAAGCAATAAACTCACTCTATGCAAAAGTGCAAGGTAAGAGGGTGACACAGTGATACAGGAAAAAAATAGCAGATACTCAGCTGCTTTCTTCTTCCCAAACACAATTTCCTGACAAACTCAGCTCCTGCTTGGCAAATACCTACGCTGTCATTTCTGTGTGTGCAACAGAGCAGCAGGGTAAGTTATTAAGATAAACAACAGTAATATAAGCTGAAACTTCTCCTTGAAGTTAGTGTTTCTAATGTATCTTTGCATATGACAGGTAATCTTAAGTTTTTACATAAATACGAAATTAATAATCCGACAGTGAAATGTTCTATGCAGAAAGCCTTTGTTAGATGCTATCTGAAAAATGTGCGTAGGTGGCAAATGGAAGCTTCTTCATATAGGGAGGAAAGGGCTGGTGTTTATTCTCTGTGTATTGTTAATAGCCTCTTGAATTTCAGAATGTTATTGTGGCTGAAATAATGACATTGCTCCTTTGAAAATGCTGACAGTTATGGAAACTGTTGCTATGTGATGCCCAGAATGAATCAAAAATGCTTGGCACACTCCTTTTCAGCTTACTTAGTGATTTCCTGGCTGATTTGAAACCTCCCGCTGTTTAATCCAACCAAAGCCCATGATTTTCTTTGATTACTACAAACGTAACTCTCTTACACTTAACAGATTTGTCTGTCTTATAGGAAAAATACACAAATGTAACATTCCTAGAAGTTGGTTAAGATAACCTCTTCAAGTGTACTCAGATGATAAATCCAAGTCTGACTGCATTTGACCTTGGAAAAGATGGGTGGTAAAGTGTAACCTCTACAGAGATAACATTTCTGATCGCTGTCAAACTGCCAAACTGTGGCATTCTCTGCAGCCCTCAGTACAAGCAGTAAAAAATGAGAACTGGCCACGCAGCCTACAGATTTGCCTGCTGAATGCTGATTGCCGAGGCTAAATTTCACGTCAGACCAGAAATGCACACAAACAGGAGTTGTACAGAAAAAGGACAGTGACTGCAGCGGAGGGTACAATATTCATGCCAGCTAGTACATCTAACAATAGAAGCATGAGAACAACAGCATAAATCAGCAACAGAAATAAGTACTGGGGATCTCAAGCAAAGGAATACACTGACTGTCAGTCTAAGCTAATATAAAAGTTTAGCAGCATAGACTTTAATAATGCTAAACAGTGCAATGTGTCCAGCATAAGCATTACAGATGCATCTTCTCTCTGTGGCTATAGCTTAAGAATCCACATGCAGACTTCAATGGTGTTGACACAAGCAGAGGTACGAAGCCATGCTACGTGGTGTACTGTCTTCTGGTTTCAGGGCTGGACAATGACTTTGTTCATGTTACTGCTCTAGGGCAATTCATACAAAGTGTTCTGATCTTTCTCTGCCGGGTCCAGAAGATAACAGAACAGTGAGAACTGCGTACGTTGTCACTGGCAGAATTATCTGTCACTGAGAGACTCCCTTGGGATGTGGGAACAGAAGGAAGAATGGAACCAAGAGAACTGATCCATGTATACAGTGAGGGAATGATGCACGTTCTGCACTTTTAAATTTAATCTTAAAACCAAGCTAATGAAGATCTCTTCAATTATTTTTATATAATTAAATGAAAAGTGCTTAAAATAAGACTGGCAGTTTCTTTGCACAGGAAACATATACATTTCTATGCTTTGGGGTTTTTTTTAGATATATATAAAAGGTCCATAATCTCTTAGGATTATTTCTTTACAAACAAAATATATTTCTACAAAAATGATATTTCCAGTATAACTGTAATCACTGCAAGAAGAATTACCCGCAATTAAAAATAGATTCACGTAACTATTTTATAATCATGAAGATAAACCTGGTTTATCTAAAAATGAAGTTACACCATAAACAAAAGAAAAATAGATGTAGTTTATATTTTTAATCGCAGGCCTTCCCTCTATTCCTTTGCACTGACCCACCAATGCTTCAGAACTGTCTTTGTCAGCACAGCACAGAATTAAGAAATACAATTCTAAGTTCCACTGCAGCTAGCTAATAGAATAAGGAAAGGATTTTTTTCTCTTCAACTCCATTTTAAATGAAGTGAAAAAGCCCAAATGGATTTCACTGGACTTTGGATTAGTCCTGAGCAGCTTTAGCTACCAACTGATTATTTCAATCAGTTACCAGCTCCTTCACAAATCCAAAACAGAACAGAATTCCCCTAAAAAAACAAAACAAAACAACAACAACAAATAGGCATGCAGGAATAAAGTTACAAGTGATGAACATCAATGAAGGCACAAAGACATGAATTAGAAAAATACTGATTTTTTTTACAGTTATGCTAAAAGCTAATTGAGGTGAATAATTTTATTTATCAGCAAAAAAGGAGATCCTGTACTGAAGAATTAAAGAGCTGTACATACAGAAAGCCTCTGTAGCTACAAACAAGAACTATCTCATCATGATACTGCATTGGAGCCTATTAAAACTTTAACTTGGTAACTAGACAATACTGGTTTGATGACTTCAGTTGTTTTCAAAACACTGCACAGCATCATTTATGGACATACCAGCTCATTCAGAAACTGCCAGTCTAAGGCAGCCTCTCTTTTGATATAAAAATAGAAGTAATAAGTAATGCATACTATGTGATTTTTGTAATAGCTACAAAATACTGTCCAAGGGATTCCACACGACTGATCCTCTCCAAAAAATCTCCAAAACCTCCTCCTATATGTTTGTGACAAAGTCAAGCCAAGAGTATTACAAAAAAATAAAAAAATAAAAAATAAAAAATCACCCAACATTTATACTTCTGAACCTGGAAATATCAGGGTTTTATTTTTCCTTACATGTGTTGTGAAGCGTTAGGAAAGAGATGTGAATATTGAGGGGCTGAATCTTCAGGGCCATGAGGAGCAGCATGGCTTATAACCATCAAGACAGGCCTGTGAGGATACATCTTCTTTGATATTCTGAAGAAGGTAATACTGTCATTGGTTATCAGATCAGTGAGATAATCCTGCAAGGAGAAGGAAAAGTATAATGAGATATTTCAAAAATAATTTCATGTTGGGGTGTGATGTGAAGGGGAGGTATCATAAAAAACAGGAAAAAGGAAGCTACTTAGCTCAGAAAGGAAAAGAGGAGGAGGTAAATTACAGACATTAAAACATACACCAAATAATTCTTTCTTCACTGTCTAGAAAAACAAAAAACGGAAATGAAGGATAGTGAAGAAGCTCAAATAGAACTCTTTCTTCTCACTGTGAAGATCACAATACTAAATATAACGACCAGGTATTAATGAAAAAGAAATGAAAAATTAAAGGAAAAATACAAGCTGAATTATTTGCTTTTTGATGTTGAAATTTTCAAGGTGTACAGTCCAATCCCACACCACAGATGTGCTCTTCAAATTCAAATATATGTTAATTTTCCTTCATCTCCCTCTGAACCAGAAGTCTCTAAACCTAGAAGATGCCGAAGTGATTGGACCGAAAAATTCATTCTATATTACAGCTACAGTGACAATCTGATAGAGACACACCTTTAGCAAATTAATCACTGATAATTTAAAAAACTCCCTTTGTAAGATATGGACAATGTATTTTCTAGTAAGTGTACACATCTTCTGGCACCTGCTGGAACTATATGCATTGCAGACAGTCCTCCCTTTGCTGTACTGTGGGAAATGCTGTGAATGCAAACAAAACTAGAATTGAATTTAAAAAGTTGGAAGAAAATGAAAAAGAAAAAAATGGAATAGAGTAATTACTGTTGGAGAATCTGAAAGAATTTGCAAAGATTTGATTTTCACAGGATAAGGGCTCAGCAGTTACTCTGGAGGACAGAATCAGTAATGGTTATTTTTTTCATTTCAACTGGCACATAATTAACATTAATTATGTCAAGTAGATAGGGACAAAATATAATCTCATTATCATGTTATCTGCTGAAAAAGTAGGTTTCAAGCAATACAAATGGTAGGAAGATCAGAGAACCAATTTTGTCTTTCAGCTTGTGTTTGTTCATTTGAACTCCAGTGTTAACACTGCCATGTACTGTTTATTATCATATTTGTGTATTAGACAAGAATATGAAGATTATAAAAATATTTATATTTTCATCAGACCTTTTCTTTTAATTAACAAACTCAGTAAGAAAAACTAAACAGAATGAAAACCTAAACATTTTAAATTGTTACATGTACAAAATCGAGCCGAGGATCTTGGAATGTAAAGTTTCCCACTGACTTTTTGTTACCATGGGGAACATTGCCCTATGACATCACTTGCCTGAGATTGCTTCATGTAAGGTTGATTTCCACCACAACATTTTTGGTAGTATGGCTACAACGATTAACTTTGATTCTTGATAGATCAGAAGGAAAATAAAAGACAAATAATTATATCAGTTGTCTATAACCCTTAGTAGCTGGTAATAGAAAAGGAAATACTAGAAGCCTGTCAAGTTTTATCTTTCAGTACAATGTAGATTCAATTAAAAATTACAAATGGGTGATGGGAGGGAGGAAATCATACAGACTTCAAACTTGCAAAGAAAAAACTGTGAACACATTACTGATGAAATGAAAATACAGAGGCAGGATTTATGCTCAATAAAGAAAGTGAACTGAATCCCTGTTAAGCAAATACACCTCAAAAATCAGTATCGCTGCTAAGTTAGTTTTTGAAGTTATACACTACTTGAACTACAGCAGTTTACTGATTACTTTATTTGTATTTGAGCAAAGCCAGTTCCTTTGGGAAGTTCACACTTTTGGCTGAAATAGATTCACTCCTGACTGCAAACAGGTAACTGAGCTGTAACCATAATTTGCAGGCATTTTAGTAAGTTTGGCCATGGTATATAAAAAATCCTGGAAAGGGCGTTAGGAACATACACACCTGTAACAACACATGGTGATATACATCTAACAGTTCATTTTTCCATTCATTTAGACAGCAAAGTCTGAATTACCATAAAATGCAGCAGGATACTATGAATTCTCCATCATATTATAGCTGTGAAACAAGTAAATTAAATTAACATAAAAAGATGGGTCTAGCTGGAGGGAACTGGATTCTCATCTCATTTATGCTTGTGTAACTCTGCTGAAATCAGTTCGATACCAGGGGAATAGATGGCAATCAGATTTAGCACAAGATAATTAAAGTACAAAGAGGAGAAATAGTTGTCATGCAGCATTTAAATCGGTTTTCAGGTCTGCAGCTCACAATGCACATCAGCGGTCTCAGGATGTTTTGTTTGTTTCTATTTCTGTTAACAATGTTTTCAGTAAGATGACTCTCACAGAACAGAAGATAACAGAAGGTCCAGACATGGAGCCTACTGTGTCGTAGCTAATGTTACACAGAGCAGCTTTCAAGTATGAAGGGAATTCTTTAATTAGACTGAAACCATGAATTGCAGTTATCTCACAGTCACATTCAAATGTTAAAGAAATTGAAATAAATCCGTAAGACCTACCCTGGAGTAGTCAAATCCATGTTTCTCCTTCACTCCATTTCTACAGAGTGTGTAGTTGTAAAATCGAGAATTTTTAAGTAATCCAACCCATTCTTTCCAACCAGGAGGCACATAGGAACCATTATATTCATTAAGGTACTTTCCAAAGAAAGCTAGGGGTAGAGAAAGCAGAAGTATGGTAAGAAACACCTCGAAGATACTCTATTTAGTCATATTCTTTCATCTCTCTCTCTTGTGACTGGAACATTTTCCTTAAGGGAACTCAGGAGTTTGTTTCTTTTTGATTTACATTCTGAATACATATGACACACACTGGAATACAGTAACATTTGTTTTAGGGGCTGATATTTTGAGGCTCCTACCAGCAAAACAGAGAACGTTTAAAATAGCACCGGTTGTCACATTATCTCATCCTGCTCTGAATCACCCAATTTAGCTACGTTTTTCATTGTGGTTACACCCACTCAAGGTCTCCACCTAAGAACTGTCAGAAGCAGTGAAGTCACTAATAGGAGGCTGGCTAAGGCGGAATGATGACACACGAGAACCATAAACACGATCAAATTTTAAAACTGCTGCACAGAAGAACTGAAGCAGCAGCCTTGCTTTGCAGAACAAGTACAGATTAAGTGCAAGGATTCTAATAGAATGCCATCCACACACTTGAGCCCTCCTGCCAGGTTATGTACTTGCTAGATTTGCTCTGTAAGCCACAAGCGTACAGACACAAATTATTTTCCAAAAAACAGTTAAGAATGTTACATTATATCATCACTATGTCACTGCAGGACAAATCAGACCCTGCTCCTCCGGCTGTTTTATTTGTGCTTTAAAGCTTACAAGCAAAATTCTGCTCCTGGCCTGCAGACTGCAATGTGATTCAGCATCTAAGTTTTCATGTCAGAGCTCACATGTGAAGTTCTGAATGCTCTGGCAATACAGGTGAGCACTATCACAAAGACCAGCATGAAGACCTTCACATTTGTTCTCCTTGACATTACAAATATTTTTAATTCAGAAGCAGCAATGCTGCTGCACCTTGCACTGATCTCAGTCTTAGAATAAAGCTTATCTCAAAATCTAGGAGTTTTGAGCACACAATTCTCAGCTCACGATTCTTGAAGAGTTTTTTAAGCTTTCAGCCACAGCATGTGATACCATGTCTTCTTGTACTTCTGTACATACAAGGAGTGTATGCACAGTGTGTATATGTACAGCAAGTGTACGAAGGGCCAGCCTCAATGTAGTCAATGGAATTGTGGCTATTTGTAGGGGCGGAACCTGTCCAAAAGATCTAGTGAGAAATCATGATACATAACAGAACATGAGAGAGCTCCATGTTATCACTAGACAGCGATTTTCCTTTCTATAAAAAAGGGAAACATTCACAGCATCGTAATACATGACAAACAGAATGGAATCAACCTATAGGGAGCAAACATACTGTGCACCAAATAGACATAAGATCCAGCTCACAGCGGATGTGAGCAGCAAGGCGGAGGATGGCGTGCTTCAGCAGTGGCAACAGTGCTATGAAAGACAAGCCAGGATCCAGATGGCCACACACAGCTGTCACACCACAAAATTAACAGCATCTCAATCAGCTCATCCACATGAATCAGCTAATGGTGGTGACCATAATGAAAACTTGTGTTCTGTCACTGAGAACTTGCTCTAACAAAGTGCTATTGCACTCTTTGTATCTGTTACAATTCCTATGGACATAAATAGAAGGCATTACTTTCAGAGCAAGCCATGTACAAGTGAGCCACTTACAAAAGGGCTGGGTGACTGATAAACATGCCACAGGAAAGAATCTGTTTCACTGTCCTAACCTACTTCTTGATGCAATATCTGCCCCACTGCAGATAAAAACTATCACGTTACTCAGGAACTGTCTGTACAGTACATATTTTTTCAAATGTTTTTGCTTTATGAGCAACTTCGGATTTTTAAAGAATGAAAAGCAACTCATAGTGATAGTGGGTAATTAATGTGAACATTTTCTTTTCTCATCCTTGTTACATATAAGGACTGAAACACTGACTACTGCCTACAGTAGCAGGTGAACATATAGCAGTCCTAAGCTTCTCGTCTCCCATTCAATATACTACAATTCAATTATATTCCAACAGATGACTTTGGAATTTCTGCTCAGTGAAACCTGTCAGTTCCTAAAACCTATGGCTGAAGAATTCAGGAAAGAGGCATTCTGTAATGAATTACTGCATTGTTGTTCCGCAGAGGCATTAAAGGAAAGTCTGGCAGAAGTTCCTTCCAGCACCTTCTGCACACCCCACACTGTATATTCAGGAAGTCTTCATACTCTTTCATGGGTCAATGAGCTTTAAATAATTTTATCTGTTGTTTCCAATGTTCCATTACACATCTTTTTCTTTTTTCCCTCTTCCCTCCTTTTCAGCCTTTTAAAGGCCTGTTATTCAAAAACTGTTAAAACATCACTTCTCTGTACTACAGAATATCGGGTAACAAAAAGTGCTCTTGATGCTGATGAAAGATTTTCATTTTAGATTGTAAAGATTCTCTCTATCACATTTTTCCCCTCATCAGATTAGTTCTCCACCAGAGACAGCTGCTCAGTAGAGCACATATGCCTTTGGTACATCCAATTCCAAGCTGCTCCAAGATTTCCTTAACAAATATTTTCAAGGACTGCTGTTTTGATACGCTCAGCCACATTCCCATATCCAGCCTATGAAAGGATCATTAAAAAACAACCAAGTGACTGTTTTTAATAAATGCATCAAAAATGTGATTTCCCTTTGCTTTAAACACTACAGAACACAGTTTCTCCTAAGACCAAACAAAACAGGATATAGAAGAATTGAGTCCTTTGTACACTGTTACCACTTCCGCAGGGTTCCTAATCTTTCCAAGTTCTTTTCTCAGGGTCTCAGTCTTCAATGATAAGCACCTGGAAAATCCTTTGGTACAGAGTGGAATTTTCGCAAGAGGTCTCAGTGCTTTTGTTGTTGTTGTTTTTTTGTTGTTTTGTTTCTTAGTTTAAAAAAAAAAAACACCCTATTTCCTATATGAAAAAAAAAAATCATACATGTAAGAATTTGCCCTTTGCTCTCAATTAACACAAAGGTCTGCTCTGAACGTAACACAATTGCAGACACATTAGGTACACAGCTCCCTGCTTAAAAAGCAGGTCTCACCTATCTAAAGAACAGACATCTCAATTTCAAAAATGCTCCAAAAGACAGCAGTCGCCTTCACTGGAAATATTCAGGCTAGTTCTACCACATACCATTATCTACCAAACTCTGCAAGGTTGTTTCCGCACCTCCTTCTCCCCAACCTTTCCTTTCTTTTAAAAAAAGCCAAGCACAGTAACACACTGCTACTTCTCCTAATTCTTACTTCAAAGTACGCAATGGAACTTAAGGGCCTCTACAAAGAATATTCATAATTTCCAATTTGATGTGAAGTTTTAAGATAATTCATCTTCTTAAGAAGATGCATCAATAAAACAGTGCAGGGGATCACTCAACCCTTTTTATGCCATGCAGACTACCCAACACTGGAAGCTGGATATAACAGACCTTTGCAGCTCCCACAGTAGAAATGAAAGCGTAGTGCAAGTCACAGATCCAGCACTGTAGAACTGCCGGAAGATCAGAATTAAAAACACAATTTCAGTCTTTCATTTGGTTTCCTTAATTTGGCTGTTCAGATCTAACTGACCATAGTCAGTCTTCTGTTCAGTCTGGATAGAAAGAAAAGCTTTAGAGAATGGTCAGAAATTGAAACAAGTTGCTCAAAATGACAGCACAGTTTTCCTTCTAGGTGTTTTTCGGGCCTGGACTGAAAGAAGTGCCCGGCAATATGGCCTGATGCAGGCTTTGGAGAGGTGGGTGCACAGGAGATCTCCCAAGGACCCTTCCAACTCAAACTGTCTTGTGACAGACTAGATGAGTAAACAGGTCCATCTTCAGTCAAATCGATGAGATTTCAGCATTTTAGAATTTAGGAAGGTATTTGTAAATATTCCTGCTCTCACAATAAGTCATCAAGTCAAGAAAAAGTAATTTTTTTTTTTTTTTTAAATTCCTGAACTATAAGCTCAGAATTTCTATCATCCATCTGTCCTCTGGGAGTCTTCCCTTCACATCCTTCCCAGCACTTAGCTGTACACACTCAGTAGCACACCCTTAAACTGCACTTTCCACTGTGACTGTGAAGTTAAATTCACGTTTAAAGCTACTGACCCTCTTCCTTTAACCACGAATGCTGTGTATTAAGTACTTCAAAGAAGCATTTAAATCATCGCTCTTTTGATACAGCTAAGCAGACAGCTTCCCAGGTAGCAGGGCTTTGAGTTGCAAGTCCTACAGTTACACAGAGGGATTTTTTTTTCACACCAAAGAAATCTTCTGTATCTGATACTAGTTTTTCCTAACTCAGAGCTGAACAATTAGCTACAGCTGAGCTGAGTTCTGAGTGGGAAAAAGGGCCTTTCCAATCTTATTTTTTTGCTGTTTATCTAGCAAAAATTACTTTTAGTATTTTTGTCCTCTGAAAGACAATCAAAGGAAGGCAAACTTGAAAGTGTTCTCACCCTGGCTAAGTACAAATAATGAGCATTAAGTCCAAAGGTCAATTTAATTCTACATTCACATCATGGCCAAATATACTCAAACTGAAAACATATAATGGAATCCACCCAGTGGAATTAATGGATTTACAGCAGAAGCAATGCAAGGTTCTGAAATAAAATTCTGTAATTTAGTATAAAATTTGGTTCCACAAGAGAGATTTTCTGGAAACTACAGTTCTCGTGTGGTATCAAAATAACTGACCCAACCTTCCAAAACTCCTGATTGTGATTCATTAAATATAATAGTTGTAAGAGCAACATTGTACAGTGACTGGTAACCACTGCAGTCAGAATATCCTACAGGTTTTCTTATCGTGCTGGGGAACTGCCATGGTAGTAGGACAAAGTGAACACAGAATAATCTTTATGATACCTTTGTCCCTCTTCCTGAATTTGCATTGCACATTCCACAGTCACGACCAAGGACCAGCGCCAAGATCTATTCAATGAATCAGAGGAATTGGCAGAAGAGGACCAGATGAAGCCAAATAAAACAAAAGTGCTTAAGCCAAGTATTTTGAAATGGTCAACAAGGAATCAAATAGAAGAATGCTAACAATGAGCCAAATCTCTCTACTTTCTCAGGTGAGCAAATTCCCAATGGAGTCACTTGGCTAAAGCTGCCTCTCACTAATGGCTACGGCACAGCTTAAAAAGTTTAAACAGAACTAGAATTGTAAAGCATAAATACCTTTCTGAACAGCTATCTCACACACACACACTCTGAAAGTTGAAGGAAAAACTCTAGAAATAACAATCTTCAACTCATCAGTCTTTTACAATAATTCAGTACAAGACGACTCAGGGTGCTGCAACAGCATCAGTTCCTATACTGGGCAGTGCAAGAGAAGGGAGCACTGGCCACACGGTTCAGAGAGCTGCTCACTACCACTAGTCAACCTGCTCACTCCTTGGTGAGCAAGCCTGATCATTCAGACCTCCGAAACGTTTCCCTATCCCAAAATCACGAAGACAATGAGACATTTTGTTTAAGACTCACCATCAGTTATCACACTTTTCTGCCATATATTATGGTCACAGAGAATCCTAACCTTTCAATTTTTCCTCCTCTCATCATATTGTCAACTGATTGCGAAGTTCCAGGGAGCTACTGAGATACGCTGTGAAAGTACTTTCTAGATTTCAACAAAGCCTGTTTTCTTTCACTTAGCATTATAACTGGAAGAACACCAATAAAAGAGTCCACAAATAAAAACAGTGAAGCCTTACAAAGTCCAGCTCTGGTTCAGTATAACCACAGAATTCTTTTCAACAAGATATCCACCGAAATAGAAGAAATCCAGGTTATACAGTAGTTTACTTTCTGTACATTTACCTTTTATGTTTCACACAAAAAAAAGAAACCTAACAATTTTTCTTTTTTTCCAAAGGACTAGTCACCTCTGACAGTACTTAAAATGCATCCCATCTCATAAACACAGACACCCATCCTGTGCATAACAAATACACAAGGATGGGAAGTGCTATTACTCATAACCTGGACACAGGTCTCAAGGTACTACTCATGCTATTAAAGCATACAAAAAGATATGAAGATGTTCCAACTCAAAGAAACTAGAATTCCATTTCCAGAACATGGAAGCAGAACCTATCTGCAAAAACGACACTGTAGGCACTGGCCAGTCTTTGAAGTCATCCACGTTCAACTACGGACTTTATTAAAAGATGACATGCAATTTACTGTTCTGTCTTTGAACTCTCATATCACAAAGCTTTTCCACTGCCTACTGATGTGTGTTCTGCTGCTCTGCAGCACAACTGAACAACTACACTGGCCACACAGAACACCTGCACCTTTGGGCATAAAACAAAGATCAGCTTAGGAAATCTATATTCAAAAACTTATATTATTAAGTTAAATTTCATGAAAACAAAAGAATTGGCTTTTACAAAAGCAAAGAAAAAGAACACAAAAAGATATTGCAGAAGAAGATAAAGCCAACAGATTTTTCTTAAAAGTACAGTCATTTTAAACAATCAAAATTAACAAAGATTTAAATTTTTTTCTCAAATGTGAAAACATCCCCTTTAGCTTTTTTTGCTATTCTGAATGCTGTGACATGGTGATTGTGCTTCTGATAAAATACCAAGCTATGAATTGTTTCTTGCTTGAAATGATAGATCAATACAACAAAGCCAATACACTTCAAATTGGCATCCTATCAGCAGAATACAGTGCAGTAGGGGGAAAAAAAGAAAAAAGAAAAAAAAAGAGGAGCTTCTCACAATCCACATTTCATGTTGAAAACAGATAGATTAGAGGAATAAATAAGAAAGAGGGCAAGAGGGAAATAAAATATGACTGGAAAGAAGCGAGCCACAGGCACTGGCTTATTTCTGTACTTGTGGATGCATTCATCTCAGACTCCTGGAAGGTTTTATTTGATTGCAGGCTATTTTGTGGATTTTACTCAGTGAGTTACTCACTGAAATGCACATACTCCTCTCTCTGGGATGGTTAAAATGTGCATTAAATAACATAAAGCTACATGTAGAAGACAGGTGATAAAACAGCAGCTATATAGATGAGTTTCATTTCTACAATCTCTGCATAATCATCAGAACATAACTCAACTTAGTGCATTCACACCAAGTTATCATACATTATAATATATTTAAAGTGAAATTACTGAGGCACAGGGCTCAATTCATAGAAACAGAGGGAAAAGACACATGTCTTTGATTCAAAACCGACTGAAGACACAGATGTGAAGTCAGAGTTAGGAAGAAAAAAGTCCTTAACATACATGAAGCAGGAAATTCAGAAATACGTTTTGTGCGAAAATGTCATTCTCCAAAATATTTGCAGGATATTCCATCTCAATAATTCACCGCCACGGACCAAGTCTGCCAGAAGTAGAAACATGGATGTGTTCAGGCTAAATATCATCACACTTCTTGCATCCTTTCCAGCATAGGTTCTTGGTTTACTTTTACAATAACTGCTATCATGATATATCCAGTAGGCTGAAGCTTTCCTTCACGTCATTTTCAAATCTAATGATCTCAAGCCAAGTAACAGACACATTTCGACAGCCCTAGATAAGGTAATTTTTCCATACAGAACGAAAAAGATCTAAGGAAACTAATTTACTTTCGAGTAAAATAATTCAGAAGCTTGATGCCCAGTTTTCAAATATCACCCATATGTCTTGGAGGTGAATATCTTAACAATGCAGTTCCTAATTGTGCAAATCACATCTAAAAATCAAGTCTGATTCCTAAGCCACTTAATTATCATAATAAAAGATGGCCTTCAGGTCTTCAGTAGCAGCCCTGCATACAGGATATCGTTCTGACTCAGTCTGTTTTCTTTATATGCACATAACATGATGGAGAATTGCAGCAGAGCGCAATAACTACAACATCAGAAAGCATCTCTTTCATTATTCTGTCTGCAGTTTGACTCCTTTGTTTACCAGCTGTTCCCTACCAAAAAATTATACACGAAGATCGACTTCAGTTAAGTTTTTAAGTATTTCTGTAGTCCAACTATTGTGTAGAGTGAATTCTGCAACGGCCGACTGATAAACAGAGTGCTTTTCTCTGCACGTGCATCAAGGTATTAAAACCTGGTTGCATATTTTTCACGTTTGTTCCTGCTTTAATAAACATTTACCAATGGCCTTTCTCCTCCAGCTTACAATTTAACGTTAAAATCAGTTAAAAATGCCAAAGGCTCAGACAGTGGAGTGGAAAAATAATTATTTGAATGCAGTCAACCACTGTGTCATCTTCACCTAATATAAGGAGGAGGAAATGGAAGACTGCCACTGAATTTTAATGAATTCATTAGTTAATTACTGTAAATCCCTGTGAAAGCACTAAAAATGATTATTACTATTATTCCCAAGAAATTTATTATAATGGCAGAGATGGACCTCCAACAATGACTTTTCTCTAAGTTCAGAATATATAAATGGTGCAGGATGACATATATTAATTCTTTGCATAATTCAAGTACAACCTTCCATCAGAGTGAGATACTGACATACTACCACACAACAAGTAGTGTTTTCCTTTTTTAATAGGTTAATTCAACTTAACAGAATTAGCTGTACTACAGGGTGCTGCTCAACAGGAACGAAGATGGTAAGTTAGTCAAGACATATACTGTATTTGCTGCATAATGTGCCAGACTAAGCCCTAACATATATTAACAGAACTCTTGCAGAAAAATCACTGAAGCAATTGTATGAATCAGTGAAGCAAAAGCAAGGCTGAATTTGGCCTACCATCCCTAATTTTATTGAATTTAATAAGAAAAACATGTATTTTAATTTCCTGACTGCAGATAAGACTGACAAAATATTCTGGAATCAGTCAACAGCTTTAAGACCTAATCATTCAGCCAGCCAGGCAGATGGAAAAGAGAAGCTTTTATATTAAGTAATGTTTAAGGGAAAGTTTAAGCGTGTATTCTAATAAGGCTATTTGTTGTTAGAACCAAGCAAGCAACAAAGTACTGTGCATTTTAAAAGATGCCTCATACAAAGATGTGTATATTGACAAAAACAGGATGTTTTCTTTGCTGTGAATGTTTACACAGGAACTTCTGGCAGAGAAATTCTCTGACATTCAGAAACATTTGTCACAGGATCTCTTTCTTTTCCTTTACAATCACTGGTTGCTCTAAGCTGAAGTATCAGTGACCACCAGTTTAAGTTCTTGATAATTCAGATGTTGCTTACAGGGACTTTTCCAAAGATTAATTCATTAACTGACTTGGCTTGTTTCAACAAAATGCCTTTTTTGCCCAGTTCCCCATAATATGTAATGGGACAATGTTCTAGACTGACAGTTTATTGAGATTAGAGATCTGGTTCTAGACTGACAGTTTATTGAGATTAGAGATCTGGTTCTAGACTGACAGTTTATTGAGATTAGAGATCTGGTGTCTGCACGTACTGGCTATATAATGAGAACATGGTCTTTTAGTTGCTGTTCACAACACTGGTAATTTTTACACTGGGAGACAGGCTAATGCAGAGGAAAACATACCTTTAACATCTACTGCCTTAAAGGCTTCCAATGCAGAAGGACAAACCAGTCATTGCACTGTCACAATACTTAATTGATTTACATAAAGCAACAGTGTGTCTTACACGAGGGCCAAAATCCAGACTTATATGTGGAGACAGAAATTCCCTTGAGCTCAGCATCTTACTTTCACCTCTGTACTGCTAAGTCATTGGTTAGTAAAACTTTTTAAAGTATTAAAGTTGAATAACACAAAGGTGGCAATCAAGGCTGAAGCTAAGAAACACTTAAAGGAAAGTCCCACCTTTTCAATCTTCTCTCACACATCTTATTCGAAACTTGTGGAGGAGAATTACATACCACACTGATCCCTCCTGCCTGCAAACCATCAGCACGTTTCCCAAAGGTGCCCAGAGCATCAAAGGTCTATAAGAATCCAAGCCACAAACGCCACAGGAAAAATACTACAATGCAGGATGACCAGAATTGTCTTTTGCAACAGAATAAAACACAGAGAGATCAGCATTACAGAGAAAAAGAGCACGGAGATGTGAAATGAGTTACAGAAAAGGGGAAAAAAAATAATCAAAACAACACAACACTAAGGGAAGCTTAAAAGCAGTAGGAGAGTACAGTTCTTTCTTTCAAGTTTAAATAAAAAAGAAAACATAAAAGGGAAACACAGAGAGGTTTGGCTGATGAATTAAGAGAAAAACAACCTCTCCACCAAAATGACAGCTTTTCCATTTCAGAGCTGTGAGCTTACATATTAAGCACAAACCTGCAAAAAGCATATTCACTGTGACTGCTTTTCCCTCTTAAAAAAAAATAAACAAATAAATAAAAGCAGTAGGAAGCTAAAGTGTGCACTTGCAGGTTATGCCAGCAACACCACGGACCTCTAAATATATCAGTAAATCTATAAATTAACTGATGTGCCTTCCTGATCTTCCTTTACTGCAGTCATGTTCAAGGACACCCCATATCACAGAAGTTGATCATAACATCCAGAGATGTTCCCCTTAGCACATTACTTCTGAAATTGTGCAAATTGTATTTCAAAAGTACAGTTTTCTGCTGTTTCTCAAACAGGTAAATCTACTGAGATCTCTGGAAATAACAGGTGAAAAAAACTACTTCCTTAATGCTGACTGATCCCTCATATTGGTTACCACAAGGTTTTATTCAGAGACCAGAAATTAACACCAACCTTCAGGAATGGCAGTATCCATTTAAATTTTTGTAATAATATATCATGTGGAGCTATGTGAATGGAGATCTCATCTACAGCTTAAGATCACTTTGTAATTGTAAAACTATTTCTCATATTCCAATACATTTAGCTTGCAACTTCACAGAAAAAGAAAGAGAAGACGATAGAGATACAAGATAAATCTTGAATCTAAATGTAAAGATTAATATAAAAATGTAACACCTAAATACAAGGATATCTACAACAGCTGTAGAAGTTGGTAGACCTTGCAGGTGCTCGAAATAGAGCTGCTATATATAAAAAAAATATTACAGCAAACAAATATGAGCAACACAAAACAAACGATCTATGAAGAATAACGCTTGGTGTGGTATTCATACAATCACCAGAATTAGTGCCAGGAATGATAAATGGAGGGAAACAGCAACCAATTAACTAAGTATGCGCACTTCCCCTAATTTATTTCTTTCCACATTAATTCTTTATTTTAAAAAACAAAACAGGGAAATTACCTATTTGTTTTAAGACCAAGCCTTTACAGTAGTGGCACGCACAACACACGTGAATGGTTAAAAACAACAAAAAAAAAGATCTTGTTGCAATTGCTATTTAAATTTTATACTTTGGAAGCACCATCAAGATCAAGCCTCACACATTATAATTTCAAAGCATGAATGTGTACTACCAGTAATAACTGTACTACTAGAGCAGATATACTACAAGTAACATGGCTATTCTTTGACATGACAGAAAGCATTTATTTAGCAGGAAATGCAACAGAAACCCTGTAATTGGCAAGAACCTAAATCTCATGTACAGAGAATGCAGGAAGGAAACAAGTGTGAAACAAGTGCTCCATATTTTCTGAAATCCTTTCTACAGGATCTTTGTTCCTAAGGAGCACTGTGTACAGGAAGAATATTTGTTTCTCCAGTGTACGCGTGATTTTGCTGATTGTTCCTCAGATATTTCACCTTGAGCACTGTTCTGAGAATGGACTGCCTAGAGAAAACAATCCAGCTGATTGCTCTGCCCCAAAGCACAGAAGGGGAATACCCTTCTCTTGGATTCTTAGTTTGATTAATATATCTGTTCCATGCAAAATTCACATCATTAAATTATTTCCATGGTATTTCTCTTGTCTTTTGCAGGGCATATTTTACATCTCCTGTGTCTAGGGTTTAGTCCTATAACAAGACATTCTGTTCCTATACCTGCACACTTACACGTTTGTAAAGGTTGATGGCAGTGGCTTTTTTCTGTGTTGTTTTTTTTTCCTCCATTTTTTTTTTGTTTACAGTTCTTCAAGTAAAAGTACAAGGAAGCTAAATCTACAACCTACATGCACAATATAAGCTATGGCATTCTGCACTGCTGCAGTCCATTATGAAAATAAACTAAAATATTATGTGTTAGCCTCTGTACTAAGAAGGCTAAGGGAACTTTCAAGCAGAGTCAGTCTTGATCTTACCTGTCCTATATCCTGTGTTGTTGAGGTACACAGCAAATGTACGTATTTCATGCTGAGCCTGCCAGGATGGAGAAGAACAGTTCTCGTTGTTAGTGTACGTGTTGTGGTTGTGGACGTATTTCCCTGTAAGAATGGAGGAGCGAGATGGGCAGCACATTGGTGTTGTCACAAAGGCATTGATGAAATGAGCACCTCCATGCTCCATGATCCGTCTTGTTTTATTCATCACTTGCATAGAACCTGGAAAAAGAAAACCATCTCAGAAATATTCTCTTGGTTCAGTCATACGAGCTAAGAGCTCATGGGTTCCATCAGAATCAACCACAGGTAGTAACAGCTCTGTGATTTCAGAGGGAACCCAAATTCTAAGACAGTCCACCTTCCCCCCACTTAGGAAGTTTTCCTGTTGTTTTGAGAAAGGTGAAATACTCAAGTCCTAACTTAAGATTGAATCAAACCTGTTGACATAGATCATAAAGATTTCTGAATTTCTCTCTAAGCTCAAGATTTCCAACTGTAACCTAGAGTGTCTGCACAGTCTTTCTGGAGCCACTAGTACTGTTCCAGTAGCTGAAGGCAAGACTCAACATGAATTAGACTGAGATAATACAACCTGGGGGTGAAATTAACTTTGTGCAGCAAGTCTGACCAAAGTTTGTACTATTTAATCTTTGGTTTCTGAAGATACCTGATGCACTGCCTTTTGTGCCAACTTTCTGCTTCTGCAGAAGAACACTTTTAGCTGAGGGTTGTAATCACAGAACTGTTCACACTGGAAGGGATGGCTCTAAACCCCCAGCAGGTCTACTAGAGTTTTCTACTGCATAAAATGCACTCTTCTCTCAAATTAAATATTAGCAGGAATTGATTTCTAGAAGAGGTATGAACAGAACAAAGCCCTCTTCAGAATTTCCATAACCAGCTCACTGTGTTCTGTCTATCCATTTGATCCATTTTGATAAAAGTGTTAGGTAAAATTCTCCAGATTTTCTAAGGCTTAGTTTTATAGAATCAGATTTTAGATGAGTAGTTGGGACACATAACAAACAAAAACAAACAAGCAAATTTAACTGGTAGGGACTTGGACGATTTAGGGTAATGGGAGTCAAAGCCTTTTTGTCAGATGTTACTAAAAGACAAACCGTTGGCAAAAGGCTGTTCTGTTACCTGTTTAAGACAAGGCTTTGGATTAGTTCTACCAGAATTATAAACCTAGATAAATTTGGATCCATATCAGAGGTTCTTCTTACCCATAAAATTATCAAAGATCAGAAAAAAAAAACTTTTAGATTTCATTATCTGTTTGATTGTTATGATACCTGTCATCAGCACAACTTTGCAAAAGAGAGTAAACCTTTCCATCACCAATATTCCCTTCTAATTATGAGCAGAGAAAGCCAACAGAGAGTGCAAAGATGGTGGTCTAGTATTAAATATGGAGGTTGGTGGCCCTGCATGTGGCGGGGGGCTGGAGATTCATGATCCTTTGAGGTCCCTTCCAACTCTGGCCATTCTGTGATTCTGTGTGATTGATTCTGTATGGGTTTATGTTGCAGTAGGGTTGGTGCTAACTTACCCAAGGTTGAGCTGGATTCATAGTTCAGCTTTAATCAATGTATCCTGCAACCATCTGGCACAAACTGTATGTCAATAATGGGTTTAGGTTTCTTCTAAGCTCTTTAAGAAGGGATTTCATTATGAAATTGCAACAGTAAGTCAGTTTGATACAGAGAACACTGATATAACCAGGAGTAAAAACCTAGAGGGGAAATGGTTGTAAGCCACATACGAAATCTGACTATCTGCAACCATGAATGGAGGTTAATTGCTAATGTATGTCATTTCATCTTAAAATTGCCATGGCATCAGTTTTCTTAAGATCATTTTGTTGGAATGAATATAATAAATAAAGAAAGGAAATCTGTGCATTTTTCAGATCGGAGTACATCCTTGTCACGTGGCTTTGGCAGAAGAACCAAGGTGAGTTATTGACTTCCCCTTCAGAGCTTGTTGAACTCCACATCTTGAAATAAAAGTTCTAAACAAAATAAGTGGTTTTTTTTTCTTTCTATAACTATGGGACAAGAAAGTATGCATTTTGGGAGAAGTCTCCATTTCTTCAAAGGCATTAACACAGCTAACAGTCAGTTATACATCATGTGACTCTGAAAACTGTGGATGTTTCTTCTGTGTCATCTTATGAACTAGCCTAAGAACAAGTAAGGCTAACTGAAATTCTGCCATTCCAATATTAAAATACAATTTAACAACTCCTTTAAATGACACAGACATCTGTGCATAAATAACAGCACATGTTAAGACTCCCCTTGGGGACACTAACTGTCTTTAATAAAACTGCTGTAACGACAAGGTCCTATATATCAACAGTCTCTAATACAAAAACTTATGATCTAATCTGCCTCCTTAGCTTGACAACTAACACAGAGTGACAGATCAGTGGAAGGTAAAACTCCAGCATACTCTTCCGTGCAATCTTATATAGGCCAGCTTTAAATATTTTAAACAGCCTGAAACCAGCCAACCAAAGCTCATTTTCTCCAGCTTGCCTCCAGTACAAACATAGAATTGCAGAAAAAAACTGTAAGTTTTTTCCATAGCAGAAGATTAGTTACATGCTAATCAGCAGCTGGAACCTCATCAAATCACCTTTTGAGCTGGAAAATCTTTTGGGGTTTCATTAGCTGATGTACCGAGAGAAATCATGCTTTAAAGTGTCAATATACTATACAGAAAATGTCTGTGATCTGTCAAAAAGCACTGATTATAAATAAAAATGATTTAGTAGTTACATGTGGAATTTCTATGCTATTTACCCAAAACAAAATAGCTACAAGACTGTGAAAATTGCCAATTAAATCAATTCAATGCATTCAAGCTTCTCACTTAAATCAAAGAAAAATTTAGGTTGAAATTACACTTGAAATTTGTGTAGTGTCCAAAACTTTACAATTAGTGTCTCTTCACAGCTCACTTTAAGGATTAGGCTAATATTTTGACTAATGTTAATAGAGAATGCACACTAAAAATGTACGCATTTTAATGGGATCTTTGCACTAAGGTTAAGCTCACGTGAACTAAAAGCTATCTAGGTACCTATTCATACCACTACATATGAATTTAACTTTACTTTTTAATATGTTGGGGAAAAACAACAACACTATAATACATGAGACCCAATTACATTTACAAATGCTACAAAGAAAAAATATCCAATATAGCAAAGTGCTTAATCCTATTGTGTTCTCCAAATGAATGTTATATTGGAAAGAGAGTTATTAAAACCCTGTACTGGCATATAACAACATACACAAATACAAGTATCTTTCATTAACTACTCAGTAAGACTGCAATCAGGGCTAGCTAAAAAAATCCTTTAGCAGTTGTTCATGAAATAACATTGACTTTCTCATTAACTATGTTTTGCTGTCAGAGGTCATAATTTACACGAGTTTTAGCAAATTTCACTTGTTTAAGAGCTTTCAAGTCTCAAGTGACTCAGTAAACTCCGAAGGGCAATTTGAAAAGCAGCATCTATATGCAAATAAGTTCACAATCCCAGAATGTACACTTCCCTAAAGCCTTCTATTTTATTGTCATTAGACATCCTTTTCACACACATCTTCACTTCCTTTTTTTATCTTTAATTTTAACACAGCTCTAAGACACTTATCTCCACATATGATAACTAAGAAACATTATCTCCATGATACTTTTATTTTCTTCACACACTGGAACATGTAGGAACATATGTATCACCTCTGGCTCAGATTTCTGTAATGTGGCTGAAATATTTTCTAAATAATTAGATCCTTCCCCAGCTTTGAGATAATC
Organism: Tragopan temminckii; assembly: GCA_028571105.1. NCBI lineage: Eukaryota > Metazoa > Chordata > Aves > Galliformes > Phasianidae > Tragopan > Tragopan temminckii. The sequence goes on from JAOWBP010004554.1 coordinate 7,002,754, forward strand.
AGCTGATTTGTTAAACCACAGCAACACGGTGGGCAACCTAATTACACTAGAGAGACAGGGGACTAACATGGACTTACATGGCTCTTAATGGGGGAAAAAGTATTTGGTTCCAATTAATTATTTCTCCTCATCAGTATATTCCTCTTCTTTCTGTTCAGCTTTTCAGCACAACTCTTTTGATTAAAATGATAATCAACTGAGTATATATGTTTCAGTGGATCTTGGTGTTTTCGTTCACCTTCTTCCATCCATTACAATTTACACTTGTTGTCCTTTGACGTGGAGATTCTACACTCTTTTCATCAGTGCCTCACCAGTCTCATCCTTTTTTCAATAGGTTCAATAGGTTTCAATGCGTTTTGGCTTCCTAAATAAACTCTTCATTAGCAGCAGTGATAATAGAAAAAAGTTGAACTCCTTTCTTGAAAAGACAACATCTCCTGGCAAACCCTGCCTGCCACTGTTAAAACCACCTTAAATTTATTTAATTTAGAAAGGCCGTTGGTAGCACTTGAGATTGCATTGTGTTTCTTTTTGACTCAAACGTAACCGCAATAGAAAAATGAAAGCTACAACATCCACCAGTTGGAGAATACTCCAAGTAATTGAAATCTTCATTATGCACAACCTTCTCTGCGATGCTGTCACAGCTTGCAAGTTTTCCTTAGCTTTTTTATTCGTAGTTCACATCTTGTTTTCATCTTTCTTAAATGCATTAACCACAATCCCCACAAATACCAATTTTGGTTAATTTGGACAGCTCAGTGGACAACAGACCAAAATAGAAATTAATTCAAACAAATATTGGGTCTCACAAAGCCACTAGTCACAAATGACAAATATCTAATCTCAGCTTCACTGGATGGATTTTCCTTAGTTAGAACCTGATTTGTGCAGACACGTGCCCATTATGCTTGAAATTGGAAAGCATCAGGTTATCAGAGAAGAGAAATATACTGCCCAAAGGACTTAGACAATTGCATCAGAAACAAGCAGGCTAGCATAAAATAGAAGATGATAAATTTTTTAGGACCACCTTCTGAGCCTGCAAGATAAAATACGTAGGTTCTCTTAGGTATACATTATTAAAACTGCTTTTTGTGATCCAAATAACCACTCTAAAAAGTCACAACATCAAAAAAGCAAAACAAAACAAAAAACAACCACCAGAACCAACCACAATATCACAGACATGCAGTAATACTGATAAAAAGGAAGCATCTATCAGAACATTGCCATGTTGATGTGATTAACCTCTCAACTAGAGAAGTATAGAAGTAATACAAGTTAATTAACTTTACTATTTGTGTTCCATTTCTTCTTTGAGGCTTGATACTAGAAATCTGGCATAGCAGCTTGTCAAAAAACCCCACCAGACCACACATATAGCAGCTCTCATCTTTCAGATGATTCAGGCTTCATAACCACATAAAAGTGTATTTTTAAAGTGAAATTACAAATGTAAACTGGATTGTGTTAATCACTTCTCCTAAGCACAGACAACGTTTTGTAAATATAAGCTAGCTCAGGTAATACAAGAAAACCCAAATTCTGACTGTTAATTCATTGTTCCAAATCATTAGGCAAAGCATGTTTAATCTCCTTTCTTCAACAATTAACATAGCATTAAATAGCTACGTAGAAAATAGCATAAATAGCACTGCACAACCTTTTCACACTAAGCAATTTTGGTCAGTAATTAACTACACATCTAAATGGACAATACTGAGAATAGTATGAATATGTTAGGTAAGACTGAAGTAATTAAAATTAAAATTGTATACGTAATGAATGCCTGCAATTACACAAAAAATTTGGGTAATTACACGGTGCAATAATCAGTTATGAATTGAAACCTACTGTTTAGGCATGTAGCTTCCCAGGCTATACTTGCAGTTGCCAGAAGCACAGTTTAGACACGTAGATGAAGACAGACAGACAGGAATCTCATATTTCCACAGAAACAGGAAGTTTGACATTTTAAGTAGAGACTACCTTCAACTGCACGCAACTGGAAACCTACATAAGGCTAAGTTTCAAGTCTCAACTTTCGCTATCTTGTTCCTTCTACCATATCTTACACACAGACAATATTTTATAATTATTTTGAAAACAAGCATCTAGCTTCAAGGAAAAGCAGCACTATACTCATTACTCTTTATGTTACGTTGGTTTCTTACCAAGTTCCACATCCTGATCATCAGTAAGAACAAGGATGATGTTTGGGCGGATGTTTCTACGGTCTCTTTGAAATCTTCCCTTCAGACGCTGATTTAACAGGAAAGCTGAACTTCCATCCAACAGTGATAAAACCATCATCATGAATAATCCAAGGACAACACTATGCTGTGCCATATTGTGTTGATTTAGTGTTCTCTCTGAACAACGTTTGTTAATGGCTTCCACTTCTTTTTGGTTTGCAGGTATTCTATAAGGGACAGAGAAACATGTATTTATTTATACTTTTTCCTCACCACCCCCTTCCCAAAGGAACAACAACAAAGTTATCTCCAAAGAACTGAGAAGCAAGAGTTAGATAATTTTAGATATACTAAGACAAAAAAAAAAAAAAAAAAGTAACAACGAAGTATTTTTTTTAGTAACAACTGGAAGCAGAAAACTTGAAAAATTCACAAATCATAAGCTGTTACATATGCAATTAAGTTTTCACTCTATGCTCACATTCAGCAGCAATTCCAAGGGCTCAGTAGAGCATCAAACTCTTACTCCTGCTTTGACACATAAAAAGTAATCTCCTTATTTAAGGTTCTGGGATGTACCGAGATGACATTTTTGCTTACTGCATCAAAAATGCAAATGTTGAAAACACATCTATGTATATTTTTAAGCATTATCAAAATTTACTAAGTTTACCACACATTTATAAACTCACAAAGGATCATCAAATTAGAAGACTTCTTATTCACTGCTTTGACTTACAGATTTCATTAGAGTACAGAACCGTCCAGACCCTGAAACTGCTGTAGGATGCTGTCTGAAGTCTCTAGCTTTGACAGTGGTGTGATTTCCTTTTGACGTTTCTGTTGGTTTCCAAGATTTTCAAGTATTACTGAGTATTGAAGACTACTACTGCAAATGACTGGGAATGCACTGAAATGTTTTGCACTGCCTTAGACTTCACTTCACCACAAATACAGTTCCCCCAGTTTGCCCTGTTTGTAAAACAGAGCAAAACTAACTGATACTGCTCCTTCCAGTGAGCCAGAAAAGACACTCTGGCCACTCCTCCAAGGAGATTCCTAAAAATGAATGAGCATGCTGAAGCATTTTTGAAATCACAGTTACACTCAGTCTTCTTCTGCTATAAAGGGATTTTCTGCTGCTTTCAGAAGTCAAAATACTGGTATGAAACTGTAGAAAAATATCAAGTACTAATTATTTCATCAGACTTAGTTATCAATGAGTCAGTTTCTGATGGGTTCCCTACTTGCTGCTCACCACTTCCTGGCCTATTGCCAATGATCTCTTGCAATGCAGTGAAAAAAAATCAATTAATAATGACACAAGGGAGGCTCTCTGCTTTTTGTAAAGACCAGAAATGCCTGAGTAGAAAGAAACTAGCCAAGTATATTTCACCCGAATAAATACATCAGCTATTCTGTTCCTATAGCCACTTGGGAAAACAATTTTTCCCCAAGCAGATTATTTCATAGCCACATTATTACTTCATCTCTCTCAGTGTCTGCTGAGATAAATTTTTATTAAGAAGGTTCTCATGAAATAGCAAAACCACTGGTCTGAAAAATTATACTCAAATTCTATGCTTATATAAGAAGTATGTATTTAATTTTCATATAAGTCAACAGATATGTACTATAGTATGATGCAATATTTACTAAGGCTGCTTTCCAAAAATGTATGCTAATAGGTTTTTGAAGAAAAGAAAAATCCTTCTTCCTTTGTAGTCTCTCTATTGAGTTTCACTAGCAGGTGAGATCAACTTTCTTCATCAAAAATAAAGATTAATTTTACATATCTTACCACTTATTTCAGTGGGTAGGGAAAGAGAGAAGTTCAGCTTCCTAAATTCACAGATACAGTTTTAGTACCTTTGCTGCTGATCAGAGACTTGCCAGGCTATAGCAGAATGAGCACCGATAAGTCCTATCAATTTTCATTCCTTGTAGTCAGAATTTCATCTGCAGCAGTAGAACTGGGAAGAATCATGTCAGATTCAGTGTGTTGCTACTGTCCAGAGAAGTCAAAAGCAGCCTGAGAAGCAAACCTGGATCTGTTTCAAAACAGGAGGGGAAAAAAAATACATCATATTAGCAGACATATGTATATATATATATTCCTCAACACCAGCTTTCTAGGGGGAAGAAACAGAGAAATGGCTTCTGCTCTTCAAAGATTATTCCACATGTATTACTCTATAACAAAAAACAAGCAAACAAAAAAGAATAACATAGATGCTTTCATTATTTCTATTTTTCTGACAGTCTAACATTCCATGTTTTCTTTTCCTTTTGCTCTACATTAGCCAATCACTTCTCTGAATAACAGCATTTGCTGTCACTTCTTGCAGCGCTTGGAAGGCTGTCCCTTTTTGCTGTATCTGCTCTTAACTACGCTCACTGAAGAGCGCTGTATGATAATCTTCATGTTCTTCTCACTTCTTTTAAACAAATGCACGGAAGTAACCTTATGGCTTCTTTCTCCTCAGTCTTTCTTTTCCTCAAAGTTTATTGCCCCTCACTCATTCCATTGTATTTAAAAATAGAAGTTGTCCCCAGCTCAGAGTGTTGCTTATCTATCTGTGAAATACTTAACACATTCAGGGATGTACTTAAACTGCTGTTCCACAGCTACTTTACCAAACATGTACATTTATGGTTAAAAGAATCAGTTCTGAGAGGATGCTGCGGATGGAGGAGAGAACTTCATGTAAAGTACAAGAGGCATTTTCTCCCAAAACCTGTTATCTCTTTCTCATCCCCCTCCTCAGTGGAAAATTGTCAACTATTTTGATGAGCTATGTTCCTGTTATTATCAAGGTAAGTGCTGCCAGGAACCAGCTCAAAGCATGTAATTACGTGCAAAACTCACACCAGTAACTAGGTAAGAAAATTAAAGCAATTTTAGAAAATAACCTATTTCTTAAAATGTCTATTCATAAAAGAAAGACATGCCACTACTAACAGCGTATCTGCTGTAAAACCTAAAAGCCAGCTTTAAATAGTTCTGAGAATAGTAACAGAAGAGTCTCTTGCATGGACTGCCAGTGGTCAAATATAGATGGGTATTTTTAACCCTTTGCCTTCAGTGAACTTCACTGAGGGAAATATGACATGAAGTGCATTAATATTCTTCCCCCATTTCTATCGACAAGCTAAACTGTGACTCAACAGTAGCAGGGAGAGTCTGCAGGCAATGCCCCAGTCTGCCTTCACTTTTAATATAGCACCCACTCCAATGATGCATTTTGTACTGAGTGGCACAGATGGTCCACTGCTTTATGTGTCTCTGCAGGCCATCCTCCAATATTAAAGATGCTTGATCTGTAGCGGCTCTCATGAGAATTAGGTACGCCTCTTATTTTCTCCCAGATTACACGTATGAACTTGACAAGTCTGGCCACTCCTGCTTTATATTTAGGGAAGTGCTATCAGAAATGCATCAAACAAACTGCAGCCGGGTTGTCTAGCTCCGCTTTATCAAGCCTACAACTTCCAAGCAGGCTGCAGTAGAGAAAGTCTGGTCCTCTTATTTTCTATGGTTTACGGTCAAGTTTAACAAGTCCCTGACTTCCTTCACAGCCTGAATTAGACACAGCTGCCTCTTTTTGTTCTTAACTCCCACTAGTACGGCGAATAAGAATAGTACCAAACTCAGTTCTCCTGTGTGGCAGTGCAGAACATTACGCTAAGTCACATTATAAAAGTTGAAGAATTTAGTGCATTTATTCTATTTATAAAAGAACGGAGACAAGTTCTGCTCCCAAGTAACGTTTACACCAAGGAAGGACAACTTCTTTTTAATACTGCCCTCAGTAATTATCGTCAGTTCCACCGCAGCGCAGGCAGGATGCACAAGGATGACTGATGTCAGTTCTATCCCCAGATGGTGTTTTTTATCAAGCTATTGATTAGTATTGCTTGGCACAGATGTAACATCACTGCGTGTCAACCCAGTAGCTGACAGCAGCAGGCACACAGTGTGGCTCCAAGCCTTGCTGATACCAGCCACACAACTGTCCCGTGCAACTTCACTGAAGTCAAACAATTACATTATGTCAATATAACCAGGAGTACTCCTACTGTAACAGAAAAAGCACAAAGATACCAAATTAATTCATGTATCAAATATGTAAATTAATCCCGCTTTAAGACTGCTTCTACAAAACTGTTTTCTGGTTTTGCTTACACTAACTTTCTCTTCTTTTTTTTTAATGTACGCTGCAAAACACTAAATACAGAATTGGTAAGGCAGCCACAATGGAACAGGGTAACAGCATGAAAGCCACAAAGTGGAATGCACAGTATGGAAAAGACGGTTAGCAACAAGCGACACACACCTGCTCCACATCCAGCTGGAGCCAATACCAGGTGCATTATTCAAGCACACTTAGGTGTGCCATTTGTCCACTGTTTCAAGTCATTGAAATACATGGTAGCAGATCCATTCCCTAGCAACCAACCCAATTAAAACCACTTTGCCAGTTAAATGGATTCAGCGGCACTGCTGTTCTCTTAACTCTCGAGTTGCTCCTATACGTATCAGGTTTGGTTATGACATTCCATTTTCACTGAAGCTGTCAGCCATCATTTGAAACCATTACATTTTGTTTGTAAGAGCTAAAAACAGCTCGATTTGTGAATTGGGAAGATTTCTGTTGGTAATCAACCAGGTTCTCAGGAGAAGGCTGAAGCTGTCATTCATGCTGTAATCCAACAGCACGCCATGGCTGCTTCTGCTTTGGCACTTACTTGGTTCTTTTTTTTTTCCACAGCCACTCAGAAGTTTAAGCACAGCTAAGCGTGGCTCTCAGTGATGACAGCTGTGCTGATTTACCTCTCTAAACTGTGGCTCAATTATTTTCCTTCACAAGCAACCAGCATTTATTCAGAAAGCAGGAACAGAGCTCCCAAACTTATCAGGGCACCGGATTACCACGCAGATGAATTCTCCTCAATTGCTTTCCTTATGCTGGCGAACTCCATACCAAAGCTAAATATTTATCAAAGGGAAGCCTACATTCATTGTGGAATCTCTTCCTTATTATGTAACTTCCTTTCAACTAACACTGAATTACAGTTCAGTCACAGTTTTTCTTAGGACTTCATTTAAAAAAAATGTTTTAAAATACAAAATATACTCCTCACATCTCCATACTATCCTTCCTATTCACCACTTGCATATTTTGCTACAGGTTTCCTGTAAGTCACGACATTCATAAGCCTTCAGGTAGGTTGCACTGCTAATTGGATCCCCCAAACCCACACTAACAAACGTGCAGATAACAGCCCAACAACAACTTCTAAGAGACTAAGAATTACTCCCCTATTATACTTATTACCTCACGTCTTTATAAACCATAAAGACGCTCTGATTTTAAAGATAATTATATTAACTTGCGCTACGTACAACAATAACCACAGACTTAACCAGAAGCGAATGAATGCAAGAGCATTAAGATAGAAAAGGTAGGCAAGAACAGTCACCGACACAAACGTTCTATCCAGCGAACAGATTTTTTTGCGGCTACATATAGAAACAAATCCTGCTCTGTATATACATCCGTTAACACACACAGACGTTCAGCCGCACGCATTCCCCGGATGCACGCGATGATTTCCGAAACGAGAAGCGAAGTGCTACAGCATCACTTATCCGCCAACTCTGCTCCTCCCGACCGCCGCCCGCCGCGGGCTGAGCCGCCGATGTCTGCACCGAGCGCCCTCCGCTCCGCGCAGCACCGGGCTGGGGCTGAAGGGCGGCGGCGCCGCGGGGAGCTTCCGAAGGCACGGCCGCACCGCACCGCCCCCCGCTGCCTTCCCAGCCCTTTTTCTCCGAACGCCCCGCACAACTTCCAGCCCCGGCCGCCCCCCACGCGGCGCGAGCCCCTCCGCCTCGGCTCC
>JAOWBP010004554.1:7010955-7034847 GCA_028571105.1 Tragopan temminckii
TCCAGAAGAGATCCTTCCCCACTGGTAGTCAGCTCTTAAATGGGTCTAGGAGAGGTGGAGTCAGGCTCCACCCCCTTTCGGCAGCACAGGTGAATTGCCTTCACCTGTGCTCCCATGGCTGACTCATTGCTCTCCTCAGGTGATCAATCAGAGGTTCAGGCTGTGATTCAGCAGTTCCCATACAACCCTACAGCGCACATGCTCTGAGCACTCTGCAGAGCTGATCGGCCCACAAGCAGCAGCATGAAGTAAACTAGACAAAACTGTGAAATGTTTTCAGAGTTAAAGGTAAGATGTAGGGATCACTCATTGAAATGGATTGACCTTCCCTAGAGATGGTAAGAAGTTGAAGAGTCTTGGTGAGATGGCCAACAGAGTCCAGGTGAACACAGAGAGAAAAAGCAAGGAAGCAGCAAGAGATGCTTCCTTTTTGCACAACTTTTTCTGGTACCAAGAGGCAATATAAGAATAGAACAAAAACACCCTGGAATGTAAAAAAAGCTGCTTGTATCACTCATATATGGAAGAAATCCACTCCTTATATCAAACTAACCTCACATTCTGGGCAAAACCAATCCCCCTCTGGTTCCGCTGTCAGTTTCAGACACTTAGCATGATAAACCCGAGGGCAGAGTTCACAGCAGAGGACTTGGCCTTCCCGATGACAAACCCAGCAATAGAAATCATTCCGTCCATCCTGTGGTACAACATCAACAGGGTCTGTGGTGAGTGGCTGCTTCATATAGTAAAACGGACCATGTCTTAGTTCTGACTGAAATGTAGGCAAGAAAAACAGGTTTGGTTTCAAAACAAATTTGCATTTCATAAAAAATAACATTCATAGCAATAAATATCATTATATATAAATCAAACAGCAATCTACAGAGTTTGATTAACGTTTATGTAAACACAATATCTTATTTATTGCACAAAATCATTCATGAAGAGATTCATTTCATATTCAGATGTCAAATGATGCATATTATACTCAGCACTCAAAATAAATTTTTGTGGCAAATGAGGACATCAAGTGCAAGTCGTGCAATCCAACATCCTCAAACTCAGAATCCCATGGGGCTGTGGGAGCTACATCATACTGGGAGATGTAGTGGTGGCTAAACCTGGCACAACTGAAGAAATTAATCAGTCCTGAAACAAGTAGCTGAGCACCACACAAATCTGTCCTAAATTACAGTAACTCACAACTTTTCAGAACCAAGCAAGTCAATGCTGATTTTAACTGATAAAGCAAAACAAAGTAGGATGGCACAGAAGCAGATTCACAACTTTAACAAGGTGACCCCAGCAGCACGAACCTGGGGAAAAATTTAATCCACCATTTAAATGCATATCAGAATTTAAGACACAGTCTCCACTGGTTTGTCTGCACTAGAAAATAACGTTAACTTCATAAACTGCATGGACTGCTCTTTCACTTGTGCCTCAAACTGCTTAAAGGTGACACTGATGATATCAGAACATGGGAACAGGAGAGCCTGGGAGAGCCAAAATTGGACAACAGATACCCACTGTTTCCTGGATGGGATTTGAAGAGAAGCAAATAATTATTGGAAAAATGAGTTCTATTTATTAATGATAAGGGAACTTAAGTTTTCTGTTTGGTATTAATTAAAGGAGGAGGGGATGGAGATAAACAATCACAAATTTTACACTCTTTATTTGCCGTGACTTTTTGTTTGACATAAAGCTATTTGTTTGTGGCTACCCAACCAGCTGCTTGTAGTTTGCAGAACCACTTTGGTTCTCGGGTAAGTGTGTGCACTTCCTACATCACACAGAGCTTCACAAGTTCTTAGGCCCTTGAGCGGTCACACGCCTGCCTGACTGCTAAAGCAGTGGAACAATATGCAAAAGCTGGGTACCTCTGCAGCACCCTGTACAAAACTGGTCACACAGTACATTATAAACCACAAACCACCAGCAGCTCAGGCTGCCATCTTTCTAGATTGATAAAGTAACAGAGGACAAGGTCTAATTATCCTCATGAATAGAAGGCCTTCAATGACAAGTTAGGTGATGCAGAAGAGGTATTCTATGACAATCCAGCTGGAGATATATCTTAAAAGATACACCAGAAAATATATTACCTCTAATAATCAATTACTGTATAATATTTCATACAAAGAAAGAACATTATCCATAAAATTTTACTGTAATTTCAAAAGCATTCTGCTACCTAAAGTTCCACTTGAATTCCTGTTTTGGCAGTTTCCTATTCTACACACATTGCAGCTACTAAAGACAGCACAGAAACGGACCAAGCATTATTTTCTGCACTTTCTCTGTACATACATTTAAACATGGAATACAACCAGCCCTCTACAAGGAAGGTTCTGTGCGCTCTTGGGGAATAAGAGGGGCAGGGAAAGGCTTTACCTACATTTCAAATGTATTACTATGCCAATCATTCAAATCAGGATAGAAGTGCATGTGTAAACCCAGAGCGAAAAAGAGAAAGTTACAATTGACAGCAGAAGTGTGTTTTGTTTGTGGTTACATGCACCACAGCTTAAGACCAAAATCTCAATACTCAGAGATTCTGAAACTGAAGTCTTGGTAGCTGGAGATGCAGCTACGGACAGCGCATCCACACTGACTTCCTGTTTTAAAAGAAATTTAAAATCTGTAAACAATTACAGAGAAATGAGCTTATTGTATCTAAATAAAACAGTCCATTTTTGCTAGAACATGGAAGGAATTAATTCTCTGACTGAGCATGTTCCTATTTTTCAGATACATATCACCTTGTTTTGTCTGAGCTAATACTAAGGGCCAGGAAAAAAAGAAGTTAGGAATGAGACTCAAAAAAGACCCAAACAACAGAACTAAATGATGGAAAATGAACCCCTGAGCGACATCAAAGGAGCCTTTCACTTGTTCTAATCAGAGCAACATGTTTTAGCAGTTTAAATGTTAACAGTCATGAAAGAAAAGCTTTGTTCTCCCAACAGTTTCAGAAGTCAGTTCAAGCTCAAGTGGCAGCTTGCTCTTACAGTTTCAGTAATATTAGTAAGACATGTATAAAACTGAAGGAAAAACAACAACAATGTAGTGCTTTTTAGGCAAGAAAAAGATTACTATTTCTAGCCAGTTTAAATTAACTTTGAAGCTAGATAGGAAAAAAGCTGCTACTTCAAAGATGTCGTAGCTGACCATGTGTTGTACATTCCTGATTTTTTTTTTTTAAACCTCTTTTAGCTATACTCTACATCTCCATAATTTTTGTATTTCAATACTTTAAATACCTGTTGGCACCATTCTGAACATCCATAGCATCTTAGTACAAAGCACTGTGCAATGATATCTTTAGTGATGGTATCTTGATACACACCAGCCCTACCAAACATTCAGTGGTGAAGAATATTAACCTGGAGGCTCCACTGATGTTGTCGGACCTCAAAATGGATTTATCAGCCGAGCAGAATCACAGCTGTCAGCTACGTTATACTTGAAACCTAAACTAGGAGCAAAACAAGCAACTGTGTGCTTAGCTTACATCTCTTCAGCAGTTAAAGGACCTTTAACATTAACTGCTATTATATAGAGCAGTTTGGTACACCTTGTAGAAACAATCACCTTCGGGTATGTCCATTTCAAATTTAGCAGGAAGGACAGTATTAAATTAAAAGCAACTTACAAAAGCAAAAAAAAACACAAAAACAAAACAAATGATACTTCCTTGCTAACTTATAACAAGTACAGCTAAGCAATATGCCTAGCTTGCTTTTCTTCTTTAGATACAGAACTTTTCTATCCTGCAGTATTTCAGGTTTGAAATACCTGGAAAACAGAAAATGATTTACTGAGGGGAACAGATGTATTGAGTTCAACAACTACAATTATTTTTTCACAACGTATTTTTAAATGCATGAATGAACAGTGGAAAGGAATCCTCTAAGATTCAGCCTCGCTGTCTGTACAATTATCTCTACAGTACACAGTTAGAAACCCAAACTGCAGCACAACAACAGCATCTCCCTTGCTGTCCAAGATGTGCAGGAACTCTAAGAGCACATAGTGAACTCAGAAAAAGCCAAACTGACAACATTAAACTACATCAGCAATGTCTACACGTGCTGTTACTAGACCTCCCCAGTACCCTAAATAAAAAACATTTAGCACTGAAAGACCATTCTTTGGCCTGATTTATTCAAGGTCTCTGTTCCAGAATAAACTGCAGTGATTAGGAATTTCATTTTCTTTCTAAACCAGTACAATTGCACCAGGATGATGTTTAATGCAGATGCTATTAAATGAGGGGGAAAAAAAGCTTCAAATCCACACAACTTAATCCTGTGTTTATAAGATAGTGGTAAAACACATTAACACACAAAAGCACTCTGAACAGAACATAGGCACTTCATCTGCAAACTAGATGAGAAATCATTTCAGTGGAGCTAAAGATTGCTTTCGTGTAATCTCCTCCAGGATGATAGAGCTGCTTTACAGCACTTGATATTCAATGTAATTCATACAATTCCTTCATTTGCATCACACAAAGACTCTGAAATTGTCAGTCTTCTGGAGTCAAGTTCTTTCATGAGCTACAACAAACGCTATAAATTCAGTATTCAGAAGTCACTGAAAATGACGTTTCAAACGTGAAGACTGAAAAATACTGCCAGTATGATCCTTTGATTCATCAACTTTGGTAGCAATATTTACTGCTCATCAGTTTAAAGGAAGGGGAGAGAATCTGTGAAGTACCATGGGAGCAGCAGGCCTTTTGTTAGCAATTGGCAAGAGGACTGGGAACAGATGACAGATTCCCAGTGATATTATGGTATCTTTCTTAACCTAGGACATCACACCCCTCCACATTTCCTTTTAATTTTATTTACTCTCTTGATAGTTTTAACAACAACAAAAAGCATGCTCTCATACTAAAAATAAAAAAATTATAAGCACCCAAATCTACCTTAAAATGCCAACTCCTACATCCACTGCACCCTCAGTGAATATCTACTTTCTAGTACAAAAATTAAGCTTCCTAAAGAGGAGGGGGCTCCTGTTCAGCTGTCTCTACATCCATCTTTCATTGGTTCATATCCTAGCATAACAAGACCAGGACTTCTCTTACCTGTTCTTTATTATTACTGTTCAATAGACCAGGTTTCTTTTTCTTTTTTATGGGACTTGTTGATGCATCTTGGGGTGAGTGGCCATTAGAGGAATGTGGAGGGCTGGGAAACTTCCTTTTTTGTGCAGTGCGTTCAGCAGAGCCAGGATCTACGTCAGATACAAACAAACCTGTTAGAGAGTACACATCAGTGAAAAAGGTTCAACCAGCATTGTGCTTTATCATACACACTCCCTCACTGAACAGAGTTTCTCAATTGCCCATTATGCAATCACATACAAAACTGGAATCACAAACAATTCCACTGTCAAATGAAATTTCAATGTATGTTATTTTAGGTTACATCAAACATTTGTTTCTTTTCCCCTGAAATTCTGGTCACTCATCTCATTCTAAATATTATTCTTTTTTAAAGTGTAATGACAATTACATTCTGTAGGTTAGCAGAAATCCATTTCATACGTATTTCCCCAATTCCTCTCAAAAAGAAAAACAATTATGATTTCAGTGATGTAATTTAGGAAGATAAGCAACAGAAGCATAAACATGGCAAAAGATCTGGTAACACTTTCTTTCTATTTCCCATATTTAAATGTATCTACTGAAATTTAAAAAAAAAAAAAATAGAAAAAAAGACAAGACTCGCATTCATTTCCTAACATTTGACAGCTAAATAGAATAAAAAGAGAAAGTGACATAACTTTTCAGTGCCTCTTACAGGGAGAACTCTCACATTCACCAAGCAAATGACTAGAGCAGTTTATTAAGTCACAGCATCCCTCCAGACCCCAAGTTATCACTCTAGGCCACAAAGATGGCAGAAGGAAACATGTGCCCATGTCTCAACTGCTTTAAATCACCATTTGGTATCTTAGTGTAAGCTCATCAAGCAGCTTAAACCAACACAGCAGCAAACTTAAGCAGCCCTGGTGAGTGCTATGAGCTGCAAACATTCTTAAAAAGAGACAGAGGAGAAACTGAGAGCCAGTTTTACCAATCTGCTGTTGATCCTCAAGTCTGTTTCACTCTCACAAAGATGCTACATTTTTTTAACATACCTTATAAAAATAAAACAAGCACTGACAAGCTCATCAGAAATATCCCAGGTAAGAAAAAAAATGAGCATTCCTAATAGATATGAAAAGCTTAGCTCAATTACAAAGTGCTGATGTAAAACAAAAAGTACCACCAGCTGCAATAGGCAATCACTGATCAGCAAACAATCCTGACAAAACACAAATGAAAATTCAACAGATTCTGTATAACTTTTTCTTAAGCTTTTAACGTGTTTAACAAAACAAAATGTTAGACACAACCCCAGGGGTCAGAAGTCATCACTGTCAAAGAGAAACAACTGAAACCTCCACAAAGTCATTCCCATGCAGTCAATTCCCTACTCACTTGTGCTAGCACAAACTTTTTTTGTAGCTACACACAAAACTATTGAGGAATAAAATCGTCAAAAAAAACCCTTTTTGCTGAGTAGTTTCTTTCTGTAGCCCCACTTGTTGCACAGCCAGACAAGTGCTTCGCCTTCAGCAAAGCAGTTATACTGGACAGGAACAAAAGAAGGCAAAAAGTAATACTGCTTTATCATTAATGCCACTTTAAAGGGTGTTTGTGTTTTTCACAGCTCCTGAAAGTCAAATCTAACTGCTGGGAAATAATCCCTTCCTTCTTGAATCTGTCTTCTTTCCTTCCAGGTCTCACTGAGTGATGGGCTGAGTTGTATTGGGTTGTCAAGCCACCAGAACTCACTGGAAGATCTCACCTGAAATCTCCTATGAAAATTAACATATTTAAATAATACTTTACATGCATAATACTTCATATCTCCTTTCCCAAAATGAAAGATGATATTAACCTCATCAGCTTTAGGTATCCACTTATTCTTGTGTGAGAGAGATGCACAAAAGTGTTCACAGACTAAAGACTGGATAACACTTATGTCAGCTTAGCCGTTCTATTTCAGGCAGTTATCGCTGTCAGTCATCTACCCTGCCTGTGGCACACGTCTGGACCTGCTCCAATTTTCAGCCAATCATATTAATTGGGCTGAAAACAGGTACTTCGGATGCTCATTCAGAAGTTACTCATGTCTCTACTAGAAGCAACAATGCTCACCAGAGGAGCTGGCAGATGGCTTGATGAGGTAACATCACAGACATCTGATTTTAATCCACTGCCACATGTCTGTAAAGGCTCTCACTTAGCATGACAGGCTAGTCAAGAGTCCAAGCTCCTTCCAGTTTCCTGCCTCAGGTAGTACATCTTCTTTCCATTGCCTGCACTAATCCTGAGTGCATTCTGGCATTTTTACAGAGGTACCCAAGTTTGATCACGTGCTACTCTGCCTGTACAGTAGGAAAAATGCATACAGAGATTGATTCAAATCTCCAGAAAACAACCCTGTTGACTTCTCTCCTACAGTACAGGCAGGTAAGGTCATGCATGCCGCTGACTTAAGGTGCTTCAATCAGGAAACTGAAGTTATATGGTCTGAATACATATCTAGGATTTTTAAGAGTTTACAGTCGACGGTCAAATGCAATTCCTTCCTACAACAAAGCTGTAGGTATCACAAACAATATGGCTGCCCACACTTTCTCAGTAGACATTCTTAAAAGAAAGCCAAGAAAACAAAGTTTGGTTTAAAACTCTACTCAAAATAATGCCCCATGTAATTGATGTTAGACTGAATCACATTCAAAGGTGATATAGTTTGTTACATAGCACAAGTCTTAGAAGGTCAATAACACAATGCAGAACTGAATTAGACTTCCAGATGATTTCTGTATTTTCTGCAAACGCAGAGGTCAAACAGTCAATAAAGAGAAATAAAACTGTCTGCAATAATGATTTGCACAACTAAAGATAAGGTTAACAACCTAGGCACATTTCTCTAAATACTACAGGTACAATAATACAGGTACAGTTATGCTGACAGACTAGTGCGAGCTTTTTTCAGTTTAGCTAATCACGCACAGAAGGCAGCAGAAGAACTCCTTTGGCTGGCATACGCTTCATCTATCCCATGAGAGCTGAGCCAATAGAGCTATCACGGAAGAAAAACTGCAGCAGCGTCAGCTAAACCAAATCCCACAGTTTAACCAAAGCAATCAAAGCTAATACAAAAACAAGTTCTGAATTCTAACTTTTCATTTACGTGAAATAGAGCTTACTTAGCACGGGACCTGCTTGCACTCAGAGTGAGCAGCAAAAACTGCATCGTGCCATCTCTTTTCTCATCTTGCTATCACCACACAGCTCAGACAGCTTGCGCAACATCTTTGTTTCTCTTCTATAACCCCCATTTCTTAACACGGCCTTTTCACGCATTCCTTAAAGAAGTCATAACTAAACTACTCTCACTGGGAAGTGCTGACTCTACCTTAACCCTTGTTTTTCCAATGCAGACATCTGTAGAATTCTCTCCCCCTACTGCAAACAACGTCCTTGAAGTACTTGCCAGGACCTATTAGCTTGAGTTTTCTCAGCGTAACTCACTGAACAGTCTTCAGTACTTATTTTCAGTGTATATACACAGGCACAGCTGAAAACCGGAGAGTAACAGAAGAGTACAGCTTTCTGCCCTTTGGCTCCTATTTCTTACTTTCAGGCACAAAACTGCCACCAGAGGAGCGCACCAGTTTGCTTTTAGCAATGTGGCCTATTGGGGATTACAAAGAAGATGCCAGTGACACTGAATGTGGTACATGAGCTCTGGAATGCAAAAGGAAAATTGAGTGTAAAGTTTGAGTTCTTGGCCTGCTTCCATCAAGTGATGATTTCTTACTTTTAAATGATGTTTTATCCTGAGCTGCCTCATTCGGGCCAGGAAGAGTTAAACTACTGTATACTAAATGAGAACTGAACTGCATTTCAGTTATAAATCCAAACCACACTTTAACTGGAAAGAGGTACTGATTCAATACTGTTTAAACCAAACTAAACATGATCCCACAAAAACATATGTTTGGTTAACTGATTCTGAAAACTACTTACATTAAACCAGTGTAAGTTTCTCCTGCGGCTCAAGCCTGAGAATGTCAGGGATTTGCACATACATGAGCGAGAACTCAGACATCACACACAAAAACTGACCCGAATTACATATTTGGCTTTTTTTAACTGACAAGTTATTGAAATGGCCAGAGATTTTCTGGAGTCAATATAACTGGGGGGGGAGAAAAGAACAGACAGAAAAATAGCAATGCAAAGGTGTTTTCTTTCAGATTCAGTTATGCTGGTGGAAGAATCTACGGCCTTTAACTGTCACTGCTGCAAATCTACCAATCTGCAAGAGAACTAATACTATGAACAGTTTTTAATTCAGCTTAGATAAAATAGGAATGTCAGTACCTACTTAAACGGAGTTATTTTAACTAGAACTGAAAACTATAAAGAATGCCTACGTTGTATCTTTGCAAGAATGGTCTCACTTTGGAGTGCATCTCACCATGCCAGTTCACTGTCAATCAGTACATATCTCTGCCATCTCCTTGCTTCTTCCAGGAAACTCCTGTCACATACTGAGCACGTCAACTCAAACCAAACTTTTCATCACTGAGCATCAATTGTGCACACATCTTTTCTATGTGAAAAGGCAAGGATCAGATGGCAGTAACTAAGCACTCAGAAAAAAAGAAAAGAAATGTTCCGTATATTAAATGAAGGGCATTAGAGAAAAATAATGAATTAGCATTTCATTAAAATTATGATAAATTTCATTGTACTATTGAATTAATTTGCCAAGCAGTCTTATTCCACTTACTTATTGATTTTTGATTATGTAATTTTGCCTTAATATTACTTAAATATCATTGCTAGTACAAGTGAGAAAACGGATACTTGAAATAACCCTTTAAATTCTAATTAAAAGCTACCTGTTCATTACTAGTTTATTATTAATTTTTCTATGTTACCAATATTAACATAAGTAATTATGAATGTTCTTGCAAAATATCCATCATGGAATAAACAAGCTAACCTGAGCTTCACCTAGGGTTTAAAAATAATTGTTTGACTATGCCATCATGCAACTACAGGATGAGTAATTGTTGCTCCCAGGAGAAGACTGGACTTCTAACTACTCCATCACTTCTTCCTTCCTTCCTCCTCTTCAAAAGCTCTGAATTCATGCATTTTAAATTGTGTTGAGGTAAATCAATGAAGTATTCTGAGAGAAAAAGGAGCAACATCACTCCAATGTCATCATTCTTACAGTCTGATTTGGTAGAAGGCTCAATTAGTGCTTTATATGGTTTCCATAAGTATGAAGACTTTCATTTATACATATTTTTTATTATCCTGAACAGTTGCTAACAGATTTATGATTGTTCAAATCCACTATTATCCTATATCAAGCTCAATTATCTACAAAACACTTAACAAAATGATGGATAACTCTTTTTGGACTTATATGCAAACTCTGAGGCATTTTAATCTTATGCCAGGGTTTTGAAATATGATGCAGTTGCAATCAACCACTAAAGCCCTGTTTACATTCCAGGAACTTGAACTGGTGCAATTAACTCAATTCAGTTGCTTAACGTAATAAATAACAGAGGTTAGCCACAGTTGTGTAAATCCTGATGAACTCCTACATTACAATTGCAAGTACAAAAAGAGACTGTTACATGTTTCTTCAATTTAGAAGCTTTGGAAGACAGAGAGCAAGAAATACATGGCTACCTCTGGCAATGTAAGGGAGGTAAGCAGCCTATAAGCTACAGCCTGGCTGCAGGGGGACTTGCTGCCTCAAGGCACTCCTGTAGACCCTCAGTACTTGAGAAAAAAGCCTCAGGCTGTATTACTTTTCACTGCAGAAGTTTCAAATTACATTTCACATTGAGGCAAGAATTTCATACTTGGTGTCACTGCACCAAAAGTTGAAACGTTATACTATTATGAAACTTTGATTACAAAAGATAGAAGTTTTCTAGAAATTTGGTTTTACTAGTCATTCTGTATTCCTACTTAAAATGTTTTACCACTGTGAGATGCCCTTAAAAGACAAGCCTTAAATACAAACCTGCCACATTACAAAAGTTATCCAAGTAAGAATTCTTACCGTTAAGTGTAGTAGTGTTTCAGTATATGATTTTATTATACCGCTAAGACCATCTAATGATGAGCTGTCATTGACAGGCACATCTGATCCTAGCAGTGACATCAATTCAACTCCCTAGTAATCTGGTTCAGGGAGATAAGTGGGTAGAAAATTACTTCCACATCCAAATCCTTAACGGACTTAGAATCGAACTGGCTAAGTGCCAGCACAGACACAAAAGAAATGTAAGGAACACATGACTGATGATGGGAAGGAGGAAGTTAAAGAGCTCCTTTTTACTAGTCACTATGCAAGCAAACAAGAGCACTAGCTGAAATACATGAAACCTTTATGGAAGTCCAGTTAGCTGTGCCACCACAGCTAACATCTACTGGGAGGTAAGCAAATAAAGAGGCAAAAAAATAACCTCAGCCTGAAATTAAAAAGAAAAGTCTTCAAGTTAATAGTAAAAAAAAGCCCAATGAAGAGCCTACTGTTATCTGGAGAGAACAAGTACACGGAAAGACAGAACTGCATCAGACAATCATTAAGCTGGTTACGCTGCTCTGGGAACACAACCTGGAAACACTCAGGAAATCTTCCAGAAAGTCTTGAAAGCTCTATCTTGAAATATTTAATATACAAAGTTGAAAAGTAGTCCATAGGGCTGGAACAGAAGTACAACAAGATGTTTCTGTCAGAAATGTTCATGTATGATATGTAGAGGACAAAATATTACAATAATCTATTCCATGGCCTTTTTCCTTTGCTAAATAGCAATCTGCTTCTGCATTTGTTCTGTTTTTTTTTGTTTGTTTGTTTTTTAAGACTTTTTATTCTCTTGAAGCTATCATTTTCCATTTCCAGTTCTCTGATGTCTTACACATGCTTGTTCTGATCAAGACAGCAGCGTATTTTAAAACCCCATCTTTACTGAAGCTGCCCATCCACAGCTTATAAGCAGACCTAAATTAGAACTGTAGAACTACTACAGTAAGTCTGCTTCCATTCCCTTCTCAACTCCACCAGAGGTCTGCCTCTACACCTTCCTGCAGAGAGGCACTTGTGTGTAATCATTAAATCAATCTGTTCATGATTAGAGCAAAAAATACAGTATAAAACTTCTTGATGCTGCTCACTATGCAATAGCATAAGCACCAGTGCTAGCCTAAGGAGAAGGGTAGAAAAATACAGCTGGAGTGTCAGGGTACATAGCTCTGACTACTGCTAGAGACTCACCTTTATGTATCACATTCTAAGGCATAAGAAGTCTCAGCTATGGTTTTAAGCTCTAGTTTTCTTAGAGCCTAAGCCTATTTAAAGGCTGGTTGCCAAGCTCTACACTTCCTGCACCCAACTGGTATATTCTTGTCCTCTCTCTTATACCAGTTCTGGCAGCCTACCAAGCAATTGCAGCATACTAAGCCAGTAAAAAAGTAAGCATGTTTTATGGTTCAGTTAGTTTCCTGCTTGCTTAACTATTGAAGCAAGTGGGTAAAACTGCAGCACTGAGCAGTCTGCCAAGCTTAGTCTGCCTTGAAATCACCACCTTACTTAATCCAATTCAAAAGTAATGTTGACACCCCCTGGTTTCAGATAAAACAATGCATGTTTCAGTTTAGATTAAGCTGAACTAGAATTCATTTATAACAAGTAAAACTGAACTGTTTATTCTAAAGAATGTTTATTATGAGGTCTGCATTGAGCTAATTAAGTTTAGCACAACTATCCCTACACACGGCCTCATATTAGCTATACAAACACACTGCAGCAGAGCAAGTTAAACTACAAACTTGTAGCATAACAGCTTCTTCAGGAGAACAGTGAAGTTATACAACACCTGGGATTCAAATCCTGCTTTTCAGAGCATAATAATAAATAAATAAAGGAGGGCTCCATGCTTCCCTTAAGGGCTTGTCCCTCCAAGATCAGTTTCCTCATATACAACCTCTCTAAAACACACAAAGCAAAATTCTGAACAAGATTACAGAAACACTGTTACCCTATCACACCACCATTAAACCTTGCTGCAATTTTTCTACCCTACACAGAGTATAAAACCAGTTTTTTAATTCTGCTCTCTGACTTTTCCTTTGCAGAAATGCTGCACTAAAGAGCATCTTGTTTCAACCCATGCAACAGAAACCAAGAAAGATTCACTTCAACAGGCTTGTAACATAGCCAGCTCTTGCACTAAAAGATGACATTTACTCTCCACTCTCTTTTATTTTCTATGCAAACTTACAAATTCAACTATTATATAGTTCTACCACCAATTCATAAATTAAGTTGGAAATACAATAAAGCAAGATGGCTTACAGACAAATGTTAAGATTTCTTTACATCCCACATCACTTCTTCACTGACAAAACAGCTGAAGGGGACCAGGGGTGGGCAATGGCTATTTTTCCCTTTGAAATAGTGTTGACATGGCTTTTGCCCAGCGTATGGTCCAAAGGAGTGACTAGTTAAATAAATATCACATCCATTACTATTACTCAATTAATTCAACTTCTGTTAAGTTTTATCTTTCCTATGGTGATGTTTGACCAACAAAGGCCGTTCAGATCAATCTCACTGATGTTTAAGAGTCCTTCTGCATACAGAACAGTGACTTCTGGTCACAGTGACAGGTTGGGCCAATCTAAACTAGCATTATGGTAATCCTGTCTTTGTTCTACAAACCACTCTCCCTTCAATCACTACAGGAGCTTGCCTGTGAGTTTGCTCAGGGAGTTGTACCAATAGCAAACTCAGTTCAAAACACAAGTTTTCTTTTTTCTATTTTGAATTGATCCAAGCCGAAGCAATGGGAGCTGCAAGATCATGGAAATGAAAGATGAGATTGGAAGATGAAAGTCCATCCCTTTCAATAATCATGAGTAATTCAATCAGCTTAATGTTTTGGGAAATTTCATTTTAACCCTATAAGGAAAGCAAAAGGTTTCTCGTGGGCTTAATTCATTATATCAGTACACCTTGAGGTCAGATCAGCACTCCAATTAAGGTAAGAGAACTGAAACTGTATGGACCATCCATCTGTATTTGCGCTAAGTAAAGCAACAGTGTGAAAATGCAGACATCTACATAAATATTATTAAACTCTATAAAAGTCTTTCAGATACTGAATTTCAGAGTGACAAAAGAAACAATTCAACTCACTTGATGTGTGTGAAATTTGTATTATTATCATCAATATCTGGGTCAAAGTCTTCCTAAGGTGAACAGAAGGTGAATTATGCCATGGGCAGCCAAATGCATTTAATAACTCCCCTTGCCTCCTATATCAGCTGGGATCTGACAAGCCCCACAAAGGAATAAAGTGGTGGGACCACAAAGCTGGGAGTTGGGAGGACCAGGAGATATCCTCTTTCTGCAGTCATTAAAGCAAAAAAAAAAAAAAAGTTAACTTTCTGCTAGCTTTGTCAACTGAAATACAGAAGTAAACATCAAAAATGGTCCAAGGATGGAGGCTGAAGTGTGAGACAATGAGCAGAGAAGGGGGCAAAGGGAGCCAAAAGGAGTAAGCAAATCTCTTGTGAGCTGTCAGACAGATGACAGAGATGATACATACTACCTCATCTAATCCTACCAGAGAACTGAAAGAAAATTACTATCTGAAAGGACAAAGATGATAGAAATGCAATGCATAAAAGCAACATAAATTGCTTGGCTTACCTGAAAGCCAAGTCTGCTGCCAGTACAAAAGGAGTGTGAACAGACAGCTGGCATTCAACTACACTGAACTGTAGCAAGCAATCACGTGCAAGTATTTCATTGCAGGGCACTTTTGTTCCTCCAGTCCAAGTGACGGTGGCATTATTTAAACCAATAGAGATGTTTACATCTTTGAGTTCTTTATACTGAGAGACAACAGCATTTGCCTGTAGTAATTAATTCATAGAAAAAACTTCAAAAACCAGAGGGACAGAAATTTCCAGTCACCCGCAATACTACCAAATTTACTTCAGGTGGGAATAATGGAATGTACACATTAACATTCTTAAAACACACTGTTCAGTGGACCAGTTTTTGTGGAAACAAATGTTAGTGTTCTTCATTCTTAGGAAAATTAGGATTGGTCACTGTATGAAATACTACCTTCATGTTATTAGTTTCTCCTATATTGCAAATCTTCAAGGGAAGCCATGGCAAGTAAGATGATACAGAAGGCTGATGTTTTTTCCAGGGACCTAAACTTACTTGTGCATAAATCAGAAATAACAATGGAGTGCGGGGGTGGGTATGACACACAATGAAAACTAAGCAAAAATGAAAACACATTCCAAGATCCAACAGTCACTGTAACAAAATAGAGCGAGTCTTCTCTCAAGTGCAGTTTCATGGTAAATGGCACAGTTTTCACTGTCCTGGTTTACAAATATTTTTCTCTGTTATGGAACATGTGAAATATTCCTTCTCACTCACCTTTGGATCGAGTGGAGATATCCATCCCCTCCACCACCTCCTGCTCTGCCTTTATCTCCTCTTCAGCCAAACTGCAGAAATCAAAAAGGTGAATTAGAATAGTTTCAGACTGTCTTATTCTCATATCTAACTTGAAAAACAGAAAATTCAGTATGACACTGTCAAACAGAACTACATTAATATTTCTGACAAAATTTAAAGTGTGCTATTTGTCAGAGCATACATGGACTAAAACACGGAGAGAAACAATCCTGATACACATGCATGCTGCACGTTACCTATTAGAAAGGTAACATTTCCACACTAATGACAATCTAGTAATAAGTACTGAAGATTATGCCACTTTCTATACAGACCGTACATGACAGACAAATAGGAATTCTGTTCCTCGAAGCTCCTAACCTAAGGCCTCTGTAAGCTGTGTGAACAGACTCCTGCTGATGTTTAAATGCTTGCCTGCATCAGTGAACAGATTAGCTGAAGTAACTAATTTAGCGACACAAAGAAGTTTGCAAAATTAGAAGGTAATGCACAGGTTTAAAAATCCTTGAAATTATTTACTAGTTTTTAAATGAGTCTCTATAAAAGAAAACTATTTATAAACTACTGACAATAGAACTTCATGAATTATTATCTATAATACAGAGTAAGCAGAATTGAGTTGTTACTATCATTCAACCACACATCTTTATACAGACACTTCTAATTTACTCCAGGTAGGATTAAATGATTAATTAGATGACAAAACACATGACTTGCTGATATTCTACTTTCTTATATTGATATCATGCAGGAAAATAGCTCAGTAGATCTTGCTAATTAAAGCCATCTGAGGAAGCAAAGTGGAAGAGACAAAAAAGGAGTGTTGGAGTTACACACCAGTTTAGGAGATCTGACTACTACAGATGAATAAAAAGAAAAATATGACATTGACTGAAGCAAGCCTAAATTGAAAATCATTGACAAATGCAGTTATGGCGCCTGAAGCAGGTATCACAGCTGTCCACTAACACAACCAAAGCACAGCAGCCAAGCACAGCGTAAATCTTTTCCTCTGCAGTAATAACTCACTGTCTAGCATGTTAGTATAAGCTGCTGCAGATACCAGTTTACACAGATATGGCAGACTGTCAACTACTGCTGGTACAGAGCATTCCACCCAGCTATCCTAGCTAAGGGACATCTATTTCTGCCACAGAGGCCAGAAGGACAACTAGAGACCTTTGTTTTAGCCACTATGGCTAAATCTGCCTAAGGCAGCTAAACAGAGCTCTGAAACTACGTGGAGAACTTGGGTTATATTTATAGCAGAAAAACTCTTCAGGCTAACAAACAGTTACATAAGCAGGAGTTTTGTTACTAGTCTGAGTTGAAGCAGTTTCCTAAAAAAAGCAAAACGTACCAGCAGGACTTTTTAGTCTGGCATTTGTCAAAACCACTTTTAATCAACTACCAGAGAGTTGGGCTGGAATTCCTTCCACACTCGTAAACAGTATAATTGTGTCAGCAAAAATTTTAAATACAAATGATCAGAGCTCAGTGTATGGAAGACCCAAACCAGAGAAGATCCATCAATTCCAGAAAACATTATTGTATATTTGTGGTTCATATATAGCAATAATTCACAAGTTCTATTAACTTGCTCTTAATTCCAGCAGCACAGAAAGGGAGCCATGTGACCAAAATTACGGTAAATGTATAGCACAGTCGACCACAGCACAATGCTTCTCAGATTTATTTTGCATGGACAGATTAAATGCATAGCATAGTTGACCATAATACAATGCTCACCAATTTACTATGCATGGGCAGATCAATTATATTGTGCATTTGTTACACCCTTTCCCAGAGGGCCTCCAGCAAAGAGGAGCTGGCAGTGTGTTGCAGACACCAAAACATTTCATGCACCACTTGCCTCTGCCCATTCTCTTTCCTAAGCAATGGGAAGGGATGGGCTTACAGGATGAGTTCATTGTTCTCTTCCCATGTTGCACTCTATTTTCTTCCCTTCCCCTTTTATAAAATCTTATTTTCATATCACCAAACTGTAATAAAAAAACACTTTTTTTAAAAAAATCAGCTTGTAAATATGTATTAATAAACACTAACTCCGTGAAAAGTGATAGTTAGGCAGCATGCATTACCTGTTCTTAAAATACAGATCCAGTTTCAGCAAATCAGACATACAATCTTGTAACGACTCAGCTTTAGGTCTTAAAGACCATCTTACACTAGTGGCTACTAAAAGGGAATGTCTCAGCAACACCTGACTTGTGATTACAGAAACCACATTAATTTTAACTGAATCAGTTCTACAATCTAGCTCCCTGCACAGGTGGGTGTGCAGGAAAGAGGAAATGAGAGTGAACGGCATGTGGGGAAGGAGTGAAAAGTGACATACCCTTTTAGCAGTAGCTCACATTTACGTTAAAACAGCCCAGACATCCCAGATTCATCTGAACGTATCAAGTGTGTTTCTGTTCATACCACACAACCTCAAGGAAACACAATACAACAAGAGAAACAAAATAGTTGCTACAAGTCAGCATGAAAAAGCCCAGAGTTGTGCCTGAATACAATCTGGGAAATGAGCGTGGCAGACAGCACAGTAGCAGGAACTGTCCCTACACCCCTGACAGAGCAGCTTGGGAAGTTGCAGCTGACTGAAGACTCTTTACTCCTGTAGGCCCCAAACCAGTACTGCAGTGTCATGGGATTAACTTCACACCATGACAGGATGTTATAGAGCAGGGCTCCTAAGATTTCTTCAGCTTGAAATCTGTCTCTTCCCATGAGAATATTTTAGGAAATTCAGCCAGATCACCTTTTAAAGCATTCTTTCAGTAGATCTAAAGAGACAGGAAAAACATTCTCCATAAGCAGTCCCAAATGAACCAAGAGCTTTGACTTGATACATCTCTGGTTCGTCCTATAAAAGATGGGGTCTGAAGCTTCTCCAAAGGTTTGAAATGTAAAAGTACAGTCAGAAATGCACTCACCACTTGACACAGAAGTTAACCTTTGTTTCAGCAGTGGAGGTGAATAAATCCTACCCACACACCTGCACCCACTGTCCTTCAAACAGAACTAAAATAAAATTCAGCAAGAATTATGTTGCTCCAAAAGTAATGCCTCCAATTTATTCCCATGGGAGCTACAACCGCTACAAAGAGCACAATAAGACTATCTGATAGAGCAAACTCTCAGCTACAAAACACTATTTCTCAACAGCCATCACCACTAGCTAGTCATTTTCACCAGCCACCAACAAGAGCCTGCATGCCGAGCTCATAACAATCTGCATGGTCATCCAGAACATGGCTTGTCTTTCACTTTGTTGTCACCACTGCTGAAACGCATCACCCACCACCTCACTGTGCTCACAGCCACTGTTTGGTCTCCATGAAGGATCAGCAAACACTGACAAATAGCAATGGGTGCCACTTCTTCTGCACAGAGGAATCCATTTCCACACCCCTGTTTCATATGCACTTTCATGCCAGATGTGATTTTGTCAGACTGTCTCTCTGCTGCCATCTGTCACACAGCAACAAAATGCAATGGAATATTGGTGGGAAGGTTCAACCTGTACTGCCATACCACCAATGTCAGCCTCTAACATCATAAAATAGGAGGCATTACTTTGAGAGCAGGTCTCATGTATACTATAGTATGACAACAGACCCTCAGAGAAACAGACTGTATGTCCTTTTTCTCTATTACATTTAGTCACTCTCTTGTTTAAGAGCATCAGAAAATTACTGAAGTTATTTTGAAGAAAACTGAAGTGTTAGAGAAGAGGATTTAAATAAATGTGTTACACATAGCTATAAAAGATCAGCAGCACATCCCATTGTTTGACTTGATGCCATTTTTATAACTTGCCCAACATGACACTGAATGGGGGTAGTGATGGCTGAAATGGTAATCTTTAAAATATAAGTTTGTAAATACGTGCTAAGACCTCACAGCAAGTTTACAGTAACTTTCCTAAAACTGACAGATCTTTTCACCTTTGCACCTGCCATTAACATCAGAATTATGCTGAAAATGCTGTAAGCAGTACTTTCAGACACAGAAACTTCATCAGCCAAAGAGTTCAAATGCAGTAACTCATGAAATAAGTATTTTATTACCCATAGTGAAAATAAAATGAAAATTAAAAACAGCATCAAAATAAGTACAAACAAGCATCTATTTCTACGTAAACAATAACTGTGTGACCAAGCAGACCACCCTACGGAGCTATATGTTGAAGAGATTTCATTTTTGCAGGGCTTAGAGCTGTTCTTTCAGACAGCCTGCGTTGCTAACATGTATGCATATTAGAGATGAGACATCCTCAGGTCGCAGATCAGAAATGATACTTGTATACATGCAATTAAGTAACTAGGTGAATACAAGAAATACCTTGTATTCTTCTGGAAGCTACTCTCTTCTTATTAAGAAGAGTGAACACCGAATGAACACAGAGTAGCATATTTTAAGAACACAATTGAAATTTAAGCTTTGCCAGTTTCACTGTCAATTGACCAGAACTGCAATTAATCATTTAAAGCTTCGCCACTTGTATTGACAAAACTTACACTAAAAAAACTCCTAAAATGTTAAGCTAATTTGTTTCATGCAAATTATGTTAACATGTCTGAGAGGGGGGAAGGGGCGGAGGTTATTCCTTCGGGGATAGCTGAGGACAGAAAGAAAAAAAAATAAAGGTTGCAAATACACAGGATTTAGTGACAGTTCAGTAAAAGCACAAAAAGAACTTAGCTGCACCATCTTTAAATATTCTATATTAACCTGAAGAGGTTTCGTTGTTTTTTTCAAATCTAAATTAAATCCAGTTTTTTCAAATTTCAGACAAGCAAATAAAATACTGACTTTTCTGTTTAGGAAAATGATTCCTCTAACAGTAGTACTTATTTGGGAAAAAGAAGTACACATACAAAAATTTTTCAAGCTGCTCTAATCTATATAAACTACCAAGAGCAATTAAAAGTTGCAGATGAACTACTGCACCTTGACATTTAACCAAGAAAAACTGACAGATATGGAAAACCACTCAGAACAGCCAATGCCCACATACACAGTCTAGATCTACATTAGGGAATAAACACATCAATTCAAGAATAATATACTTATGGAATTCATTTTCCCTTTTAATCAAAGAAAACCAACCAAAAAAAAGATCACACTAATTTAAGACTGTAAGCACTAAAACTGAATTTCATCCTTAAGGTTATTCCTGTCTCTCCCATATCACATCTGTGAGCAGCATACCTAAATAATGATTTCAAAAAACTGCATTCAATAAAAATTTGAGAAAAAATATTTGCATGCCATTGCTGAATAAATAGCAGCTTTGTATAAGCACTCACCTATAACAGTCTCTTACTCATCGGTAGCTATGCTATTTATGCAGGATTCTTAAAATGGCGTCTGACAGCACTGCACTGCCTCATTCCTGTACTGTAGTTAAAATGGTAGCAGTTTATTCAATAAACAGTAATAACAGTATCTCTTGTTTAAACAGCAGCACTATATTCGAAGCGAGCATCTAAAGATCAGAAATGGTAAAGTGTGACAGAAGGACACCTGACATCCAAATGTTTAACTAAAAAGGCACAAGACGGGGTTTTGTGAAGTCACAGGTTACTAAGGAAATCACTCCATTTTAGATTCGCTCTCCAGTTTGAGCCTCTCATATTTTATGTATCCTCCTGCAGAATCTCCTGCAAAATGCTACATTTCTACTGCGCAATTAAAATACACAAAATGTTTTCTCAGCTATCTACACACAGCAGTTTAAGCCAGTTACCTCAGCTATCGTGCAAAGCCAAAACACAGATATTTCAAGAACATTTACATTCTTCTCAAAATCTTACTGCTGCTCAGCGTATATTCAAAACAGTGCCAAAAAAGAGAAAATCGGGGGTGGGAGGGAGACCCTTGGTGTCATGCAGTCCTCTGAAGACCATAAACACTATAGCTGAGCTGAGGCCCAAGCATGGCAACAAGAATAGCTCCAGATTTCATAAGCTAAAGGCATAATTCAAGAATCAAATTTGAAAATATTTATAGTGGCTATATTATGAATGTTAACATACTGCTACAACATAATATTCATCAGTATAAATCACAGACGCCACAACACCTAAAGGGTTAACCTGAAAATGACAAATAAGCATCAAATAAATAAAATTCAGTTTCTGTGCACCATTTCTAAATTAGACATTAACCCATGAATACAAGACATGTTTGTTGAAAAACACATTTTAAAAAATACTTTCTAAACACAATTTCAAAGGCCTACTACAATGGCTTTCAGTTTGTGGTTTGCAGACCCCTCACAGCCAGTGTACTACTTCCAAGGGGGTTGCAAACAAAATTAAGTAAATCAATGCTGTTCTATTTGGCTTAAATTGACTACAAAGGGATCCATATATTTATGGGAAAATGTTATGATTAACTTTCACAATATTTAGGTGATTCAAGTCAATATCCTGAATTCCAGACAAAGAAGGGGGGAACTTTTACTAAGATTTATAACCCTTAAACCAGTAGTGCTGAACTGGCACCATTACTATGGAAAATTGATTATCACCCATCACTTTTCAGCTATTGGATCCACATGACCACTACACTTGGAAACAAAGCAAAAAGAAGAAAAAAAAGCCAAACAGCAACAACAAAGCAGAAGTGATATCACAAAATGGAAGACAGGTCAGGAAGTACAGCCAATTGAAGTTTGTAAACACTGATATCAAGAGCTAAATTTCTAATTCAGTTGGCCTATTTCTAATTTTTGAGCTTGAAGTCCCTTTCAGTACACGCTCCCTCAGTATAATTGCAGGTTTTCCCCTACATTTCAAAACTCCTGCCTGAAAAGAGAGGGGAAAACATCACATTCAGAGTGGTTTATATTCTGCTCTTTTTTTCATTCTCACTGTTAAGCGGTGTCATTTGTTTAAAGAAATCATTCATCTTTCCCAAGCGCTATTTAGCTTCCAACTAAAACAGTTTGCCTGGGAAGAATGAAAGAAGCATGGAGCTTTTAAAAAGCTACTGTTTTCATCATAGTTTATAGTCCAGATCACTCCTTTGTTTTTCTCCCACTGCATTCTTTGTCCAGCTAATTATAAAAGTAACAGGATGTTGGCACAAAATACTAATAGCTAATCGTGTTCGTCCTGGGCAATTCAAACTACTTGTTAGTAGCCTGAAAGTTTAAAGTGCAATTATAAGATTAACTGCTAGTTACGCTAGAATAGTGGCTATTTAGTGCAAGCTGAATAAAACTCAGCTAAATTGCTTCATGTATATTCTGTCCAATTGTGATATTAACAAGATGAAGTCCTGTAAAATCTTGGGTAGGAAGAATATGTGCTTCCCCCCCACACTCCCCGTGACAACCACGTTAACAAAACCCCATATTCCATCTGTCCTGAATAGCAGAAAAACTGCGGAGTGCTTCTTATTATGCAATCTATGAAAGTGAGTGATAACATC
This sequence comes from Tragopan temminckii, assembly GCA_028571105.1. Lineage (NCBI taxonomy): Eukaryota > Metazoa > Chordata > Aves > Galliformes > Phasianidae > Tragopan > Tragopan temminckii. The sequence goes on from JAOWBP010004554.1 coordinate 7,034,046, forward strand.
ATACCTTGACAAAGCACCAAAAATACATGAAATTCTTCAGCTTGGCTGAAATTGCTTTACTTAGATGGAACAAAGATGGTAGAAATTTCCAGAAGGCCTTTCTCAGCCCTGCCACTGCAATTGTCAATCTTTAACCTACCCTCTGCTTCTATTGGCTCAAGCACTCCATGGAGCAGCGTGATTGGGCTGATCTGTAAAACAACACTGCTGTCTCTACCTTGCCTCAGACATCTTGCTGCAATGCAGACATTTATTTTTTTGTGAACTATAAAAGAATTATGTTCGAGTGATTAAAAATAGGGAACTTCAGCAGACTCACGATGCTGTGTTTCATTCCACGCACAAGGACAGCTTATACAAATATGCCTCACTGTCAGCAACGTGTCTGGAGGTGCAGATTTGAAACAGATTCTAGTTTAACAAAACCTGTGGGAGCCATTTTAATACAAGCTTTTTGATTGCAGATCACTTACTCCTGCTTCCTCATATTAAACAAATATTATGTTGTGCAATTCCTGAGACTGAAAGTAAACTGCTAATGTGTACAACCTACTGTTAGAAAAATTATCTCCCAATATAATTTCTGTTTTTAGCAATCGAAGAATAAAAAAACAAAGTAACATCTTAGCTGCGTTAGCACCTTTGCGTATGCCTGAAAAATGCATTCAAGTTGCACACAAAACTGCTATTACATGAAACTCAGTGGTACAACACAGCAGTGTTTCAGGTTGCAAACTGAACTATAGACACTTACAATGTAATTTTTTTTCGGAGGGGGGGGGGGGAAGAAGTTAAGCAAAGC
>JAOWBP010004554.1:7034947-7064877 GCA_028571105.1 Tragopan temminckii
AAGAATTATAGCTGCGTTTTTAAATCTTACATGGATGATCTGTGGATTGTGCATGTGTCTACATGGTGCCTTATGCTGCCATCTCAATTTGGGTGAGAAAAAAGTACCCTGTGATGAGTGAAAGGCATTAAATAAAAAAGAAAAAAAATGTTTACATTTGGGGGACTAGATTACCTGCCTTCTCTTCAGCCACTTCTCTCCACCACATCTAATGGTACATGGAGAACATGCTCCCTGTCTCAAGGCAGAGTTGGACTAGAAGTGCTCTGAACACAGCCTACCCCGTCCTGTTTGTTGGTGGGGCAAAGAGTGGCTGAGTCCTCTGGGAGAGAACACAGACATTCAGAACCAACTTGTCTTGCAAAGGAAGATACAGGGTAAACAAATATTGCAGGTGTGCGTATTTATTTTTATGTAAATAAATATATCTACAAGCAAGCTTCAGCTTTAGGACTTCTGCTGAACTGCACAGTTAATTCCTGCTGTCAAAATATTTCAGTTCTTTGGGTTTGTCAGGTCTCTGATTCACTTTCAAAACTATTCTCTCTTACTTGCACCAAATAACCTCAGAAGGATCACAGCCTTACTGGGGCAAGATGTTAGAGGGAGAGAAGCAAAAGTAATACAATCTCCTTATCTATCATGTGAATCGAGATCAAACGTATAAGCATCATACAAGTTAAGAGTCTTACGAGAGTGCTACACAAGTCTGAGTCAAGACTCCTAAGTTCTACAAACATTTACCTCAAGAAACAGATTGATTGCTAGATCTGAGAAGGGATTATCCACCGGACTAAGAGAGAGAATCTCATCTCACAATTTGGCCCAAAAAGCAGCAGCTATGCAGCACCTTTAAAATACATTAGCCATGCTTGTCAACAACAGGCACAAACAAAACCGTCCTGTAAGTGCATGCTGTGGAGGCATTTGCAAAAAAACTGCTCTTCAGGCTGAGTACAACACAAAACAAATTACAGTGTGATTTCTCTAGCAAAGCTGTTGCTTGTCTCAGTGCCTGCAAAGAGGGAAATCCAGCAGAATTTCTCCCTTGAGCTTTTCCAGCTGCATGAATGTCCCAGGTAGGAAGTTTTATCACAAGTCAAAGGAATCAAACTCAATGGAGAACTGACAGATGCTGTCAAGAAAAGCACACCTACAAATAAAGCCTCTGAAACAAATGCCAGGAATGGCAGACTTGTAAGAAAGCAAGACATCAGCTTTTAGCACCCTGTCAATCAGCTAATTGCTCTTGCTTGATATTCCAAATCTAACATCTGCCTTATTTGAGTCAAGAGTACTGATTTTTCCCCCTGAGGCTTCATAGATTTTGCTTTCTGAATGTATTTAGAGATTCTCAAGTCAAGCGCTCTTGTTTCTACCTCCAGACTTGGCAGGATTTTGCTCTCAGTGCCTGCTGGTGCTCCACTTACCATTACTGTAACTGAATTCTCCATATTTTCCCAGCTAATGATTTTCACTTACCCATGGTTAACAGCTGATCAGGGTCCTGCATGCCAGCATTAGGAGTGTCTGTTTGTCAGACCGGGCATGCCACTCCCTTCCAGTCACAGTAGCAGGTGTTGGTCTCTCACTAGAGCAACAGGATCAAGGTTCACTGTGCCAGAGAATCTGATGGCAGGAAGGTATCTGTAACAGCTTTTTTACACATGAACACACGTGGAAAACACACACGCACACACACAGGCTTTGCTCAGCATTTTTACCTCCCCGTGAACACATCTGTAACAGCTTTTTACTCACAAACATACGCAAGGCCTGAGAGAACACACACACTTTGCTTAGCACTTTCACCTGTTTCCATGTGTTTGCACACAATGTCACAGCATAAAATCCTTGCTCAGTCACATCATTAACCAGATCTGAAATAACAGAATAGAATTTTGTCACATAACCACAGAACTGCCAAGAAAATTGTTGCAAAAATGTACTTCATTGCTGGGGATGGAAGAGCACGTTGTAATTGTTTTACCAGTTTCCCGTACTGAATTTTTTCCTTGCAAGTTCTCACGTTTAACCACAAGAGGGCAGCTGGGCTTCACCATAAGCCTCCTCTACGCAGCTGAGCAACAAACCCTGGTTTGGTGCAGTCCATCTCTAAACCCTGGAGTCACTGCCATCTTACCTGGTGTGAGCTAAACGACAGTTCTTAGCATTTCACCATTTTCCTGTAGGAGATACGACTGGACAGATGAAGCAAGCATAGTGGAGCTGACAGACCGGACACTGAGCAAGCACAAGGGTAGTATAACAATAACTTTTACAAACGGAAGGAGAACAGAAATTCATTGTTTCTAAAATGCTTTCTGTGGAGGTGCAGCTGTACCATTGCTTTTAAAAACTATCTTCTATCATTTACACAAAGCAAGAGTAATCATTCAGAAGAACTTTGGGGCATGGCTCCATATCTCTGTAAAGGACAATAAAAAAAGCACATTCAGCAGGATATGAATTAGCCTAGACTGAGCACACCTTGTGAACTGCCCTACCAGTGCCAAGGAGGATGAGAGCCTTGGACTCTGGAAGGGCTGCTATGGTAAGCTCCATCCAGACCATTTGGGGACTAAAGCAAAACCTCAGAGCATCCTGAATGCTACATCAGCACATACTTTCTGAACAGTGGAGGATTCCTGAAGCTGCATTAAAGCTAGGAAAATATTGCCACCGCTTGGTAAAAGTTTTGGATTCGACTGGCACTGATAAAGAACACCAGCATCAATCCCCCCCTCTTCCTACCTAAGTGAAGGCCCAAGTGAGAATGGAAGATCATAGTACAGAAATTTCTAAGCTCAAGCTCCAAGAAAAGATAATGTTGCCCCCCAAACCAGAGAAGCCAGCTGTAATGCACCCGTGTGACTCTTAGGTTATAACAGAAGATAGAAAACCTGAGGCTTATCCACTGCCTGCAGCTGGTGGGTGAAGTTTTCCCAAGATAACATATGACCCCAGAGGCTTCTCATTAGTCACACTGCCCTCTGCCCCCAGCAGCTGAAGACTTAAGGATCAGCATCACCCCCTGCAGTCACCACAATCCAAGCTCCAGGCTGGAGTCTGTCTTCAGTCCAAGACTGAGCAGAAAATCAGGAAGTCTACAATCAGAATAAAGTGACATTCCAGACGCAGCCCACTGATTGTTCCCAAACTCAGCTCCCAATTAAAAGAGATGCACTCCCCAGGATAGAGGTTGCTCTATATACAAGTGAGATGGTCGTGGTAATTCAACTTACATTAAAGTAGGAGCCTATCATTTACATTCATATCACATCAGTGTCATCTCCCCCTGTATGTCCAAGCCAGGGATATGTTCTTCCTTCACATTTAGTTAAAATCTTCAGGGAAAAATAAATAAATTAAAAAAAAAAAACCACACACACACAAAAACAAAACGAAAAACTTCACATCACAACCAGCTAAAATGGGAAAAAAATGCAGTCACCAAAATATCTGAGACACCTTGATCTTGGCCTGATAACAACTCTTTGCTGGGATCTGGTCACCCACTACTCCACGTGAAGAAAAAAACAATGCTTATTAAAATTTAAAAAGAAAAAAAAAATCACTGACATAGAGGCTCCAGAAAGCACTGCCGTTTCCTATCACTCTTTTTGAACTGTTCATCTCCCTTCTTTTTCTTCCAAACACAGGAATGCATTTCAGTGATAGAGGTCACAAGGTTATCAATCCAATATTCCAACTACATTTCAAAACATCATTTCAAGCTTCCAATATTTGTGCTTCTCTCTAAACAGTAGCACTGGGAACATTAACTTTGCCTGTTTTATAAAGGCACGTAACAAAATAACCACAGGAGTAGGAACTTGAAAAGAACAGTCACAGTATGATTTTATAAAAAGCATTTCATTAGTTCCCTCTGTTTCTTCTACCAGATCACTAAGACACACACAGCAGTCTTGCCCCAATTCATGCCCTCTTAGAGGACTGCAACGCTGCTCACCATGGAAGCCCCCATCTCAACTCACAGATACACTGAACAAGACTGTGCACATCCGTCCTTTCCATCCAGCCCCGATGCAAAGGGGAGTCAGTGTTACACAACAAGCCTCTTCTACCAATAAAAATCATACGTACAAAACTCCAGACTGAATGCAACTGGAAATCCAGGAACACAAAACACTTTTCTAAAACTGTTTAATAAAAAGCTGTGAAGTTTCTTGAAACACTGGAGAAACCCAAAGCATACCATGTGTCACCTCTCTTAGTCACAAAGAAACACAATTTTCAAAAAAGATATTTAAGTTTAATACAAATTTTATACAAAGAAAATGTGAAAAAATACTTCCATATGCTAAAAGCAATTATGCTTCACAAATAAGGCCAGCTAGGCTATTTTTGACACAACTGCAATTCACGAATATTGTTCTCGCCTTTTTCTTCTAATACTTTTTCCCCTCTAATACGGGTTCTAGCTGGAGACTGTACAGACCGCATTCTTTTATAAACAATGGGAAAAATCAACATGACTGAAATGTACAACAGAATGTACTGGAATGATATCATACATTAATTTTCTCATATACATACATCACCTTTGCTTTGTTCAATGCTTTCGTTTTACACAACATACAAAATGGTACTACAGTATAAGTGTAACAGACAGCATTTTCATGGGTTACTTTCTCTCATACTGTACTGTTTCATGCTTACATAAAAACATAAATTCCATCATATAAATAATACATGCTCTGGCCCAGCATCAGAAGTCCTTTGCCCATGTTTCCTGATCCATGCTTTTCTCCACACCCTAGCTCTTGTTCCGCATGAAAAGCTTTTCAAAGTCCTTTTTAGAGGATTAAAATTAAAAAAAAAAAAAAAAAGGAAGAAAATTGAACTGTGAAGAATAGGAAAAAAACCCCTCTCATCTGTGATATCAACAATAAGAAACGATGGTGCCCTACCCAACAAGCTGGTGTTACACTTTGCAACTTTTCAGATATCAATCTGAATAAAATTTTAACTTGTTTCTTGTAAACAATTTTAACAGTCTGGTCACTGTAAAAAACAGTGTAAATCTTTACGTATCTCAGGTCCGCAGATGGGAAATGTCATAATTGGCCTAATGCAGTTAGCAGAAAGAAAGATAGCCTTCATCATTTGGTTGAAATTCTACAAGAGTTTCAAAGTGCAGAAATTGTTCTCATCCAAAAGCAAATCGAGTTGCTCAGATTCTTCAGGTTATATTATTTGATGCATAACTGCCATTTTCCCAGACCAGTTTTCAGTGTTAGCTTGTGATAAGGCTGTTTTAAACCTTTCTTTTCCAACTTCAAACACTCTTTATAAGTTAAAGTCAATACAAATATAAAAAGGAGATGGTACTCTAACTTTAATGACATCCACAAATTGTACATTATTTACAAAAGAGGCAGAGATTTAACACGGATCTTACCTGTCCTCAGCTTTTCTAAGCCAGCGCTAATGCTTTACATTAATGTAGTGTAGTTAATGCTTTGTACATTTATACAAAGCTTAAGTCTGAACCTTTGAGGTTAATCCAAAGAACTGTGTTTATTTTTCACATTTCTATTAGATTTATATATTCCAACAATTGTATGGACTTCTTGTTAGCAGTTAGACTCTTCGTACTTGGACTGGCATTGTGGTCTGAACATACTGAACTCCAGTTCTCATTGCCACTGTCCCAGCAGAAGGACTTACCACTACAGGAATGGTCTGTGGATTAAAACCAAGAGAAACATATTGTTATGTTAAAGGTCATATAAACATGACCACAGAAATAGAGATTTATTGTCCAGGGAAAATCCAGAACAAGCTCCAATTTTGTGCAAGGACTAATACCTTAATTACCACAATATTACCAAGGCAGAAAGTAGTATATTACTTTCCTATAGCCAAGAGGGTTTTTTTTTTTCTGTATAATTGTTACTGCATAATTACTGGGACCAGCTGTTCCTATAGGTCATGTACACGCTCTACCTATGCTTGGAGAATTAGGTTTTCAAAGCTTCTACATCCAGTTATGTATTTTCCCGAAATAAATTCACAGGAAGAGGAAAAAGGGCTAAGAAAATCCTTTGTCATTTGAAAAAGTTCCAACAAATCAACCTGGAGTACAAAAATACCCTTGTTTATAAGTATATCCCTTACATCTTCCCCGCCTCCCCCCCAACGGAATTCCCCCATGCGTTCAGTCTACACAGAAGAGAACAAAGAACATCCATTTAAACAAAAAAGTACTGAAACTTTTGCACAAATTGATAACAAAAACATCAGCATTACTGGGAATTGTCTTACACTCCCTGTAAAAATACTAATATAGAATAAACTTTTCACTTCCATCATACAGATTATGACCTATAAATCTTAACAAATGAAGTTTCAGGACATCTCTATGGGTAGAAATGGATTCTACGGATGCAGAGACAAAGGCACAAGAATGTTAAACAATCTGGTCAATGTCACATCACTCTAGAACATCTGGAAAAGGATTTATTGAATCTTAAGTCTGTATCTTAACCTTCCTACAAAAGTGTGAGAAAGCCTAGAAACATTTATGCCACGCAAACTGCAAGTATGTTTTGATACAGTGCCAGTGATGGACAACTGGTGATGAAACAAATGCATCCATTTCAGTTTACAATGTTTTGTGGAAGAAACGAGGAGTGAGAATCTGAGAAATCTGAAAGGGACTCCCAGGACTCCCCCTTAAGGGTAGTGTAAGCTTCCAAAGCAAACGTGGAAGAACAACACACAACTTCACTGAAGCCCTATGTTTCCCCCACAAATTTAAGAAACCCCATTAGTGTCTTGATGGTATTCAGAAAAGATTGAGAATATCCCTACTGAGATGGATTACAGCCTAGTGTTGATCAGCTCCTTTGTGACAAAATCTGTGCCTTCCAGAAGCCTACTCATTCCATTCCCTGGCATGCAAAGACGATGAATTGAAATGTTTATGGCATTTTAACTGCAGAAAGAATAAAAACCAAATGTGGAATCAGTTCTCTGAATAAATTCAAGGTTAATGTCATTTGATAATGGATTTTAGAGGTGTAAAGAGGGTTCAGTGGAGACGGCACCCAGAAGATATACTGAAAGTTGTTCAGAGGGAGGAAATGCTTAGTGAGAAACAAAGTGCAAATTGAACTCTAAAGAAGCCATTATGTACATCACTGTTAGCACTACAGGTAGGAAAATTAAGGTTGCCACAGCTGTCTTTCACATATACACACTTACACAAATGAAAAAATTAAGTTTCAGTTATTAGAGTGATCAGGATATGGAATGTGCAAGACTCCTTAAATGTGTTAGGATCATTCCCTGAGAGGTAAATTTTCCACCTCTGCCAGCTTTTCACATTTGTACATTTTGCATACATATTAAACATGCATTAAGATTTAAAATTATTTAAATTGCACGTGCAATCTTTAGAGTACAGAGGTGCCTGTAGCTGTGCAATGCTAATGCAGATGTGTACAACGTTCCAAACATGCACAAATAAAGGTTGAAACCTTCAGACGTTCCACTTAGGCTTCACATTACTCAACATTTTGCGTTACAGAAAACTGATGAAGGTTACTGCCATTTTTCTGAATGTTACACGAAACCACCTTATGATCTTAGAACCTCTCAACTATTCACAAGAGAGCCTAACTTCTTCGAAGCTTGCTATTTGATTGCAAACACACAAAGCCTTGTTATGGCAATTCAGTTCAAACAACCTAGGGCCAATCCTGCAAAGGTGCACTGTGCTCTCAGTCGAGACAAACGAGTTGAGTATAAACGCTTAGGAATGTGACAAGTCATTATATCCACTATGAGCAATAAATTTTTTCTGTCGAATGTGATGGCTATGAAACACTGCACTGTATGTGTGGAGGTGCCTGTATTCCTACACACAGGTGTAGGAACGCTGCAGCTAGTGGGGGTGCATGCATATCTGTGTGTGTAAACAAAGCAAAAGACAGTGACTTAGCTAACTGGGCCTCACAGTCACAATATCAAAATTGAACTTCTATTACCTTCGGTCAGAAAATTAACTGAAGTTACCTAAATACAGGCTTCTCAGCTGAGTCCACTGCTTGAGACAAGGCATGCAGTTCAGTTACCAGTGCAGTATCAGCATTTTTCTTTTTGGTAAGAGGTCAGCTCAGATGCCACGCTGACAGTGAAGTGAACACTGCAGAACATGAATGAATATCACATTGAAAGAATGTGATATTACGGTATGCAAAATACAGAAAACAAACCTCACTGCTGTCCCATCTCCAGTGACTGATAAAAGGGTATTCAAGTGTCCTTGGTTAAGTTTTCAATGGAAAAAAAAAAAAAAAACAGGTCTGAATTCAATGCTATTTCTCAATTTCACAACGCTAATGTGCAAGACTGCATGGGAGATACACTATTGATGAATGCATATTTTTCTTTCATAGTTACTGAGATGTCATGGAAATATCAAGCATAGCTCAGAATTCATTAAATCTCTTTAGGATACCATAGACAAAAAAGATATTTAAAAGATATTTTAAATGAATTCTATATATTTACATTGATGTTGTGTTCAAGTATATACATGAAACGGACAAATAACTAACACAATAATGTAAAATGGAAGTCTGACTATCCTCAGTGCCTTAGCTGTTCTTAAGGAGAGCTCCTGAATCCATGTAATAATCAGTGATGAAATGGAAGGGTGGAATGTTGCACAGCAAAATAGGACATTTTGCACTGCAAATTGAAACTATACCAGTGAATTCATATCTTAATAGAACAGCAAATGGAGACAACCCCCCAGAAATACTGTGCAATTTTAATGCCAGGAACAGTACTACTGCAGACTTTAAATGATGACATAGTACTTACAATTGAGGGTTGAGTAGTTGGAATATAGGTGGTGGTCTGCGGTACCTGGACCAGTTTTATAGGCTGGTTGCTTGTCACACCTGTTGCTATCTGCAGAGACAGCACAGGCAACCTCAGTAAAAGTCTCAGCTTTTACATGAATTCCACCTAGTCATTATTATTACTACATAAAATTTATGTTGGATGTTTTGTTTGTGCTAAAAATTTGCATCTTAATGAATTCACAGGTTAATTCTTTGTTTATAAAACAAAATTCAAATTATGAACATGATCAATGTATACAGCATGATGTTTCAGGTAGAATACCTATGTGAAAGCAATTCCAGATCAGTATAACTGGAATATTCCCTGGCCAAAGTTTTAGGCAATTGATTTTCTCTGATCCCCTTTTCTCCCAGTAGTACAAAGGTCACACTGCCACAGACAATACATACCAGCTTCAACTGAGCCAAAGAAGTTCAAAGAACTTCCCCCCAAAATTCAGGTGGGACAGCACATCCTTTATCCCTTCTTTTAATCTGTTTCCCAAGTTATTCCCTTAGATGACATGTCAAGCCCAGAGATCTAACACCAGACAGTAGCAAAAGTGTCAAGAAATGAACACAGCTCTCTATTATACTATGCTTCCCAATTCTAGAAGAACTATCTCAATGAGACATCATGCTGGAATCACAATACTACAAAATTAGTTTGCTTTTAATATTTTAAAATACAACAAGGCTCCTACTGATGTAGAGGATCAAGTGTAAAGGGTTTGAAGGATAAGCCCCCCCATAAAATTTTTCATTTAATAAATCTTGCAAGGGCAGAAGAAAAACGGTGCTGAAATTGCTAATAGTCAAGCCCTACCTATAAAGCAGAATCTTCTCTATAAACATTTTCTATATATGCAATGTTAAGTCCCTTTTATTGGAGCGTTTGCTCATCCTTGCCTACTGAACACTATCAGAGTAGATGCTATGGAGGATTTCATAATTGTACACTGCTTCATTAACTGTAGATCCAGGTGGATTGTTGTATCAGTGTTATGGAACATTGTGGTACCCTAGTGGCAGTCTGTTGTGATAAAGTAAGTTGATTTGAATGCAGGTCTTGAGCTTGGCCTCTGAACCCCCAGGCAAGAAGGGCTTGGAAGTGCTGCAGTCAGTATTGCTTATCAGAAGGCAACTTGTATCGAAAGATCCAGACCAGAAGCTACACTGATGGGTCCTGGAGAGAGAGAAAGAAAGAGATCCAGTCCCCCTTGGCTGGAAGGATGAGTCAAGCCAACACAAGGCCTTACTGGGAATGAGTGCAGGGGAGAGGGTATTCCCAGAGGACAGGAGATTTTTCCCAAGATGACAGGGGGGAACAAACAAACAAACAACCACAACTCTCTTATTCCCCAAATCACACATTTTGAAATATGCAAATGGCCATAAATTCCCAGCTGATCCAGGGAGGCCTTTAGGGGTAGGTTTCAGAGGACTCTACTTTTTGTTTGAAGTGACCACAGCAATACTCACTGTAACGCTTTCTTTGCTTTTATCAGTTGAAACGTCCTTTTCCTTGGGGGTGCTGGCTGTTTCCGTGGGCGCAGGCTGCACACTTGAACTGGGCTGGGATGATTTATTTAATGTTTCTGTGTTAATTTCAGTATCAGTTTCTTGCTGTGTTGCAGTAGCTAAAGAAAAAGAAGAAAGAATAGCCACTACTCTTGTGCACCAGTCCTCAATCAATCTTAATAGGGATGTCTGCATACATGCAAATGAAGAACACTGAATCACTGTGTGTTACACATCTCCCCTCAGCTGTGAAACATGCAACCCGGAGCAAGATTACCTGACTGTGTACAAGATTTCATATGCTCTGGCCAGTGAGCTTGTTGGCAGGGATAGTCACAGTAGCTAGTGTTCCAACAGCAATAAAAAATGGCCTCTTTCTTGCAGTTGGCACACCACTGCTTCTTTTTAGTTTCATCCACTGCTTGCTGCTTTTCCATTTCCAGCTGCTTCTTCACTTCAGCAATCAAACGATCTCGTTCTTGTTCTAGACTCTGACGCATTTCAGCCATTGTCAGTTCTACTCAAAATACAAAGATAAATAAATTTTGACTCTCCACGAAATGAAAGCTAATAAAATATTCTCTAAACTTAGGAATATCTGCTCCATATCCACTCTGCAAATGACAGTCTTCCATCCTCTCTAAGTTTAAAGAGGCTGCTTATTACTACACTCCGTGATGCTGGGCACAGAGGTGAAAACGACTGACCTGCAGCTCTCCAGCTCTTCCTTTTTCCCTTTTTAAAAAATAGGACTTGTGTTTTCCCTTTTGCAGTCTGTCAGAACTTCATTGCCACAATTTCTCTATGATACAGTTAGAGGCTTAGCAACTTAATCTACCAGTTTCCTCAGCACCTCCAGACACACCTCACCAGGTCCCCCGAGCTTGTGCACCTTCAGGTATTTTAGAAGGTCTCAAATCTGGATAATGTCCTACATTCTCTCAGTTCCTGCCTTTGCATTCTGTGAGTATCCTACCTACTAACTTCCTTTGGTCAACTGTGAGGGTAACCTTGTCATAAAACAAAATTAATTTAAGCAGGATTTTCCCATTGTGTGAACCCATGTTGGCAACAACCAATAACTGCATTGCCTTTCAAAGTGTTTTTCAGCAACTCCAAGAATAACCTTCTGTGTAACTTTACCAGGAACTGAAGTAACACCAACAGGCCTGTAATTACCAGGGTCATCTTTTTTACCCTTCTTGAAAATTGGAGCAACATTTGCCAGCTACATACTTCATTAGTATGAAGTAATCAGCATAAAACATCTCCTAAAGAGATTATCCAGTGGTGCATTAAAAAAACAAAACAAAACAGTTACATTCAATCAGAAATCTCTGTAGCCTGGATTTCTTTCACAGGGCTGAAACCTGTTGCTTACTATGCACAGATAAAAGTAATCTGTGTATGGATTGAAATGATATCCACTAATACTGACAGCACGATCTACAAGGTGTTCTACCCTTTACATGGACAATCTGTAGTATCTAACATGAAGACAGTGTATGCTACAAGCATTTAGATTTTGTATTTGCCATTTTCATACCCAGATTATGCTTCATTTCTGAGAGTTCCTGCTGGTGTAACCACTGAAGCTTTTCTATCTCAATCCTCAAACGTCGAATCTGAATATTACAAATAAATATTAAAGTGTTAATATTTAGTAGTGATGACAGTACAGCGTATAGCACAAATATTATACAAAAAACCAAGGCTATAACAAAGAGCTTGATCATCACTTACATTAAGGCTCCTTTTTAATAACATGGGCAATAGGTATTCTATTTTCTTGGTAGGTTTTCCTATCATAAAAAGTGCAAGATTGTTTGAAACAAAACCCACTTCAATTAAACTTGGTCTTACATCTAGAATTAGTTATGTCTCCAATTTCTCTAACCAGAGTCAAAAATCTGTTTCTCAGTTTTGCTTGTATTTGTTTGTGTGCCAGCTGATTGATTCTTTTATTTCAATGCACCCAAACTTCAGAAAGTGAGTTTTTCATTCACTACGAACACCACTGCTCTAAACTGCAACTTCCTTCTTTTGTTTAGTACAAACAAACAAAATATTACACATTTAACTCTGAGCTTTCTCTTGTTCATGTTTCATGTTCATTCACAGTTTACTTTGTTTAATCTGGTTTTGCCAGCTTTAAAGAAAACACTTTCAAGATACCAAGTACTACCTTTGGAGACAACTAATGCAACATTTAGCAGCAATACACTTTTGTTAGTGCTTTGTAGTAAAAACAATGATAATACGGTCAGCAAACCTAAAAAGAAGTATTATATCTATGGTCATAATCACGTAACTCTTATGGTAGTATGTGATTACGTGGTATTTTTATGCATAAAATACTCTTTTACAACTTCTAAAGGTTAAGGAGACTTCTTTTCAGTCTTACACTAACCTCAGCTATTGTACTTCCAGTGGTATTTTTTGAAAGATCGTTGTATATTTCAGTCATTGTTCCTTTGATGGCATCCATCATCTGAAAGACAAATAAAAGTTTTAGATATATATTTTTAACAGATAACCACTTTAACTTCATTTCAACCACTCTAATGTGAACCTGTATTACTATTAGTATCTATATGTATATAAATAGGTTTACCTAAATCTCCTTTTGAAGTACTCTTTTAGAAGGTAGAAGAAAGCACTTTCTATCAGGATTCTGTTGTTTTCGAGTGCTTTTAATGTTTGCATACTTATTTATAATCTTACCAAGTATTCTCTTTTTTGTTTGTTTTCATCCAAAGACGTAAGAGAATATACCAAAAGCTAATCTTCCTCACCCCACCATCACCATTATAACATTACAAGTACTACATCATCTGTTTAGCAACTAAGCTTCAGTTTTAATACTTGAATGCACACTTAGGACAAGTTACAACCTGATGAAGCTTTGCAGTGTTTTAAAACAGTTACATCTGAGTGCATTTTACTGAAGGCACATGATGAATTATTAGTGCTCACTGTAAATATGATGATGAGGAGATACCAAAATGCAATGCAATGTAACCAAAAGTGATGGGGAAATACGAGCGAGAAAAAGTCTGAAGTGCCTGGGCAGTTAGAGCATGCCATGCTTAGCCTCTGGCTTAGAATGACAGCATTCAGCTGCTTCTTCAATAATAGCTTAGACTCCCATCAAAGTCTAACTGCTTCTACCTACTGCTTCTTAGTTTCTAAATACCATTTTTTATTTCAGAATTTGAAATTTTAAAAAACTCTAAAATTCATTACAAAAATAAGTTTAAGAAAACTTGTTCAAGAACTTACTTTGCTAGTGTATTTAGCAATGTCTGCAGCCACATCAGCTGAAGCTGTTGCGATTGGCAAGTCTGTATTAACTGAGGAAGAAAGTGTATTTGCAGATCCAGAACTTGTAACCATAGAAATAGGTTGAGTACTTGTAACCAAAGTTATAGTTGATGTGGAAGTGCTCTGGGTGATCTCTTTTTGCTGCACAGCTATGGAAAGAACATACAGCAGATCATTAATCACAAATAATTATGAAAATGAATAGGTAAGTTCTAACTTTAATGTTCATTAAATGTACGCACCTAGACAATTTCAAGATTTTCCTTATTTATACAACGGTGCCATTTATCAAATTGATTTTACAGTGACCAGCCACTGAACTCATATATAATTATACAGCTTAAAGACAATATAGCAAAGAACTTCAAAACTTACAAGTTTAGACTGGTCAGTGCAAAAGTCTCCCTCTGATCTTTGTTCTTCCCATTCTGGGACTTTCCCATCCCATCTAATCTCTTAACTTGGAGAGCTCCCAACTAGTACCGTAGGTATGAGCCTAAGCCTGTCTTGAACATTTTCATTTGCCACCATTTGAAAGTATACTACTGACTTTGTTTCTTTAGAAACAAGATTTAGTGAGCTACTTTTGAAGAGAGCTTTAAGAATTTTAGTTGTACTTCCTGGTGTTATTTGCATTCGTTTGTTATTAGCGCTACTAATTATTGTTAGTTTTGTGTTGTGACTTGTTTAATGTCATACATCCAGCCCAAACTTAGCCTCTGGTTGGAGAACAAGGAATGTAATGCAAGGTTAACTCATTAAAGCAAAGAATTTATTTATAGAGTTAACTCAAGTGGGATGAAAGTCAGTAAACAGGAAGGCTTTGTCATACTTGCTCAATATTTCAAATAATCTTAAAACAGTTGGTAATTCAAAAATAAGAGTACAAATCAAAACATGAAGAGCTTCACCTTTACATCCCTAATGACTTACCTGCCTTAGTTTTCAATTTTTAACAATTCACATTATAAAGATCTCAGTTGATGGTATCCTCTAAAGGCATATTACTGAAATGAAATAGTGCTTAAATTTAACTATGTACTATTTAACGTCAATTCCGTATATAAGAAAATCTATGTATTCTAGAGTGTTTTCATCTGATATTTCTAGCATGTCATATGACAGAACATAGCTACAATGCACTCAATAGTAAAAATGTTGATTTAACCCTGTGGGGGAAAAAAAAAGGCTTCTACAAATCAGCTTCTTAGCAGATAAAACTGGATCCAGATTGTAGATGTTGAGGTAACAGTGCTAATCATGCAACTGAAACAGAATTAATGATTTCATCATGCAAACCAGAAAATAATTCAGTTTAGTCTTTCAAAACCGATTGCTAAGAATGGCGAAGATATTTTACAGATACACACACAAATGGTTTGTCATTCAAATAAGGAGACATGACTCTAAATACACACCAGAAAGAGCAGGTATGGTGAGTAAGTTGCTGTACTTCATAGTCATTTATCAAAGAAGAACCACACTTTGAGATTTTGTTTATATGGAAGAATTCCTGGTTAAGCAGCCTGGGAGCACTGACATCACTACTGGGGGATTATGGCATCATGGGCACATTGAGTTAGAAAGTGTATACCTTTAACTGCTTGTCTTGTCTGGTATCTTGTCCCTTGAGAGGATTGAGGTTGCTGCGACTGAGACTGCTGATTCTGCTGCTGTTGCTGCTGTCTCTGCACCTTCTGCATGTGCCATTTCTGAGAAGATGTCTGAAATTTATTTGAAGAATTCCACACTACTCGCTGCACAGCAGGGGCAGTTTCCTTAGGCAGCAGAGGCCGCTGCTTTTTCACAGGGCTTCCAGTGGCTGCAGACGGAGCACTAACAGTAGAAGTAGCACTAGTAGTTGCAGTCACACCAGCTGGTGGAGTCTGGGACGCAGAGCGGGTGAGAACTGGAGTTTCTGGCAGGGGCTGAGTGCTTGCACTGGAAGAAGGTGGAGTTTTACCTACAACTAAACAAAATTTAATGTCAACTTTTCACCGCCGCATCTGACCCATAATTTCACATCAAATTTTGAAGTCACGTGCACCTTCCAGAATAGAAATTCTAAGGGAATTAGAATAGAATCATAGATTCATCTAAGTTGAAAAAAGACCTTCACGATCACCAAGTCCAACTGCCAACCCAACCTACTGTGTTCCATCACCAGTGAAGTCCCTTAGGTGTCACAACTGTACATCTCCTAAACACCACACCAGGGATTAGGACTCCACCACTTCCCTGGGCATCCCATTTCAATGCCTGACCACTCCCCCACCCATGATTAAATTCTTTCTTACATCCAATCTGAATCTCCACTGGTGAAAATGAGACTGTTTCTGCGGGTCCTATGGCCTGAGAAAAGAGACTGACACCTTCCTCGCTGCAACTTCCTTTCAGGTAATCAGAGAGAGCCACCTCCTCTTTCCTAGACTAAACAATCCCGTTCCCTCAGCCACTCCTCAAAATTCCTGTTGTCTGTGTTGTTTCCCCTTACCAGTGCTGTTGCTCTTTTCTGCACACAGTCGAGCAACTCAAAATCCTCCTGGTGGTGAGGGGCCCAAAGCCAAACACAACATTCAGGGCATGGTCTCATCAGTACAAGGGGACCACTAAGTCCCTTGCCCTGCTGGCAAGTTCCGATGCAGCTCAGGATGCCGCTGGCCCTCACCAGTATCACCTGGGCACGCTGTTGGCTCAGTGTGCAGCCAGCTGTCAGCCAGCATCGTCAGGTCCTTTTCTGGGCACTCCTTTCTAGGCATTCCTCCCCATGCCTGTACCACTGTGTGGGGCTCTTGTAACCCAAGTGCAGCACCTGACATTTACACTTGTTGAATGTCATGGGATTGGCCCATCACTCCAGCCCATCAGGATCCTTCTGCAGAGCCTTCCCACTCTCAAGCAGACCTACCTAATGCATTGTGGTCCACAGACTTACTGGTGATTGATCACCAGCTGGACTGTGTTCCCCCACCAGGCCTCTCTGAACCCAGCCAGCCAGCTCTTTACACAGCAAACTGCACCTCCCCAGGACACGAGTGGCCAGTTTCTCTGGACAGTACTGGGGGAGGCAGTGCCAAACACTTTACTAAAACCCAAGTGAACAACATCCGCAGCCCTTCCCTCAGTTACAAAGCAGTCATCATGTCACAGACATAAACCATGTTAATCAAGTCTTTCATAACCCATCCTGGCTGCTTGTTAACAAAGACCTCTCTGAAAGAACAAGAAGTTATCATTTGTTAAGATGCTTCTAGGTTACCACTTACACCTGTCATCCCAGGGCTTGTAGACGACTGCTCCGTGTATCAGATCCCATTCTCTTGCTATGCAGCCTGACAGTGAAACATTAGCATTGATCAAAGAACTGTCTTCACTGGGGTGATAAGCCCCCTTCCCTTAAGGTTTAGAGCTCTTTCTCCCTCTTGCAAAAGCAAAAAAAGCTTCTATCCCCCTTAAAGCATTTAACTGGAACTCATGCAATTTGTATCTCTGAAAAATTTTAGTGTTTACACAGCTGTGGTTCTGGGACATCTATGGAAATGTATTTATGTTTTGACTGGTGGCCGAAGCAGAACCAAATTTCTAAATTTGTGACAGAACAAATGTGTATTCATAGTTTTATGTTGCTGAAAGTAATTTCAATGAAATAATGTATTTTTTTAAAACTTAATCCAGAAATTATAACAGGAACTGAAAATATCACTTACTCATCAAGAATGAAAAATCATTCATAAAAATTGTTCTAGTACAGATATTTTTACCATCTTAGTGCAAAAGTAGAGCTTACAGCTCTGGCTTGAACAACAGTGCAATAATAAAGGAAAAAAAAAATAAGAATTTTATCTTACCATCTTGTTTAGGAGGGGGTTCTTTTGATTCTTTCTTGTTTTTCCGTCCTTCACGCCCACAATGATCATCTCCCAGATCGATGACAAGTTCGCTCTCAGAATCAGAGTCCAGTCCTAGATGCACTGTTGGAGAGTCAGTTTCATCTTTACCTTTCAGTTTTTCTTTTGCAGGATGTTGCAAACTTTTTCCCTTTTCAGAAAATTCTTTTTCAGTGTCTGTAATTGCCTTTTCTTTGACTGGGTCATCTGTTTTCTCCACTTCTGGACTTGTGCTTTTAAGTTCCTCCTTATCTTCATTCTGTGCTGCGGGCTTAGGTTTTTTTTTCAAGCTTAACGATTCTTTGTCACTTCTTGTACCTTCCTTATCCTCTCCATCTTCTTGATCATTCTTAGATTTCTGATCCTCATCACTATATTCACTGTCACTGGTGTCAGATTTTTCAGAATCTTCAGAGTCACTGTGTTCTACTGCAGTATAAACAGCTTCAGATATTTCATTTATTCCTAAATGTGGGAAGGAAAGTACATTCCATACTAATATCAGACTGACTGGTGTTACCAAAGGGAAAAGAAAAAAAACAAAACCCCAAGCCCAGCCCTCTGCAGAACAAGATAGATAGGTACCACTACCTTAACTGCCAATCCTTAAGCTATAAGCATCTCCCTTACTGCCCTATATCAGTATCAGGATGAGTGAGAATTACCTTCCATACATTCTAATTCTTATTTTTATTTGATTCAACAGCCCTCCTTTCACACTATTTTTTCATACCTGCAAGCTATAGCTCTGTTCAGTGTTGGGCCAACACTGGCAAGTATTAACAGGAATGATTAGTAACTACAAGAAACCACCTTAAAATTAGTAACACTGCTCAACTGACCACACTTACGTCTATGCATATTTGAAGATTCAGTTTCAGACTGCATAACTTTTGTAAGGAGGATCTGTAATTTTTTAATCTTCAATTAAATGCTAGAGTGTGAATGGTTTTTAACAGTAGCGAGTGCCCTCGTGAGCGGATATACAAATCTGTGCAGCAAACATAAGTTAGGCACAGATCTTTGGTTTTGCAGTGTACAAAGCAAATAGTAAGATTATAGTTCTGTCAAACCAGCTACGTGAGAATGGTACAAAAACAGATCAAAAGACAAAAGCTTTTTGGCAAAAATCAGAAATGTCAGGTTCTGCTGCAGTTTAAGCTAGATAGGTTCAGTTCTATTTGCCTCTAAGAGCTCAAATAGCCTCTACTCCTGTTTTAAAGAAAAAAAATTAAAGTTTCAATATTTGAAGACTTTTTTTTTTTTAAACTCCAACTCAACATTTTCTCAAATGTGTGTTCCAGCTTTCCACTGTATTCTTGAGACACTCACCAAGTTGTGCTTTACAACTCTCTATTGTCTTGTCAAGGTTAAGCTGGAACCTACTACGTATCTGTCGTTTTGGTGAAATGAGTGGCACAGGAGTGGACTGCTGTTGGACTGACTCACTCAGCTCTTTCAGATCCATCTCAGCTTTGCTTCGATCTAGAAAAAGGAATTTAAAAAAATATTTTACAAGAAGAAGAACGGTCACTGTCCATGTGAGACAAACCTTACTGAGTAACAGTGCAGACAATCTGAAATGTGAAAAACGGAGACAAGACACACTATAATACCTCCCCAGGGCATCCTGCATCTTAACGTGGAAGTAGTCTCACAATCCAAATTTATCTGCCTAGCCCACAACGGGGGTCTCACTGAGAAGATCTGAGTTTCCGATTTGTCTCGTTAACGTTGCAGAAAGAAAACAGAGCCAGAGGGCAGACAAAACCCCCTGAGGAGATATCTTCAAATTCTCATCTCTAAAGTCTTTACTGTTTCTTATCATCCATTAAGAATCTCACTCCTTACTGCATTAAAGTTTTCTATCTTTTCTGTCTCCATTTCACAAGGACAGGTCCTGTACTATATATATTTTTCCAAGCAACTTGTGTGTAGCTTGGTCATTCAGGTCATTCACACTTCCACTCTTCACCTTAGCCAGTCTACCAGCAACAACTGATGGCTCCTTTTCCTTTTTCCCTTCCTCCTTGCTGAATTGGACGCAGAGCCCTTCTAGTACTCTGCTTAAGGTACAAGTTTTTGTTTTGCATATTTTCACTTTTGTTTTTTAGGAGAATCCCTTTTCACATTGTGCTTGAAAATAAGACACCACGAGTCATAGCTGAAATCTACGGATTTTGTAGATGGAATCATGTTTAGTGCAGCTGACGCTATCAAATGAAGGGCTGCTACTTTTATTCCTAGCATCAACCAGCATATTTAGCAAAGGATATTCCCCTAAAGCTGCATAAATAATTGATATTCTACCAGAAAGCACTGTAGCTGTTCTTTTACGTTACTGCTCACGGGCCACGACATTGGTTTTTCAGTTCTACCCTGCTTATTCAAAATGTTCCATGTTCAAGCTAATGCCTCCCATACATGGCTCAATTCCCAGATGATGTTTCTTTTAGTGTTTTGTTTTTGTTTTTTTTTAAATGCATTGTTACATTTGATAAGAAAGACAAACAGCTGTGGTGCAGCAAAAGTAATTCCATGGTTATGTGCACAAGCATAGACTAACACTGAACAGCACGGTATATCTAAAAGAATGCAGAACTTGATCAAGCCTTCCTGAAGTATTTGGTGCAGGCCAGGAAAAATTCTGTCAGTCCATGTAACATCAAGTGGATGGAAAATGTAGCCAGAACTGAATCAGAATATTCATAGAAGCAAAACATGATTGAGGAAATTGATTTACATGGCTTTCAGAACTACTTTACCAAAGCAGTACTTTCCTAATTCATCTCTTAATCCCAGAATCTCAGTATGTTCCTTGATACAGACGGTCAGTGAAGAAGGGACATGAAGTTTGCAAGACCACAAGACAAGTGAAAACTTCATCAGCAGTTCATGTAATTGCAAGCTTTAGAAACGTACCTACTGTTTAGAAACATTTATTTGTACAATTCAGCTAAGAAATCATCCATTAACTACTCATTTTGATCAAAAAGAAGAAAAAGCAACAGGAACTTTCAATTCCACTTACAAAACATCAAGCATCTTATTTGACGAAACAGCAATTACACAAAGCCACATTTCTTTGTTCATTTAAATCTACCTAAGTTTGTTCACAGTATTTTGGCACCCCCATCGTTTATTCAGTTATAACAGACTTGGACTTTTGAAAGTCAACACTAACCAAGATTCAGATTCAGAATGCTCCCTGGAGTGGCAGTTCTTTCTTGCTTAGCAGAAATTGGCGTTGACGCTTGAGGAGAGAAGGGTTTGGGACTGCCTGACAAGCTCCCTGCTTGACCTGTTCTTGTTGGTGCAGGAGAAGCTGAAAAAAGTACAAAATTAATAAGGACAGATTTAAAAATAATCACAATAAAGCCATATTTGCTGGGCCAAAACAGCTTTTCAATTTATAAAAGCAGAGAAAAGGTTTTTGTTTAATCGTTTAAATATTATTCTATACCTCCAGTGCTAACTTTCAAATATCCCTTAGATTTTTGTTTAATAAAAGAAGAAATTGTAAGGAAAATTACACTACCATGATTTATTTAATTACAGCAAATGCACGTTTACCCTCAAAACCTCTCTGCTTTCAAGATTCTAGCTTTTGAGATTTGGTTATTTTAAATGTAAACTAACTCTAGACTCTGAATTGCTATTATTTTATTGCATGTATGCAGGTAAACATTAACAAAAAAGTCTAGCCATTTTCTAGAGACATTAATAGAGAATTAAAAGAAATCATTAAGTTCAGTCAGCGCAGCTGGAGATCAGTGACAAAATCCCTCAGATAAGGCAATAGGATATTCTGATTTTAGACAGTTTAAGGAAAAGTCTGTGCTCTGATCCTTCAAAACATCCACAAAGTCACGTTTCAAACATGAACTTCAGGAAACTCCCAGTCAGTCTACAAAAGGAAGCTTTTGTAGGCCATAACCTGAAAAAAACCTCTGATTTCTGACAGCAAGCGCTGTGCATTAAACTTCTGTTTAATGTTCTGACAAGTTACGCTGAAGTCACAGCTGAACACTACATCCGACAGCTACAATTCATTTGCTACATCCCAGGACGAGATTGCAAGTTATTTCCAAGTTATTTCCTTCATATCACTCCAAATGCACAACAGAACCATCCATTTCATCTGAATAAAAGCATTCCTGTCTAAAGACAGTGCAGTCATCCTACCTGGAATTTTCTTTTACAGTAAACAAAGTAATTTCATCCCCATTTTAATCACATCACACATTCCATTAACAGGACAGCTAAATTTAAAAAAAAAAATTAGCATTTGTGACAATATAGAGGTAGAAATGCCAGGCAGGAAATTGGAACATACGAGTTTAGAATATAAAGAATAGGGAATCATTGAATCATAGAATGGCCTGGGTTGAAAAGGACCACAACGATCATCCAGTTTCAACCCCCCTGCTATGTACAGGGTCACCAACCGCCAGACCAGGCTGCCCAGAGCCACATCCAGCCCGCACGTGGAGGAGCTCAGTTGAAAGGGACTTCCATCAATTCCAACTGCCTGCTGTTAAGTCAAATCCGGCATTTCTGTGCACTAAGACAGGATGAGTAAGGTGTGAGGAAAGTGAAAAGTCCCCCCGAATTGCTATGATGGTCAAGAATGCAGAATAATAGGATAATATTATCCTATATCTCCTATTACCTTTCTCTAACAGGACAGCTTTAATGTGATTTTGGTAACTATCTCTACTACTATAAAGAAATAATAACATATAATAAAAGCTGTAAATTTTAAGACAGAAAACAGGACCTGTAAGCTACACCTTGTGTAGGAAAACTGCACACAGACATACTTGATAACTGATGTATAAAATGAATTATTCCTTTTGACATGTTATTGTCTACCGAAATATCCATGCGTTCTCAACACTTAAAACTGATACAGTTACTTTATCACAATTTCCCCAAGACGTACAGAATCCTGCCATGGGATAATTTGGAGCCAAAGGTGGTTTCACAGCTAGGCTTTTAAGAGGAGTAAGGTTCCCCAGCGGCCATCACATCTACTGACCACTTGGCACACGTGTTTTGTTTTGGAGAAAACTTTGGGCTGCACAAACAGTGCAGAACACAGGAATAAGTGTAATATACGACTCTTGTTGGTTGGTTGTTTTGTTTTTTTTTTTTACATTAAGCTTCTTGAAATGGATGTGGTGGCAGAGGGGAGGGTGGTTATTTAGCATCAATTTCTTCAGCTGCAATACTGATCTGATAAACAAAATGTAACTAAATCTCAAAGTCACTTCTGCTGGTTCTGACACTCTTTTCAGATGTGCCCACCACGAATTCACACGATTGAGAAACGTGTGCATTACCAGTGCCATTCCACAGAAGGTGAAAAAGCGATACCACATTTCTTACGTGCAGCACCACCTCCACCTAGCTAGGCAGGACTGGCAGAAGTTTATATCCAATAAATTGTAAGTCTTATCAAAAGCAAACAAATAAAGGCAAAGCCTTGAAAAAGAGCTATCCGATTTTAAATGTCTCCTAATCACAACAATTCTAATTAGTGAATCAACCATAAGCAGAAGTAGTCTTACACCCCTTTTTACCTGTATTTTTCTCAATAAAATCCATGGACTCTTCACTTGCACTAAAATGGCTGGAAGTTGCCTTTTTCTCTGCATCCTGCTCAACGTCAGATCCGGTGTGGACCGATGAGTTTGTACTCATCGGTGACCGCGGCATATCTGTCAGCGAAATCCTACGACCTGTGCTACTGCTCAACATAGGCTTGCTCATGAGAATCTTCGGTGACGCTGTCATATCAAAGTTCAGTTTGATTTTCTCTTGCTTGTCTGTCTTTGCAGTTCCGGCAGTTGGGTTTGTAGGATCTAGTAACATTTGGTATTGATTATTGGGAGTATACGGTGTCCGGAAAGGTGCGTAATTAAATACTCCAAACTTTCTACGAATGTTATCAACATAAACCTCCATTTCTTGCATTGCACTATTGAAGATGCTTTTCGTCTTTTTCACAGAAAAAGGAATTTCTTTAGACATGAGGTAGCAATTATTTATTGGAACCCAGGCCCTATAAGTCAGACAGAAAGACAGAGATATGACTTTTTACACTGTTAATTGACACAGTACAATTTTAAACTTTTTTTTTTTCCCAAACTCTGATTTTGTTCCATCATAAAGATATGTGCACCTGAGACCATTTCAGAGGATCTTCACCTTCTTTTAAAAGGTCACTGCTCAGGCTTTGGTAAATAAGTAAACTGCTTCTATTAGGACATTTCTAGCTGATTTTACTCTTCTCCAGAACACATAAAAGAAGGTTAAATACTGATCAATATGACAAAACATACTTAACCAAACTAGTCCACAGATCTGTAAGATGATCATTACAAAACAATCTTCCCATTGGTCATAGCAGAGAAATATGAAAATGCAAGTGAGAAAAACAGAGTTCCAAAGAACATCTACAATTTTGTGTTCACTCCCCTGGTGTTGAGACAACACAAACAACAGTACTGCCCCTTCCACTATTTTTTTTCCAATACAAACCCACCGCCACATGACTTAACTTGCATGATCAGTGAGGTTATATAGGTGTAAGTCTTGCAAATGCATGGTTTGCACTCTACAGACATCATGTAAGAAACTAAAATTGTATATACTAAAATATTATTATAGTTTATTCAGGTCAATATTCAAAAAATAGGATCCCAAAACTTGGAGAACACAAAATAACAGTGAGTTTAACTACAACCAGAAATAACCTTTGGTTAAATTCCCACCTGTCATGTTGGCCAAAGAAACGGGCATCAACTTGCCCATCTTTATCCCTCAGTGCTTTAGCAGGCCAGAACGGAAAGCCTTTGAGTTTAGCCCAGACCAAAGGGTGAGGATTGCTCTAGAGAGAGATGGTAGAACATACAGTAAGAAAACACAAGCAGTATTACCTTCAAAACGTGATACACAGCTTAAGTTTTTAAAATTATATTTCCTAGATTAAATAACGTGCAAGACCTGGACAAATACAAGATTCCATTTCACCATATATTTGATACCTAATAGATCATGGGAGGAAAAAAGTAAAAAAAAAATTTTTTTAATTAAAAATACTATCTTATTTGAACAAATCTTAATTGCACTTACTATTTTTAAAAATTGTTTCTTTTTCTCTCCAAATATGCAGCACATCCTAAACTACAGTTGATCTCTGAAATTCTCTAATTTCCACTTAAGCTCAAGAGAGAACCTGACAGATTATACAGTTCTACTTAAGAACTTCAATAAGTCTTTCCGGGTTTGGTGCAATATTAAACAAAAGCAGAAGTCAGACAACCTATTAACAGGTAATAAAGGAAAGTCAAGTCTTCATACTGAAATCTCAGAACTAAGTTTTCAAACATTCACATTTCAGAAATTTTACTCTTAGTGCAAGTATCACAAATGAGCCGTCAGTGGGCACCTTTTATTTGAGGGCAGAGCCTGCAAACTGGTTGCTAACACAATTTACAGTCACTTCTCACTAAAAGCTTGCAGTCTGACAGCAAACACCTTGAGATGGTCTTCAGATTCCACAAAGAGCATGAGGAGCATGACACATAACTACAGGTCACTTTGTTAAACTACAGCAGTTCTCCTTAATTCACCAGCCTCTCAGTAAGTACCACAGGTTGAAAACAACAGGAGGAGAAGAAGAGACAAATGAGAGCCTTTACTCTAATGCACTAGCTAGACTACCATCATCCTTAACTTACACAAGGCTCACAAAACCAATTCTCTCGTTTTTGGCAAGCAGCTAAGTAACATTCCGGACATACTTCAATTTCATTCATCTGAAAAGAAAAGGAAAACAATTATTCAATAACTTATCACAGTTCAAGGTGTGATTAGTAAATACTGTAATATAATTCAATAACATCATATTTTCCACAAATCTGTGGTCATAAATCAATCTTTAATTGCCACGAATTCAAAACTGCTTTGAAAGAAAACGCTATTTTCTTTCAAAATATGAAAGTAAGTGAAGTATGCTTTCCAGTTAAACAAGACGCATTTTTAAGCCCCTCTTCAGATCATACCCTGCTCATGTCATGAAAATACCTTGTCTTTAGTGTTGCATTTATTACAGTGATAAAGAATTACTGACCATCATTTGTTTCTGAGGCAAAAATATAACCTCAGCTGAACACTTAATTCCATAATAATTTAGGGAGAACAAAAAAAATATTTTGTTCTTTTTTTCAGATTATATAAGCCAATTAGGAAGTCAGAATCAGGTCATACAAATTTTTTTTTTCTCTGAACAATTGATACATCCTCAAAACTTACTAGAATTATGGATATTGCTGCATCAGCAGAGAGATGGGAAAAGCACTCTGCATAAATATAAAGTGTCAGGTTATCAGATAATTTATATCAATGAAATACTGTTCAAAAACACTGCATTTAGAATAAATTTTTGTAATATTAGCATTATGAATTCTCAGTGAAATAAAATCAGTTCAAACAATCTACTAAAATGCAGGCAGTCGTTTTTGCATTATTCACAGGGCTTTTATATTGTGACATCAAACGAACCACCTCAAATATGTCTACAAATCAGAACATCTGTTTCTTTTTCCACCTCCAAGCATTCATTTAGAAGACAGGCATCCTTGTGCAGATCCCATATATCTTCTCTCCTATCACTGAAATCTTAATTACACATGGTGAATATCCTAATGAAAATATTAGCAATGCCCCTGTCAAAATCCTTCTGTAAGCCATGGATATGCATCCCCAAACGTAAGAAAGCCTACACAAATTACAATTCGTAATGCACACATTAGAAAACATTATTTCAATCACAAATACAAGCAATGCAATATTTCAAATATACGGAAAGAACAATCCAATTAACTGGGGTGCACATACCTCATGCTCACAGATTTTGATGATGACTTTTGCTGTTTGTGTCAATTTGTGATTTCCTGAGAAGACAATAAGAAAAATGCTCTAACCAAGAAAACTGTTAATATAAAATGATGATAAAAATCAACAGGTTTTAGTTATAAAAAGTTTATGTTGAAGACAACATAGAACACCTGAAAAGACAGTGCAAAACAGGAATATATTAAACACATGCTTGTAGAAGCAGTAGGCAGGCTCTTCCCAGCAAACATAGCACAGTAAAAAATCTTCATGTGTTCCCTTTTTGTGCCTGTTGCAGCCTGCCCACCACTGACACACCATTCAGTAACAGGCATTTCCTCAGGTAGGTCTCCTACTGAGCAAGAGACAGCATAGGCAGTATTTGGTCCAAAGTGTAAATGTAGGACTTTTTTCATGGTTAGAATTACAGCATTTAGCAGGAAGATACTTTCACCATTTGTCAAGCAGCAGCATACAAATTCCTCCATCGCTTAATCTAATCTGAAGCTTCATATTCAAGGTATATATCTGTGCTTACCCCCATTGTAAATAATGCAGTTGTGCAAAATCCATTTGGCATCAGCCAAAAATGCTTCAGTGCAACCGTACATTTTCTTTTTAACATTCTGAAAAGAAACATTTAAAAATGTATCAGGAAACACATATGAGTGAAAACTCACATCTTTCTGAACACTGCTACCTGTCAGTCACACAATTACTAAAACAAAAACCTTATATTACAGCTAATTCTAAATACTTCAGTACCTTCCAAGTTCAAGGTGTTTTTTGATTGCCCTAAATATTTATGAAATGTCTAAATCAATTCTCGACAACGAACTATTTAGATCAGCATCTTCAATAGTTCCAAAGAGCTGCAGAGGAGCACCAGTAACCAGCTGTCAATTTCCTGAGGCAGTATTCCACTTGAGGTCTCCACAGAGTTCTCAATTTTGCCCACTGGCATATTATCACTCCATGGCATTTTAATTTCTTAATGTTGACAAGACCCAGAAAAAAAGTTATTTACTATACCCATAAGCCAGTTTTTGATCTTCCAGCCTACCACCTGGGTGAAGTAATTCAGTTAGATCAAATCAGTGACATGGATTTGTTATACTTTTATGCCACAAAGACATTGACCGCTGCTCCCAGAGCCCAGAGAATAAGGACTCCTCACCAGGCACTACCACAACAAAGCTCTGCCTTGCTACACTATTATTAAAGCAACAGAGAATGAAGAACTTTGTAATCTGAAACATTTAACTTATTACTGAACTGACAACCAAACTCCTGTAATCCACTTCTTTACTGTTTTCTTCTTCTCCCACATCTCAGGTGCAGTGGATGTTCTTGTATTTGCTATTTCTATATGTTCTAATGTTTGATCAGCAGATGAGCCTGGAATGACCTCTGGTCATACACTCAAACGTTCCCAAGGGAAATCAACGTACCAGTAATTCATTAATAGCTAACAAACACAGTGATCAAATGCAAAATCTTACTAATGAAGTTTCCCCACAGGATGATTCCTGGAATTACATGGATTTACACAGAAGGAACTCATCAGGGTAAACTTGTCTTTTTTATACTGCTTTTCCTGAGCACTTGCTATTAGCTCAGACTACATAACAGACACATTCAGTGGCACTTTCAGTTGTTTTTACAATAACTGTAATCAAAACACTTAAATAATTTCAAGCCATCTCTCTCCCTCCCATCAAACACCCAGAAAGCTTAAACACAGCAATCAAACTCAAATGACCTTTGCCTTATACAAACCTTCTCTAATGTACAAAGGTCCATTGGATGAAAGATATATTCTGCATAATCTGGGTGTTGATCCAGTGAAACTGGCTTTTGAAATGGCTCTGTCTGTTAGGAGAAAACAAATCATATAGCTTCTTAATACTGAACAGTTTCATCAACAACTCAATGGTCACTTCTTTTTTAATACTATTTTCAACTGTGGTACCAGAGAAAATTCTTTAAAAGTAATAGCAAAAATTTGTGAAGTAATGCAGTACTGGCAAAATGAGGAAATAAACGCTCTCATAACTGATTTTCCATATGCTGGAAGGGATGAATTACAAGCCTTTGGGGCTTTGTAAAATGGACTGTTCTTATTTACAGTAGTTCTTTTTCGAGCAGAGTATTAGCTGAGGCTCAGCAAATAGCTTTTAGGAGAGTAAACACTCCCATTATCTAGAATTAGAAATAATTTTATCAGTCTCGGAACTTTCAGAGCAATGGTGACTTGCAGATAAATTCAAACTTCCATCAGTAGAACTCTGTACTTTATCTGCTGTTGTGGAAGGGCTGCAGTTCTCTTAAAGCTATCAGACACAACAACAGCAGGTAAGTGGCTATAGGGCAAAATATCCCCATAACATTCATTAAGCATTGCCTTTCTAGCTGCACGTTCAAAACATTCTGTCAACTCAGTATAAACAAACTGATACTTTGCTTCTGAAAAGCAGAATTTAAAGCTTCTAATGACTTCTTCTAAAAGGAGACTATTTACCACTGCAGAGTTAAAATACTCCAAGAGCTGAAGTTTATCAATACTAAAGAGTAACCTTCCCAGAAACTGTCACTATTTTTCTGCTAAAATATTTATCATGGAGACACCAGAGCTCTGAAGAACCCATGATTCCTTCCATGCATCCGGTTTTTCCAATATGTTTTACTGTATGTTTGCAAGCACAGAGACTCCTCTAATTTATTTACAGGAACAAGATAGCAACAGGAGTTCAGGTAAGCCATGGCAATCCATTCAAACATCTTACTACGCTTTTTTCTTCCCACATGTGAAAACTAGTCAAAGCTTGCATAGTGAAAAAAGAGCAACTAGAAATTTAGAAGAAAGAATGAGGGACTGGAATGTGCAAAACTTCCAGGAGGCAACGATGATTTTGAGGGTTAAGTCTAAGACAGACATGTGGAGATTGGCAAAAGTTAGAGGAAACAACATTTGCCCTCCAAGATAAAAGTTCATAGGATGGCAGATTCCTACAGTATGCATGTTGATGGCACAGGTTGTCACTACACTGAGAAAAAATGTGGTGTTTTACAAGTATACGATACCACTAATTTTTGTGGTGAGAACAATTCCTACTAACAGAGGAAAGATAGGTTTTTAAGGGTTATAATCAATTACTTAACGTTACCTGTACCTAGAGACCTGATCAAGGTTTATAAGTATCTAAGGTGTGGGGGGCAGAGTGGCGAGGCTGGACTCTTTTCAGCAGTGTGTGGAGACAGGACAAGGGGTAACGGCTGAAAACTGCAGCATAGGAAGTTCCGCACCAATGTGCGCAAGAAGTTCTTTACGGTGAGGTGACGGAGCGCTGGAACAGGCTGCCCAGGGAGGTCGTGGAGTCTCCTTCTCTGGAGATATTCAAGACCCGCCTGG
>JAOWBP010004554.1:7064977-7101849 GCA_028571105.1 Tragopan temminckii
AAGGGCACACTGCTGGCTCATGGCCAACCTGTCGTCCACCAGGACACCCAGGTCCCTCTCTGCGGAGCTCCTCTCCAGCAGGTCATCCCCAAATCAACTGAACCCCGTAAGCATTCATATTATTAGTTCTCCATAATTAATAATCCTTTGATAGAGCTACCTAAAACCACTGTCTGCAAATCTTCGAGTTAGAGGAAGCACTTCAATCAAACAACGTTGTTGTTCTATTTCATCGTTCTGATGACAGGGCCTTCTGACCTGTGTAATGCAAGAACACAAACCTAATTTTCAAAGTTGGCCATGGTATTGATCTGAACTGTACCACAGATCCATTCTATCTCTGTAATCACAACTTCCTAAGATGCGGATATTCTTGTGTTGTACTGTGTATTCATAAGCTGAAATAAAACATTTTTTAGCAATGCAAGATACTAAAAATAACTGAATATTCCCTTGTTTTCTTTACATACCCTTGCGTGAAAGAGAGAGAAAAAAGAAATGCATCTTGTAAATGCAGTGGTGGAAAGAGCAAAAGAGGGAGACTGAGTAGGAGAAGCTGGTGTGAATATTGTTGCAGGAGCAATGCACACATCATTGAATTACCCTTGACCATGTTATGGACTTTAAAATACTTGAATTAAAATGGGAAGGAGGGAGACATAGCAAATGAAATCCATGTGTATGAATATATAACATCAATCAGCTCACAGAGTTTCTCTATAAATATTGCCCTTGGACACTCATATAGAGAAGGGCCACATCTACTTATCAGGGAGAAGCCATGGCACTGAATATGTACAGCATATGCATGGCTTTTATGTGGTGTTTTTTCATGCAAGTGTGTTTGTGATACCCATACTTTAAAGGGAACATTTTCAGTACCATACATCTGAAGAGCTATTCTCCTCCAGAATCCAGATTGTTTTATTACCAGCTAAATGTTCTTTAAGCTACCTGTGAATGAGGGCATTGTGACATTTAGCAACTGGTGTGATTGAACGCAGATGTGAACCATATTCCATATGGAGAAGATCCAAAAGGAGAGATTGTAGGCTTGTTTCCGATTTGCAGGCAGGAATTTAAATGCAATTACTCGATATTGAGTACCAAGATAGATAAAAACAAGTTGCTTGCTTGCACATCTATAGTATTGCAAGTGTGAAATCAGCTGCAGTTTGAAACAGTGTGCTTTATTCAGAGGTCAGGAAAATATACACCAATATATACGCCATATATATATATACACACACATTTACGGATATATATATATTTATAGATATAAAATCTGTGGATGCAAAACTGAAATTACCAATATATAATGCCAATATATTTGGAAGTGAAAGTCTGTGATAATGGAAAGTAAGCATTCAGAAATGGGATGGGGTGAGGCATTTATTTATTACATTGCTTACTCATTGGCTTCCTAGAAGTTCCCTGCTGCAAATAACCACACTTTTCTAATGCTATTCCTGCATATCTCTGAACATTGCAAGTGCTATTATCATAGAGTTGGAAGGGACCCTTAAAGATCATCTAGTCCAACCCCTCTGCAATGAACAGTGGGACTTCTACAGCTAGATCAGGTTGCTCAAAGCCTGGTCCAACCTGACTTTGAATGCCTCCAGGTAATTCACCAGATCTCTGGGCAATTTGTGCCAGTACCTCACACTCCTAATTGTAAAAAACCTCTTCCTTATGTTCAATCTAAATCTCCCCTCTTTTATTTTGAAAGCATTTCCCCTTGCCCTATCACAACAGACCCTGCTGAAGATTCTGTCTTTAGCACTTTAAAAAAATGGCTAAGTGGGGAATAGGGATAATAGCTAACACCAGGATGCAAGGTTTGTCGATAATTTTCCAGTGCTACTTGAGTGTAAAATTTACGGATGCAAAACTGAAATTGCATGTGGCAGACTCATTTCATTACTGGAATTTTTATTTCTTATCAATGATTTAGGGAGGAAAAAGCAAGAGCTTGGAGCCAGTTCTGATGTATGTATGTTCTGTATGGCTCAATTTTGTGAGGTTTTTCACAGTACCTAACTGGCAGGCCTCATTTTTTGCCTTTTGTTAGATGATAAAGGAGGTTTTATCCTTATCTTTATTGCCTGTGGTGCTTCTTTGTTTTCTTTCCATCTGAATGGATTTTTCATCATTGAAAATGTGGTCTCTCCATAATGTCTAGACTTAGCTATCATTCCTATCAGATGATTCTAGTCCTCGTTGGTGTTGAGTGCAGTTAAAATGAAATATTTTGAACCTGGATTTTCAAGAACAGTTTTTCCATGCTGATAATTGATTTTTCCCATTAAATTTTCATCCTTATTCAACTGAGAAGAACTTTTGAATTTTTATCAGCTTTGTTTTCCTGGTTTCCCAAGGTTATTTATCTGTACCTGTTCTGCTATAACAGGGCTGAATATTGAGCTTAGCCACTCTCAGAGTATTCCTGGGGTGTTAGAGGGGGGACATTGCCTTCTCCTAATGCAGTGGAGGAGGAGAAAATAAAACAGGACTGTTTGATCTCAGTTTAGACAAATGATAGTGAATGGATACTCCTGATTGGGGACAGAAGTAAAAAACCTGATTTGCTAAAGCCTGTTCCCAGGCCAGTTGAATTTGAGGTATTGGGAAAATGTCAGGCTTAAACACTTTCAAAAGTATTCTACAAAACCAGAGTGCAAAGTCCACTATGTAGGATCTAGTCACTGTGCACTGTGAGAAGCTGCGGAGCATGAGTCAATCTCCATCCTCTCACCTCTGTGTTTTTTACCCTTTTCTTCCTGCTCACACCCCTGTATGTGCACAGACACACTTGGGTTGCATTGCTGGAAGCTCAAAGTAAGTTCATTCCAACCGTGCAGGTCTCTCCTTTTTATAATTCCCTCTAATCATTTGGAATCCAGGAAGCTGTGGTATCATGTGCAGGTAGCACAGCAATAAACATGTTCTCATCACAATTTACACATAAAGCGTGAGTCCCTTGAGGTAACTCTTTCCTCTCTTGACAGCTTTAATAAAGGATGATGGATTGTTATTAAATGACAGTTTAGGAAGATCAAAAATTCCCCCCTGCTTTGTTTTAAGTGCTGGTGTACAAGAGCTGTTTGTGTTCTGTGAAAGTTGTTTCTGCCTGTAAGCACTGAGGCTCTATTACTCCCCTTCACAGTGGCGAGAAATGCATAGCTACCACAGGAATAGATTCATCCTGCTGTGTACTCATTGCTTTTTGACAAAGTACAGAAAAACAAAGCCTAGCATGGGTGGAGGTGGGGAAATGCCAATAGCAGGATGTGTTCCTGTTGTCAGGATGCTGCTCTGGGTGTTCTCCACATATGGGCTGTGCGGAGGAGGAGGATTGGGCACTGTGTTGGCTTTCCTCCCAGAGCTGCCTCTGAGGGTTGAGTGCCAAGGAATGATATGCCCCGAACCCACCTGCACTGGCTCAGCTCTCCCCAGCCAGCATGCAAAGGAGGCCTTAGGGACCCAGCAGTCACCTGCACCCTCTTTCTCCTTCTTGGTTACATGTGGCAGCAAATTAGTTTTGGAAGGCAGTCTTCCCTCCTGTTTCTTTTTGGTGTGAGATTTATTTCTTACTGCGTGTGCTTTGTAGTTGCACTTGGCAGAGTGGAGTTTGTTCAGCTGTCCATTCCCTAGCTAATCTGGTGTCTTAAAATAAAAACAAGCAAGTGGATCTCTAGAGAAAGGATGCCACATGAAGACATGGAGGGATACATGCGGCTAACACAGCACTGCTCAAAATCATTTTTAGGGTAAGAAACCCAAGAAGAAAAAAAGACTCAGTACCTGATTGGGACTTTTCCTGATGTTGCCTCAAAGAGACAAAATGAAGCCTAGACAAGACTTCGTTGTGGCCATACAGCAACAAAATCATACCTCTTTCACTGAATTTAGGTAACTGTGGAAGCAGTGGGTCTGAATACCCTTTGGAATCCAGGACCTCGCATTAGGATGGAGTACAGCATTGTCCAGCTTTCGCCTCTTGTACATGAATAGTATGTCCTCTCGAGCAAACAGCGCTGTAGACACCAGAAGAAGTCTTTTGGTATAGATTGTCATCGCCTCACTTGATCTCAAAAGGAAGTTTTCCACCCATGAGAAGAGGGAAATTTTAAAATAGAAAATCGTCTAGACTGGAGTTAAATCAGGCTAGGACTTGCTGGAGGAATGAGATCCAGCAGATAAGATCTCAGTAATCTGGCAAAGCAGGACTGTCTGTGTAGAACCTTTCTGAACCTTTACTTCTCCACCCATAAAATTCTTGCAGTAAAGCTTCACACAGCTAAGTAATCTAGGCTGGACATTAGCTACTTCAATGGGAAGTAACTATGTAAAAAAAAAAATATTGCCTGTCCATCCTTTCTCTTCCTAGTATCCCAGGATGAAGCAATGTTTTTGCTCTCTGTGATGGCATAGAAACCTAACTGAATTTTAAACTTGAGTTGAATCCTTGTTTTCCAGCTTTGTTTCCCAGCTCCATAAATGTTTGTTTCAGTGTATTTAATTGTTGTCTTTGCATGTCTTTCAGTAAGCAGACCCCAGTCTTAACACTTATGTCAGTCATAGTTTGTGATACGTTTTTTTTTTTCTAGGTACTTGATTAGAAAATCTTCATTTAACAATATTCTATTGTTTTGATTACTATTGTGTGTTATGAGTGTGATATTCTTTCCCTTAGGCACAACAGGAATTTACCAGGGAGCCAATGGCCTGACAAATTCTGCTGGATTCAGTGCTGTGCATCAGGTATTTATTATTGGCAATCTTGTCAACTATTTTAAACACTTAGAATACTGGTAGATCAGAGAGATTATCCTGGTGTTTACATACAATTAAGAAAAGTTCTACTGTGTGTTTTGCCTAGCACCATTTTGGTCTACCTGAGTGGTATGGCCATTTGTTGAACTTCTAGGTATCTTCATTAGCTTTAAAATGTGTGTATCAAAATACAGAGAATGCAGTCCTTGAAGGACTCTTGGCAGTCTCTGCTGTGGTGTTGCACAGCAATGCTGAGAGTTTCATCACTCCTCTGCCATCTTGCAACTTTCAGATATGTTTTCCAGAGCAGAACACTTCCCTTTTAGGATCTGATCCTCTGCTATCTTGGCACTGTGTAATAAATAGGAACATATTGAAAGAGGTGTTGGCAGGCACCGAATACTGAGCCATCTGAGCAGTCTCTATATGCTTCCTTCTTTGAAAGTACACATGTCTGTGCGCTTCATACTTCAGATACCTTGAGAAATGTGTGTGTATAAATAAACAGCATGCATATATGCACAAGACAGATGTTTTTGCAATAATAGATGACTTCTTGATTGGACCGAACAAATGAGTACGCTATCCCCAAAAATGTTTTCAGTTAGCTATGGAGGAATAATTTCAATTACTTGTCAACACGATAGTTGTTATATGTCATATTTCAAATGACAGCAGTGGGCAATTTCATTATTACTTCAGTTTTAGCTAAAAACATTGTCAATAAATGCTGAAATAAGCGCACTTGATTGAAGTATAGAGCTTACCTGCAAAAAGGAGAAATAAGTGTGTTGTTTTCATCATTTTGTGATATTCGTAAAGAGAAAACAATGGAATTTCTCACTTCTTTTTCAGCTTAATATTTATTTTAACAACTTGAGTCATTTCTATTCTTGAGAGCTCCCTGGTGACTGAGAGCTAATGAAATAGCTGTGCCACAGACAAAAATGTAAGCAGTTAAAAAGGAAAGGGCTTTTAGTCTTTCTAAATACTATTTATTATT
This sequence comes from Tragopan temminckii, assembly GCA_028571105.1. Taxonomy (NCBI): domain Eukaryota; kingdom Metazoa; phylum Chordata; class Aves; order Galliformes; family Phasianidae; genus Tragopan; species Tragopan temminckii. The sequence goes on from JAOWBP010004554.1 coordinate 7,070,760, forward strand.
TAATTTTATTTAAGACCAGATACTAATTACCATTTCTGGGGAAACAAAATCCTTTTGTTGAAGGACAATCCCCAGAGCATGAATACAGTTCTATGCCTGAAAAAGCAAATAAGAGAACAAGAGCAGGAGTTGTGATGATGAGCAGAAGAAACAAATGAAATTTTTTATGTTTTAATTATCCAGATATAAGTTTTCTAATCTACTTCCATATTTTGCTTCCCACAAAGAAGAACACATGGACAGAGCGTTACAAATTTGTTTGGGATCCTTAGCATCAAGACAAAGAGTATCAACATACCCCAGCTTTCCAAGTTCACTTGCACCTTCTGATTTCAGTACAGCTTTCTGCAGACAGAGAGTATCATTCTGTTCTTGCAGAGGCAGTAGGACAATCTCATGTGTGAGCATTTCTGCAAAGCAATTGTTAGATTCATTTCTTCCCTTCTTTATATCCCATTCTAAAAGCTGATCAGAAAATGCTGCTGATCACAGGAAAATGCAACCTACTTTATTTGTGTATAGAATTGTTGAGCCCTGTAATGCAAGATGTGTCAGCACTGATAAATAAAATAAGCACTGATAAATAAAAGCAGAAATTGCCTGATATCTGACCTCTTGTTGAGGTCAGTCAATCTTAATAAAGTAGGAATATATCTGGGAGGAGGATAAATGTAATTTCATAAGTAAACAAAACATAGTTTTTTAGCAAAAATATTCCTGAGCCAGGACTTGCTGCATGTGTAGATAACATTGCCTTGCTGTGTGTGATGCCTTACTCATTTATTTATAAGATAAAACTAGTGATACACAGAAATTACATGTTTCTTTTTTCCTCAAAGGAATATTCATCATACCCAAGCTTTCCTCAAAGCCAGTACTCACAGTATTACAGCTCCTCCTACAACTCTCCCTACATGTCCACAAACAGCATCAGCCCTTCAGCCATCCCAAACTCCACTTATTCTCTGCAGGAGTCTTCTCACAACATCACCAGTCAGAGCACAGAATCGCTGTCTGGTAAGTACATTTCGTTTGTTTTCAGTTTGCAGTGCCTGCCCTCCGTAGACATCAGTACTGTAACCTTATTGTTGGATGTTTTTTTTAGTACCTATATTTACACTGATAAATCAGATTTCCTAGCATGTAACAGTTCTGCTCATGACAGTTTTGGGAAGAGATCAGAAAACACAGCCTCTGTAAGACCATCCTGTGTCGTTTTCATGAGTATGCATGGTTTGATCTTCTTCTAAAGGTAGTACAGAAAGATAAAATAATTACATGCAAAAGCCAGATCAATCCTTAGTGTTAATATGTGTAGAAGTAAGTTCAAAACAAGTGGCCATGCTCTGAAAAAGTCCCAGTTTCCTCAGTACCCCACATCTCTGTCAAAGTTTCTGTTCACTTCTAACAATCTATAATATACGCATTCATAAATCAGTACATAAAGAGAAAGTTTCTCTTAAAAAAGATAAACACAAACTGTTTGTCTAAGTTAAAAGTTCAAGACGAAGTCTGTGTAGAACTCGTGGCCTCTCTTTGAGCACTTAATTCTTAAAGTCTCATGGCTTAAATGGTTTATGGAATTATTGACCGATTATGATCCTCCAATGTACTGTTCAAGAAAAATCTTCAAATATCATTTCCCTACTGAAGTTTTCATTGGCATGCAATAACAGTTATATAGAATGCCACATAATTTGAGGATGATCACAGTATACGCCCATTGTAGGTCTGCTGACTTATGGAACAAATCTGAACATCTGTGGTTGCTCTGAAAGAAAAATAAACTAATACTGGTTGTTAAAAAGAAGCAGTCACAGATTTCTCTAAAAGCAGTTGGAGGATTTTCTGTTCCTTAGATCTTATCTCAGCCTTTTTGAGAAAGTGATTTCATAAAAGGCTTGTTAGGCACAATCCAAGCTTCTCTGAAGAAGAATATGGTTATTCAAGGAAGCTGGAGAGGCCACAGCTTAGCAAGGTGAAAAGAAAAATATGTCTGAAAAGGATTTGTAATGTAAGGTAAGTGAAATCTGTGCAGGTTCATGAAACTCAAGCCATCCAAAACAAAAACGTTATACAGGGAAGTTCACCTTTGACTGCCTCTTCTCATTTATTTCTAAACTACTGTCACTGGTGAAATGGAATATGGCTAAACAGACTATACACATATTTTATAAATAAAAGGTGATATTGAAAGTATCTTCAATCTTGAGCATTTATCAAATTAAAAAAAAAGACATTTTTGCATAAGTTTAATTGATCCTTATTTACTTTTCTACTGCAAATTTTTCTCAAGCAAAGGGCAGAGAGGGGAATAAAATTTAAAAAGTTTTGGTTTTTTAGTGAAAAATGTGATTACGTTTTTGAACTGCCACATCTATTTTATTTTTTCTATATACACTCTTCGTGTTTTCTGAAATTGTTGCAACAAACCTTAGAAGTTTTAAATTATTTATCTTTGTCAGCTATTGACATGAAAAAAATAAGATTTTCTGATAGTATTTTCATAGCATTTCTGGTGCTCTCCACTAAGCGGTTTCCTGCTTTAATTATAATGAGACAGTGCAAAATTTAATTTTAGATTTATATTTAATTCTCTTCCTCCCAATAGGAGAATATGGAACAACACCAGCAAAAGATACAGAAACAGACAGACATCACAGAGGGTCGGATGGCAAGGTACGAGCCCGATCAAAAAGAAGCAACGATCCTTCCCCCACTGCTGACAGTGAGATTGAGGTAATAAAATTAACTTACATTCCCCTAGTAAATCCTGCAAGAGAAACAGTTGCATCTATCAGCAAATCCCACCAGCAAACTAGTGAACTGTAAGAGCCAGAATAACATTAGCAATATAATTGGAGCCTTTTATTGTGGGTAGTCAAAATAATTGCTCAATTTCTATATTATTAGCATCTCCGATTCTTCTTTGTACGTGTATATGCAAAAAACTTGTGTTTTTTGTAAGGCTGCTGTTTCATTTCCCCATCTTGACATGCAACAAGGAATTTCTGTAGTTGTTAGGAAAGCAAACTCTCAGGGTGATCAGCATGAACATAGTTTCAAATTTCTTGATCTGTTGTTTTGCCTGCTTTCACAAAGCATCTGCAATCGATGTGCTACATGGGCGTGAGATCTTAAAAACTTCTAGTCCACTTGAGCATATTTTCTGACTGAACAAATTCTTGCAATTGCATAATGTGTAACTGTATTTCTCTTTTCCACTCTGTCTGTCATCACAGCGTGTATTTGTGTGGGATTTGGATGAGACGATAATTATTTTTCACTCCTTACTCACGGGAACCTTTGCATCCAGATACGGGAAGGTAAAACCTAGTTTTTTTAACATTACTTCTTGTCTAGCCAGATTGCATCAGGAACTGTGGTGGCAGTTAATAAGACAGAGTTTCAGACAAATGCTGCTGATTTTATTCAGACACATTATATAAATATGTCCTGTGGTATTTCCTTCTAACAGGAATATTTAATTGACCTCCCTTTTATGTTGCAAGTAGCTCCTTGTTTTTAAAAGCTTGTATTGTTTGGCTACAACTAAATAGGACATCAGGATGTGCTTTGACTGTCTTTCTTCTGCAAGGAAGAGCCTATCTAGCTGGTAGAGAGCAGCAACTGGCCTGAATGAGGTAATGTTTTGTGTTAGACTGGTGTTTTCTTTTGAATCTCAGATAACTGTTTTTTAAGAAAGATCTTGTGTTAGTCAGTTTAGGTTGCTATGGAGAATACTGGCTCTTCTTCCTGCATGGCTGCTGAAGCACATATTTTTAAGAGGTTTTAGGAACAATATCTTTAACTATCCTGACTTCAGATACCCCCTTTGAAACACTGGCAATTACATCTTTTGAGGCAACATTCTGTGTATGAACAGACTGAATTTGGCTGCTCAGAAGAAAATGCTTGATCTTTAATTTAGTACTATGTGCTTCAATTTCTTCCTAAGGCAGCTTTTTTTGATAAACACTTAAGTCACTTGGAATTACAGAATGTCAAACACTTTTAAATGGGCAGGAAAAAAGACAATATCATTACCTAATTAAAGGTGGATGACCTAGTTGGCAGCTGTTTCCACACATGGCTTTGAACAGTCAACTTCATCAGGAGACTGGAAAATAACTCTGCTTCTCTCTAGAAAGCAGAAATATGATTTGACATCATTTCATAGCTTTACCAGCTGTACTTGTTTTACGACAGTTATAACAAGCTGAATGTGTAATTAGCAAGATAGATTTATTGTTCGCTGTTAGATGTGCACAGTTGTAAAGGATATAAAATGGTGTTTGTGGTGTGGAAGTCTACTGCAGCACTTGGAATGCTGCTAACACTTCTAACAGCACCCTCTGAAAACCAAGTATGTGTTTCCAAGCAGGGATTTATTCAGACCCATGTTGTACAAGGTAATTGAAGCAGTTACTTTTCCCAGGGAACGTAATGAATGAGGCTGTCTGAGGTATACATGTGCAAGCTCAAACCTACTGCCTGCAAAAAATAGAAAGAATTAGGCAGGATCAGGAAATATAAACTTACGTGGTGTAGACCTGCTATGTGGTCATACTTAGGATTGAGTAAGGGCTGCAAATAGCCCGGAGAATTCCTTAACTGTAGGAGTATGTTTAGTCCTAGCATAAAACCTCTGAAGCAGTTCTCTTCATCAGCTGCCTCCTGCCCTAACTCAGGGAACGTGGGGTTGGTTTCTTCTGCGTGGGGGTAGGTGATGGACTGAGGGATGTGACAGACTTGAAGAGGTGAGGAGCCTACCACCACAGTGCCTGTGAGCTCTTGCTCATTTCTGTAGCAAACAATCTGGAGATGAAGTGGAGTCAGCGAGTGGAGCCAGAAAAGATTTATCAAAACCACTTACCAGTGTGTGAGATGTTCCCACTGGCCATGAGAGTACATTAGGCAAAGGCAGCACTTGTGGGCAGCAGCCTACAACACAGAACTGGGAGAGAAAAGCACAGGAAAATGGAAAATTGGGATTTTCTGTTCAGAAAGACCTCTATGGCCACAAAACAACAAAACTGTGTTGGCAGTTGCTTTTATACAAATGTAAAGAGAGGTACAAGCAGATTTTTCTTTTTTTCTTTTCTTTTTTTTTTTAATGAGAGAATCACCTTTTCTATTAAGCTACAATAAGCTCTTTGAGAACCTACAGTAGGGTTTTTTCATAGTTCTTCATTTGTTTCATCAGTATTAGATTCCACAGAGCTTTTCTATAAGATAATGATTCTGTTGTTATAGGCTAACGGTTTTGATCCAAAGACAAATAGAGACTTCAGTGGGCTTTGGAACAGACCTTTAACCAAGTGGGAAATAGAGCATGCTCAGACAGGCTGTCCTGGGAATCATTAAATAGCATCACAATTCAGAAATGTTAGAGTGAGTTGAACTGTGAAGTATAAGTGAAGCACTGAGCCAGAAGTTACCGGTGTTTCAGAAGCTTGTACATGAATAATGTAGGAAATGTTAATCTCAAAATAAAGTATCAGTGCCTAAAATTGCCATGTTTACCTATAATTGATCATCAAAGATTCACATGCCTGTGGTTAGACATGCACATGCTTTGAATTTAATCTCACACCTGATGGCCTTCCTCGAGAAAATGTGCCAGCTTCTATGATATTCACCATTCCCCTGACCAACACTAATGTCTCAGTATCATCGTGTTGCTTGTGCTGTCATAGGTGCTTTGCAGCCATTCCAAAAATTGGACTATAATGTTTTAAAGTTGAAAAATAACACCTCACTCTGGGGTGATTTTTCCAGGGAGAGGACAGAAATGGGAGGAGGAATATCAACCTAGAATCAGAGATCTGGAACTAAATTCCTGTGTTGTTTAGCTACAAAATCAGGATGCTTCTGCATGTTCTTCCTTCCTTGGTGGCAACAGCAGGGAGCTGTCAAAAAAAAAAAAAAAAAGATTCTGAGAAAAAGGAAAGAATAAAAAGGAAACGAAGGGAAGATTTCATAAAAGAATTATTCATGCTCCACTGCAAGTTTTCTGACTTGATTTCATGTGAAAATTCTCTTTATGTCTGGCATAAAACTCAGCTAGGGAAATCTCTGTGGTCCATGCCATACATGAAGGCCCTTCAGAGCATGAACAGTTGGTCTCAGGTGTTTAGAAAATACTTTGCAAACTGCATAAACAGAGGTTAAAGCACAAAAAAAAAATCCTCAAGGTTGAAGCATGAATGAATGGCCCAGCCTGTTTTGCTCCTCTTAGTGCCCTCTGTCAAAACCCTTTGCTACATCCTATGGATAAGTCATCAGACATTTGGTCTCAATGTCTTTCCCATATGGGCACTGCACTATAGCCTTTATTGTGGCAGTCAGAGTGGCCTACAAATTCACATCTCCCTTTGCCTTCTTGCCCATGGTGCATACCTGCACAAACATAGAGTCACTGTCTAACTGATTGGGGCAGCCAGGCTGTCAGACCTGAGGAAATCTCTCCACCCCTTCGTTTCTTAGCAGGAGGCCATCTGAGAAAGAAAAGGGGGAAAAAAAACTTCCACAGCCATTTAACCCTGGATATTATGTTCAGGAAGGTTTAGAAACCTGTTCTGCCAGCTTCTGATCATTGTATGGGTGCAGAATATTTACCAAGTGCCTGGACACCACAACAGACATAAACCATCATTATACTTTAATGTGCCATCTACCCAGCCCTTTCAGTCTCCAGACATGTATAGAGTTCCCATTCAGCAGGAGGATGGCTGCAGTCTTTATTGTGTCTGCAAAGATCTGCCTGACATATCACTAATGAAATACAGTGGGAAAAAATGGATCAAAATCCGTTACGGTGCTGCTGAGATTTCACATGAGTTGGGTAAATGTCAAAGGGCTTTAATCACTTATTTGGGGCAGCTAGACACAGTACAGAAGGACTCTTTTGGTACAGTTAATTCAGACACAATAAAAAGATATTGCAAGCATACCTGTGCCAAGTAAGTAACTAAATAAATAAAGCATGACTTTATTCCCTTTTCCTGACTAAGATCTTTGCAAGGCTGTTCTATAATCAGTGTTGACAAAGCATTAAAAAATGTTTGCATCTCTTTCAAAGAAATTTAAATACGATATTGCAGAAGAAGAAAAGAGGCACGAGGTGCTTCGTTTGTCCTAGCTGAGGGGTATATATGAGGCCAGTAGTTTCAGTATTTTGTACTGATCCCAGGATGTGCCTTTTTTGTTCTGAGCTGGTACACTCCTTGATAAATTACATCACCAGGATTTTAGTGTCAAAATGCAATTAAAGTCAAGTCTACAGTTAAAATTCATCTTTTCATGCAATAGTTACCCTGAAATCCTGGAACTAAATGGAACAAATATGAAGGACTAAATAGCTGAATTGTTGGATCTTTACCAGGATTTTGACCATGTCTGCTAACACTTGGGAGTTAAGATTTATAAAATTCTCTGTAAGATGCATAGCAGTTTTTGAGATTATTCATTATTGAATTGGCTTATATTAAGAAAAACATGCTACAAAAAATAATAGCGCACATTATGTCCCAATTTTAGTTTAGAATAATCAAAATCATGTTCAAGATTTTAGTTAAGTGAAGGTGTTTGGACTGGCTGTATTATACCGTGTCCTTGTGAGACTAGGCTGTGTGGTTGCTTTGCCTAGAGTAGCTGCTGTTTGCCTTGGAGTTGCTGTACACTTGATTGATGTAAAGGCCATTTGTCTAAGCATTAATTTGCATTGCAGAAGTGGCAACCGTAGATTTTTCCAAGTTCTAAGCAGCCAGGTGGAAAAGTGTGGTAGAGGTGTTTCGGTGTGGTAGAGACAGGGCACACATAGATGTTTCCAGCCATACAAACACAGGCTCTGCCTGTCTGATGAGGGATTTGCAGTGGCACGAGTATGCTAAGGACTAAGAAAGAGTCCTCCAGCAGTAGTTGGGCCTCAAGACATGGATGGAGTAACAAAAGTTGCTGCTTGGCCCAGCCGAGGACAGGACCTAAGAACAGTTTTCTTCCATTTCAAATGAATGTCATATCTGCAGTGCAGATATGCAGGCAGAACTGGACTGCCTCATTCTCAACATGAGATAATGTAGATTTAAGAAACCTTAGGAGCAGGTGTGATGTAGATTTAAGAAACCTTAACCTTCAAAAGTTTCATTGGCAGTTACTTGTTCTTACAAAAAGTTTTCGTTTAAGTGAATTATCATTACCAATGTAAAGAAAAAAAATCATTGAGAAGTTATTGCTTGGCTCTAGTTGAGGCACTTTAAAAAAACAGAGCTGATTTATTTATTTGTTCCTTTTTTAACCACTTTCACTGATTGCTTCAAGTAGCTTGTACTTTTCCCTGCATTGTTCTCTCACAGGACCATAAAGGCAGAACCTGATTGAAACACCATAGGGATTTAATCAAATCTGATGGTGATTCATGCTTCTAATGGCCAAATCTGTCCTTTACTACTTTACAAACTGAGAAGGAATAAAACTACATTTTATTGCTCGGCCGTTAAAAACTATTTGTAGAAGTTGCTAAGGTTCAAATCAAAAGCACCCTCCCTTGAGAACTATTAGTTAATTCAAAGTGCCATGGTGTTGCTTTTTTTCTTCTTCTCTCACTTGAGATGTGGCCTTATATCACTATTGCTGTTCAAACATCTGAGAGTTTTCCATTCCTTTGACAAACATGAGCCAAAGTGCTTAAGGACATCTGTTTATTTTATTTCTTTAATGAGAAAACCTTCCAATTTCTTACTGGCTCAGCTGTGTTTATTTACATTTTGTTAGTCATGTGTGTGGGGCACCTTGGGATGTTAAAAACCTGCAGAGGCCTGTGTGGAGGGCTGCTAGCAGGCATCCTGGTCAGAAAGGCAGAACAAACCCTTCCTAAGGAAAACACAGTCCTTGGAACTCCATAAAATAGATTTTCAAAACAAACAGAGCCTAATTCACCCAGTAGATCATGGATTAAGTCAAGATGAATACAATTTGGAAAGGATTTTCTGAGGAAGTTGGAGATTTTTTTACCCACTGGAGGCTAAACCTTGTATTTAATGCCTTTTTAAGTTAAATTAAAAAAGCGTTCAATCACTGCAGGTAATAAAAAGGTCTGATATTTTAGACATGCTGCTATATCAATTATTATTTCATTATTGCAGAGAAGGGAGTAAATAATTCCAGCCATTTGATTATCTCAAATGCGTATTTCAGGAGCAAACATCTGTGTTTATTATCCGTACTGGCTCAAGCAGCAGCAGAAATGGCAAAACCAGACCTAGGACAGCTTAGATGCTGGGCACGAGAGATGCTCTGAGCCCATGTAGATGTAACCTCTTGTACTACAGCTTAGATGAACCGAGGGCTTCCTAAGCAAAATGCATGTGCGGCATTTGGAAGTATTAAAGGATTATTTCTGACATAAAATCTATGGCAGAAACAATGTTAGATTGTCAAGCAAGCATGAGTAAAGGGAACTTGCTTTCCAGTATCACTGAATCAGGCTTTTGATTTTAAAGGGAAGAATATTAAAAAAAAACAAAAAACACAAAGGGACATAATTTGGATTAGGAAGTTGCACGTGAGGATTACACACCACAATATGTTTGCAGCATGCTTTTGAGGAGTTTTGTATTTTTCATAGAGCTATCAAGAGCTTACATAGAAATACAGTGATTTTCCTGTGAGTAGAGCAAGGCAGTGAAGACGTGTTTGGTGGAAATTCCACCCCTTTTTTGGCATTCATTCCCTACCCGATAAAAAGAAATTACTTGTGGACTTCTGTTTGTGAACGTTCCCTGTAACTGTTGTACTTTAACACTGATAGACAGCTAAGGACCATACAGCAGCATTCTCACTCCCCTTCCTTAACAGCTGCTAGTTAACTCCATCCCAAACAGTACAATTACTAAATAAAAATAGCTTCCATTTGTTTTCAAGCATTATGACCCAGCTTTTAAAATGTATTTAAGTACTGTATTCCCACAGGGCTGGACTCAATTTCAGAACTCATTGGCTCAGATGCCGGATAAATTAGAGTAGTTATTACTGCTTGTTCCTAAACATAGTTCATTTAGAGAACCTTTTCAACCTCCTTGTGCTTCTTGAATGTGAGGATTTAATTACTGACATTCACATTTGCTTATTGTAGTAGTTTCCAAGAAATAGTACCTCTCCATTTCAGAACAGATATATGCCAGCAGAAGCACAATCCTTTAGTAGATAGTAAGCAATACCTTGAAAGTGTCCCCAAATCACAGCAATGGTGAATATGCAAAAGTATCTGAAGAAAGGAGTCCAGTTGACTTCTGCTTTCTGTCTAGCATGGATCTGTCACAGGATTGCACTGTGATGACTAGAGACTATTCCTGTAAATTCAGTAGATTGTCTGAAAAACCTAGATATGGCAAAGTTTAAGTCATAGGATATGTCTTCATTTTGGGGGCCAAAAAGTTTAGAGCTTGAAAATTAGAAAACTGGGTGGTAAGAACAATCCTTTGTCAAAAAGTTTGGAGCATTGTCCCTTCCAGAAGTAGCTACTTGGGTACTTAAAACGACCGTTCTCACAAATACCCACTCTTTCACTTGAAAAACTCTGACAAGCTGAGTCCAGCAGTAATCTGCTTTTATTAAATAAAAGATAAACAAAACTAAGCTAGTTAAGTTTAGTAAAAGATCTAAATGTGTTCTTATCCTCAAATAGACTTTAACTAGAACTGATGCACAAGGTTAATATTCCTGTTTTATGAGAAAGCCTGGTTCACATCTCAAATTCTGATCAAGGTATAAAATGTTACAGCCAAAGAATGATTATTCTTACAGGCTCTCTTTGTTCAAACATGTGGCCCAGGCACTTGTTTCTTTGCTTTTTTTTATTGTTATTATTTTTATACAACCACGCTGGTCTATTTTTCAGGAGTTTCCAAGTAATTAAACTCAATTAAAACTATTAAATTCTTTCTTTTGGTGACAACTTCATTATTAACAGCTAACCACAAGGATGAGATTTAACTTAGAAAAGCCCTTGATTGTATACTAATCCGTCTCTCACCTCTGGCTGACACCTGTGGCAGATAAACCCTACAGAATAGGAGTCTGATGAATACTCTTAATTAATACTTTCTTCCTTGTAGAAAAGTAATTATTTGCTCATGGCATAAACAGGTATTTGGCAGGGATTTAAAGAGACTGATTGGTTTTAAATAGAAAGGCTTTATTTTGTTGGGGTTTTTTTTGTGTTTTTTTTTTTTTTAGGGTGGGGAAAGGGAGGTCTGAATTCAAGATCTACATTCAGGATGACTTTGTCCTAGCATTTTGAATGTCGGCTTAATTGGCACATTACTAAATAGAAGCAGACTCAGACAACAAGCTGATTTGTTATCTGTCTCATAGGAACGAGCTTTGCCTCTTTGCTAATGGCCTGCAAGTCTGAACAGGGTACCTGTAAGGCAGAGGCTTGGAAATGGCTGATTTTGGAGCCAGGATTGGGGGTGAGAGTGACTTGCAGTTGAGAGATTGCCAGAGATAATTCTGTGTCTCGCTTCCTCTCAAAATTACGCTGTACAAGAGGGGAGAGCTGACTGTGGACATACAGCCAACTGGATTAGTACTAGCTGCAGGTGTTAACAAATACATGTCTTTTTAATGCATACTTTAGGGCAAGTACAAGTAGTTTATGAAAAATCCAGCTCAGTGTTTCAGGAGCAGTGGTAAGAAGGCCTTGAAACCAAGCCATGTGGGAGGATGCTGACAGTGCAGTTTGAAGTGTAGCTAATGGACTTTTTGTAGGTAATGCTACCTGTAGTATTGAAAATAGGGTAACACAGGCTTCTGTATAGTTTAGCCCTTGAGTAAGAAGTGTCTAGGGCTCTACACAGTGCATGCTGCAAAATGTTCAAGATATTTGTACTCTCTAGGTAGATAAAAGCTAATTTTAATGGGTCTAGACATCCTGTGTTCCCTTTGTTTTTGCTGCAGTACAGGGTAGTCTGAGTTTCACATGGCATGAGCAGTCCTTACTTCCCGCTTCAATCCTTTGCTTGTTCCATGCTCACCTCCGGTCTTTGTGGAAGTCATCTTTAGGCAAGGAGAGAGTGAAGGCTGCTCATCAGGCTCCCTTCAACCACCTCCTGTGTCATATCATTACTCAAAATGAGGAGAGAAAATTAAAGCAGAAACTGAAATGAATTTTAGGATGAGATTAGTATGTAGGACATATGTGAAATAAAACTGCAATTTTAACATGTAATGCAGATCTACAAGAACTAGTTCAGAGAGGAACAGCGCATGCAACTAGCCAACTTAAAAGTGATATTCAGAAAAAAATCACCAGCTCATGCTATTGGGACTTGAAAGAAAACAGTGGAGAGATTGGTCTAGATGATCTCCAGAGGTCCCTGCCAACCCTGACAATTCTGTGAAAACGAGTGGACATTTTTGCCTTCCCCTGTGGAGTGTATCACAGTCTGTTTTCCATGTTTACCTCTAGCAAGGCTAGCTGTTGAAAGGGCAGCAAAACTGCTCCTAGGCAAGCAGATACAGGGCTGGGTTTTAGCTGTGCCTCACTTTTGGTAGAAGTTATCTTGTTCACAGTGTTAGCAGTAGATAATAGCACTCCAGTCTCTCTGTCACATCTGTGACAGACAAAACAGGGAGACATGTCCAAGGATGCTCTTTATGGCAACCATACTTGATCAAAAAGGTTAAAAAAAAAAAAAAAGCACGTCATCTTCTTTGTACATTTTGATACTTTATGAAGGGGTGTCAGGGGCTTTTTACCTGTCATCTCCCTCAAGATGAGCAGAAATGGGCAGCTGTGAAACTGCTACCCTTGTTCATTAAAAGTGGAAGTGAAGCGTGTGTTGAGGAGAGAAATCCCAAGGTCTTTGGGAGCATATATTTTGAAATGAGTACTGCTGCTGTGATGCTTATTTCAGCCAGCTGGTGGGAAGAAGTCTATAAACGCTGTGTGTTGTCAGGCTGGGAGCTGAGCTCTGCTGGGGTGCCTGGTTTGTCATGTCTGAGCACCAGAGGGAAGCACCAAATGTAATCTGTAGGGCTGTTTATTTTCAGTGCTGAAGGAAGTTCCAGCAACATGCACTGCAGAGGTGACACACAGAAATACACTGTGCTACTGGAGGTTTTATTTACAAAAGGAGTTTGTTGCCTGTTTTCTGTCCTGGCCTCTCGTTGTCCTTGTTTGTGAAAGCAAGACTCGTAGATGAGCAAAGGGGTAGGACCTTGCTCTTCTAATGTCACTGACCAAGTACTCAGGGCTGAGTTTTTAAATGAATCTGTTTTCACTGTAAAAAGTGGTTCCTGGAGGAAATTTGATTTCAAGCTGTCTGCAGTGCTTTTGTCCTTGGGCTTCTCATGCCTCAGAAAACATTGGCTACATCTGTTATTGAGGAAGTTTGTTCCCAGGGCTCCAGGGTGCACTTTTCCTATGGCAGGACTTGTTAGCAGAGGCCATCAATAAGGATGCAGCAATTTTACATTGCTCTGCTAAACTCACACTGCTCTAACACTGGCATTAGCAATCTAGAAGGGCATCCCCTGCAGTATAGCAACGTTTGTTGGTCTTGCAGGGTTTCTGTGCTCAGGAAAAGTTCTTCTTTAACATCTTCAGAAAAAAAATAATCATAATTCGCTTTTTGAATCTTTATACAGCATACAGAGAATTTTGACAACACATTGATTATCATTTTTGTGCTTGCTCATCAATCTGATTCTCCTGTTTATTCACATTTAAATGGCAAGCTGAAGGAAGGGACTGTGCCTTTCCTCTGTGTGGGTACAAACTCAAGCACAGTGGAGTTCAGAGCTGGAACTACTGCTTCTAGATGCAACAGTAATGCGAGTGAATAACCGCTAGTGGAACCCTAGCCTGGTGCCTCTAGACACCTATGTCTTACTGGGAGTGCTGATTTGCCTTTTAACTTTATCAGCCTGAGACTTGGAAGTATGCCTTGTTATAGAGGAAATATCCATACTGTGAGAGCACTGATGCCAAATAATTTCCCCAAACGACTTCCCCTCTGGGTGGTAAAGTACATTTTTCTGTTTTATTTTCATTCCATTATATTCTCTATCTCAAGAGAAAGATATATATATATATATGTATCCCCTCTCATCTACACTTAAATTTCCATATTGTTTAGTTTAAGAGAAAGTAACTTCATACACTCTGGAAATGTTTCCTATTCTCTGATAGTGATTAATACCAACAAATCTAAAGACAAAACATAAAGAATAAATGACAGATACCAACAAATGGGACTTCCTAAAAAAGGTTTAAAGGCTAATGATCCCTGAAATGTATAAAAATAAATTGCTTCATTAAAAACTATTTTACAAAATCATTTCTTCTTAGCAGCATATTTTCTTCAGAACAGTTCCCCTGTGTAACTACATCTGGGTAGTAAAATTTGATTCAGTGCTGTTTGCATGGACCCACATAGGGTTAGATGCCCTAATTGTGCCTCGTCCCTGTGCCTCGTCAGGGGAGCAGGTTTGGGGCTTAAAATTAGGCATGTTCAAGGCAAGGCTGTTGCAGTTTACTTTTTGCCCAGAGGGGAGACTGCCCTTCTTTGAAAGGCAGCAAGAAACATGTTTAAACATGAGTGACTGGGCTTTTCTTTAGATGGGCACAGTGCTTGTGAGTCATACACATGGCTCAAACCACAGCCACTCTGCTCTAATTAAAGAGAACTACACCAGGAATGCGTAATAATTAGGTTAGCATGTAATACACCATCCATGTCAACAGCATCTGCCGCAAAGGTTGATTGAAATGTACTCATCCTCCAAACACTCTGCTGCCTCTAGAGCTCCTCAACTAATTAATTTCTATCCTGTCCTACAATAGCACTGCTCCACAGAAATCTGCAGAAAATTAGAGCAAAGACTACATATAAATCTGCCCCGTTTTTACATGGCTTGCAACATCAATGGGAGAAAACCACCCACATAAACATAAAGATGAGAGATCCCTGTCCTAATGAAGATGAATTACAAATAAAAGCCTGTTGTGGGAATGCTGTTTTTTCAAGTTGTCTGTTGTTTAGTTTGAACAGACATAATGCTTTTTAGCTGAGTGTTTAGCCATAGACTATTTTTGCTTGCATTTTTGAAGGGTTTAATGAATAAGAAAATGTTCTGCTAGAGATGTAGTTTGCCTCAGAACTAGTCTATGCTTTTGCTATGAGTTTAGGAAGGTCACTTGTTCAGGGGAGAGATGTAGAAAAGTGACTGAGACTCGTGCAATATTGTAGTGCACCAGGCTGAGTATAGCAGATTACCTGATTGTATTTCAGAGTGACAAATCTCCAGGGCTGTATCCAGTGCCCACTGAGCATCTTTGAAGCAGTAATTTGAGAGCTGTAGGAGCCCTGTGGCTGCTGTCCCCATCCAGGAGGGGACAGGAGCGAGAGCTCTACTGGCCAGAGTCAGTCCAGTTGGGTTGGTCTGATTGCACCTTTTAGAGAAAAAGACTTAAGGTTTGAACTCCTGAGTTTTGGTTTCAGATTCTGCTCACCATGGTGCTGCTTGACATTAGAAGTCTGTGTTCCTGTGTTAAGAAAAATGCTGGCCTCTTATGGATGGTTTGAGGGACAGAGTCAAGAAAGGGGCACCCTTTGCAGGCTCTGTTGCTCATAACTATCCCCTTGCCACTCAGTACTGATGCTATTGGAAACCAATTTGTGGTCTAACCTACTGAAACAGTTCTTAAACAGCCTCGAGTCCTTGTTAAATTCATCTGAATGTGCAGGCTGAAATGTGTGAGGTGAACCATATACATCCTTGAAAGAACAGAATCTGATTACATAGGAGAGCAAAAGAAAGGAGGGGAAAATCATGCTAAGATACACTTGGGAAATGAAATTATTGTAGTGAACATATCTTCAGAAACAGGAATGTATAGATCTCGTGTTTGTCTGAGATCTCCCACCTCCCAGAAAAGAAATAGATGTAAATGGAAAAAAAAAACCTGATTCTCCTCCAACAGGACACGACAACGTCTGTGCGGATAGGTCTTATGATGGAAGAAATGATCTTCAACCTTGCAGATACACATCTGTTCTTTAACGACCTGGAGGTATGTAGCTGCTTATTTTATTTAGCATCTCTCTTTCTAATCATTTGCATCTGGTCCACGAACTTGCTTTTCTGGCCAAGAAACTTTCAATATTGACCCCTAAGAAATGGCCCTTAGATGGCTTATATTGAAAGCATACTATACTGTGTCCCTTTGACATCTTCATTCTGTTAAGGATTTTTTTTCTAAATACGTACTAACAATGATGGCTTTTGGCAGTTTTACTAAATCTAATAATGAGGACATTACTGCTGCTTCTCTAGAAATTTGCTATCTAATAATTTTATTAAGCTAAATTAGCATAGATCCTATGGAGCAGTTAGCAATTAGCTGCAATCCAATGCAGAGGTTTTAAACGTGTTCTCTGTTCTGCACACAGAGATGGAGCAGGAGGTCTGCTCAAGCACAGGAATATAGCAGGATGAAATTATATGAGATGAGTTTTCTGCATGAAAGACCAAAGGGAAAATTCTTCCCTGTCTGCAGTATGGTTAAATCTGGCTAAGTATGTCTTATACAAATATAAAGTCTTATATAAAGTGAAAATCCTTTTGAATGTACAGTAAAATCCAACCAAAGTCATGCAAGCAAAATTCTGTCACCAGCTGAGAAACAGCTGTAAATGCTGATGAAAAGCTGTTTGCATTTGGAATCAGTAGAAATGGTCTGAATGAGTCATCTACAAAGTGTGTAGGGTGGGTTTGAGCTGTAGGTACCTTGGAGTCTGAGGAGAAAGATCTGGCATCCCTTGGCAGGCTCCTGTGGTCTTTACTTGAAAAAGGAAGATTTTTTCCCCGCAGTGGATAAAATGGGAGAACTGTTCCTGTACCTGGTGTGTTCAGTGGGGGCTTCTGATTTCTACACTGCCTAACTGCACTGTGTGCTTGGCATGTTATGGGAGATGCATCCTTTCCTGGCACCCACTTTATTATGACCTGGGATTTCATTTACTGAGAATTATCTGAACTGACAGATTTTTCCTCTTTCAGCTCTTTTTTTAAAAAGAGGAGTTTGTGAAGAGGGTGCAGAAAGTGGAAAGTGAAGTCTGTCTCCAAGGATAAAAAAAATAGAGAAATGCTGTTTGGAAGTCAAAGGTTCTGTTTAGGCAGCAGTAATATTTAATAGAATCATAGAATGTCCCAAGTTGGATGGATTTCACAAGGATCGAAGGGTCCAGCTTCCAGATCCACACAGGCCCCGTAAAAATCAATCCTTATTTCTGAGAGTATTGTCCAAATGCTTTGTCAACCCTGGCAGCTTGTTGCTTGACCACTGTCCTGGGAAGCGTGTTCCAATCAAAACCAGTATTTTTCACCCATGAGATCCCAACGTATGGTGCAACGAAGCTCTTTATCTTGCAGAAAGCCACATAGAAATCCTCTGTCCATCTAGAGGTTCGCCCTCTCGGCAAAACTTTTTGACAACCTTTCTCCTTGTTTACAGTACCACTCTAAAACATGAAACAAACTAGCAAATTGTCCAGCCTCTGTTAAATTCTGCACTTTCATCAGTCAGTAACAGCTTTGGCTGCTAGAAGCAGCCTCCTTAGGTCAGGTTTGTCTCCCATGGCCTCTTTAAGTTCTTCAACTACTACAGTAGAGCTAAGTTTTTAATTAAAAAGAAGTCTTTTTTTTTTTTTTTCTTTTGTAATTCCTAGATATTAAGGAAGCCAAAGCTAAACAAAAATCAAAGATGGGACTCTGTCATTCCAGGAGGACCACATAACTGAAAAAAAACCTGAAGTTTAGCATGGCTTCTCCAAGTAGAAGTCAGTCTTCTACAAAATATCTAGGCTCCATCACCAACGTAGAAAGAGAGAGAGATGCTGCAAGACATACCTGTTCAGCAAAATATTAAGAAAGATTGCCTCTAAGTAGCTTGGGCTACAAAGATGCTAAATAAAAACATTTATTTTCCTAGTGCTATTTGGTTGCTACATTAAGAGAAAAAATCTTGCTGATTTTCTGGACTATCTTATCATCTTACTTTTTTTTATTAAAAAAAAAATTGAGAAACACAGAGTTGGCAGCTGGACTTGGATGGCTCAGAGCCATGAAAAACTTTAGAAATTTCAAAAACAAGTAGTGTTCCAGTTAGCCAGAGCAGAAACAAGCAAAGAGAGAAGAGAGCATTGTGAGACAGCTTTTTCTTCAGCATGCATGAAACAAACCAAAGATTTTTTCAAACTGAAACCAGATCAAGGTGTTTTGGTTTTAGCTGAATGTTTTCAGTAATGAACATGGGGGATGAGGGAGAATTCAAGATAAGTGAATGTTCTTTACATATCATACTTTCCAATAAATTAAGCCATTTAAGTTTGGAAGAGTTTGCAACAGACATCCCTCCCTGTTCATTAGCCATCCAATTCTTTCAGTGTTGGATGGTAAACGAAAGTCAAGCTTGAGTATTCACACATACAAGTGTTGGGTTTGAAAAAGACATAGTGAATGATATTAAAAAAAAAAAAAAAAAGACGATGAAAAATAGGAAAAACACGCAGAGAAGCCGATTCAGTTCTAGACCCACAGGGCTTACCATATACATTAGCACCATCATGTGGTATAACACTGAGCTGTGCAATACAAAATAAGCTACAGCCATAGAGGGCTGAAACTGTTTCTGGCTGCATTCTGGGTTGGGTCAGGGTGCAAGAAGCTGTAACTGATAAAGTAGTAGCATAGTTACACTGTTCAAACATAAAACAAGATTACTCTCGTCAGGAAATGTTAACCACAGCAAAACGTTTCTCTGACATAAATCCATAGCCTAGTTCAGGCATTCTGGGAGGGCTCAGCAAGCCTGGAGAGAGCAGTTTTCTTCTATGGTACCACACCATCATCTTGTTCAAAATACTAAGCTGCCCTTTGTTTTGCTGTTTTTGCCTTGAAAACAAACAAAATCAAAAGGATGAGTTATTCCCATTGATGCAGACCGTCAACTCAGCAGATGACAGAAGAATAAATAGCAGGCTTTTTCAGAGTTTACTTCTTTAAAACCATGCCAAATGGGTGCAAGAAGTCAGGTCACTTTTAGTCTGCCCCTCTGCCCTGTTGTTGTCACCCTTACCATGAACATGGTCCACTCTCAGTGCCATCCTACTACCTGGCGCTCTGTTGTCTGTCAGGAGTTTATGTGCTTTCAGGGTTTTCCTAGAGAGGATCCAGGCAACTGTTTCCTGGATGCTTTGCCTAGAAGCATTTTGCCTGCTATGCCAGAGAACAGGAATCTTGACGAACCAGCAGATCTTTTCAAATGAACTGCTAAACTCACCCTGTCTTGTTGCTAAGTCTAGCAGAGCCACCAGTTTCCTATGGGATTCACTCCAGGCCTCAGGCTAGCTAGGTAGGAGGCTGATCATTCATCCTCAGGGCAGGTGGGTGAATAGAGAAGCCCTAGATCTAGACTCCTACTGAGCACTTCTGATCTTCTTCTAGAAAGACTGTTAATGAGTTAACTCTCAAATAGCAGAATTTAGAAGCTGGACT
The DNA here is from genome assembly GCA_028571105.1 of Tragopan temminckii. Taxonomy (NCBI): domain Eukaryota; kingdom Metazoa; phylum Chordata; class Aves; order Galliformes; family Phasianidae; genus Tragopan; species Tragopan temminckii. The sequence continues at coordinate 7,090,326 of JAOWBP010004554.1, forward strand.
TCTTTCAAGCTTTTTCAGGATGGTGGGGGAAGGTTGATACTTGTTGAAGCACAGTTTGTTGGTGTGGCTGCCTTGTAACAGAGAATCAAGGCACCAAACTTTGACAAGGGCGCTTAAGGCACGCTATGACACAAGCATTGTCCCATTCTGGAGACTGTTAGCAGCGCAACACAGACAAGCAAGGACCTGTGTTTGCTGAGCCACATTTTCAAATTGTAAACGTGGGTTTTTCCTACCCTAATTCACCTACTCACATAGCACTTAGATGCTTATCGGCCACATCACCTCTGCTTGCAGTTGCAACAGTACAGACATACAGATGCCTATGGTCTACAAACAGGCCATGCAAAATGTTGCCTACAAAGGGCTCTGATCACACTGCAGTATAGACAGGCAAATACTCATTTGGAAGGAAGTATTCTCACTCTTTGTTCCACTTTTGGGAAATCATGGAGAATAGGAATTGTCCAAGATTACAGATCACAGAGAAGCTAAAATATGGATATTCAGCATTATATCTTTTCCCCTAGACTCCTTTTGTTCAGAGTTCAGTACTGGCTAAAAAATAGTGCATTTCACTCTCAGTCCCTCTGGAGATATTATTGTCTAGCTCTCTGAAAAAACAGGTGTGAAAAACAAGGTGGACCAACAAAGGGATAAGGAATTAACAAATAAGGGGGTTAGCATGTTTACAGATTACTGCCTTTCAGAGCCGTCCCTGGAGGTTTCATGTTCTGGGAACTGTTAACTCTCATCCCCAATCTTAACAAGGGATGCAAGCTTAACTGATCCACTAGATGAATCCACTAGCTGTTTTTTAAAAATCATCTAACACAGTTCTGATACACAGATGGACAATGACCGTGTTGAGAGACATGCCTTGAGAACATTCATAAGTGGTAACTGAGTTTCTCCATGCATCCTCAGGAACAGCTTGTATTTCACAAGGACGCGGCAGAGGCTTTCTCTGAGCCTGTGATACAATTTCAGAGCTGTGTTAGCCCACGTTCAAGGTTTTCATCCCACCTGGAGACAAGTCATGTATCACAGGCTGGCCTAGAGATGTCACAGCAGTAAAAACAGTGCAATTCCAGAAGCTAGGAGGATTGGCTGAGGTCTCACACGTTTGACTCAGTACAGGCTGCGCATGCCACAGATCACGTACCTCTGAGATCCTAGAATATTATTTTTAAAAGCCAGCAGATGTGGAAACTGGGATTTCCAGTTTCCATTGCAGACTTCATTTAGACAATCTGGACCTTCTTTTCAGCAGCCCAGATATCCTGCCCTGGTTCCCCACTCACTAAGATTTCAAGGAAATTCTGCAAGAATGAAAAATTAGTCTTGTAACCGAGTAGTAAAACATGGTCCACATTCTTGCTTTAACCAGCTTCCCCGTGTTTTACCCAGTAACTTGATAGGCTCAGCCAGTGGACTATGAGGTAGCGTCTCACCAAGTGTCATGGTATTTTATGAAGTCAGAAATGTGATAGCTACTGTTGTCACACTTCAGTGTACAGAACAATTCATTCACAAATGAGAAAAACAGATCCCTCCACACATACCTTTCCCCTGACTTAATGCCTTGTATCACACAAGTGAACCAGAGTGGGCTGCATCAATATTATCCCAGCATGGCTCACAACAGCTATAGGGAGGGGGAGGTTAAAAAATGACAGTGGGGTGAAGGAGAGAGAGGTGCCAGCAGAAATCTGCTATTCAGCTGCTTGGCTCTGGTTACACAAAGCACACACCTCAGCAGTACATTGATGAAGGGAACTAAAGAGACCAGAACAAGATAAAAGTGGATGGCTTTTGGAGAATTACCTAGAGTAAATGCTGTCATTATTATGGACAAGAGCCATCCGTGACATTTCGCTACTGAAATCAACACTGGTTACTTGTTTGGGGGGTTTTGTCTTTTTTGAAAGGGCTAGTTTAAAATAATTCATAAAGCCCATAATTGTGTAGGAAGATAATACAATACAAACTGCATGCTTTACACACAAATATTACAAAATGCTGGCATTGGAAAGGATAACTCTACCCGCAATTTTTCTGACTCTGAAGAAGATTTCTTTTATCAACTGTGCTTTTGCTTTTTTCTGGTTGAGTCAACCAGAACAAAGCATAGTGTTTGTCAGCTTGAAGGTTTTCTGTTTTGTCCTTACCAACAAGGATTACAGAGAAAGTAGATTAAGGTGGCAGGAGGGAGCTTACTGATTTCTCTCTAATGATGATGCTAACACTAGGAAAGAAATCATAGAACCAACTAGTTTTTGAGGCACAATTCAAACAATGAAGAATTTTGGAAGATACAGAATACATATTTCATGCAGGCTGAGCTCCAAGTATATATTCTGGTTATATTTCCTGGGCATTGATTTCCTCCTTATTGACACATCATTCCTTTACTGTGTCTGTGGCATGGAGCTATGAAAGAGTGCCTTCTTCAGTGCTTCAGCACAACTTCCCTGTGCACCAAAGGAAGCTGAACTCACTCAGTGTGCACTGGAAAAACACCAGCAGGATGGACATCTCTGGAAATTTCTGAGAGACAGATCTTCTCTCCCTGTAATTACGTGAGCATACGCCTCCTGTCCAAAGCAATATTTTCACAAGGGGAAAGGCTGACAGATCTGCACCTTATCATGTATACAGAGTTTACGGATTACAGTTTTCCTGGCTAAAGCACAAGCATCCTCTCTCCCTTCTATCTGCTTAAGGAGTTCACTTGCTATACTACACAAGAACTGCTATGTCTTTAGATAAGAGCTGGCCTCATACACCACACACACAATAAGTTTTTACACAAGTGCTGTGTAGTACTTGTAGCAATTAACTGACTACACTATGCTAGACAGTATTGGCAACATGGAAGATTTTATCTTAACATTATCCTTAAAGTAATTTTTCATCATATGAAACATTTTATTTTTTTCCCAAAACATTTACTTACTGATGTATCTTTTTTTTTTTCATATACTCCTCAGGACTGTGACCAGATCCACATAGATGATGTATCATCAGATGATAATGGACAAGATTTAAGGTACGGGATCTCCAGGCTGGAAGCTGCAGGTCACGTAGTCCTCAACTGTTTGGAAATAGCAGGAGGTTGGACAGTGATACAGACAAATCTTTCTTGGCACCTTCTCTGCTCCCTGACTGCATGCTGTCTGCAATTATTAAACACAGGAGGAGCACAGTGTTTTTGTTCACACATTAATATGTCTGTATCTACTATAAAGCCCTGACCTTGCTGAGCTTTGAATCATTCTAGGGAATGTTTAAAATCAGATTGAACTTCAGTCTAACTGCACCTGTTTCTGATATGATTTAGCCAGCCAGCTGGCACAGGTGTTCCCAAATCATTTCAAAACCAGTTTGAAAGGTTTCCCACTGCCCAATTGGAATGAATGGGCTTAGTAGAAAAGACTGTGGACCTTGCTAGGCCAGAGCCTTGTCGGTTATAAACACGTACCAAAACTGTACCAAATATTATTATTACCTGTTTAAGTTAGTTAATCATATCCATAAAAACTATTTCCGTACAATTACATTTACCTTAATGTTGCTTGCAGAGTAATTGTCATTGGTGCAAAAATAAGATATGCAAACTCATACAAGGCTTAATGCAAACATTTTAAAATAACAAGAGCTGGTATTGCTTCTTTCCATGTGCCCCCAGCCCTTTTCTCAGGGAATTGATCCATCTGATTCACCTCAGTGCTGAAGAAACGCTTACACTGATTCAAAGAAAGGCACATCAAGGAAGACTCAATACAGGAACAAGTGCCTTGTCGTAGATCAGAGGATTACTGCATTCCAAGATATTTAGGGTGGTGTGGAACTGTCACTGGTCCCCATTCATTGTCGTAATTACTCAGGAGTTGCTTTGAAGTATTTTTTTAAAATTTGTTTAAAAAGCATTATAAGTTGCAGGCATTTAAGAGTCAGGTAATTTCTTAATATTTTTATTCCTTGATTAATGTCTTCAGAGCAATATAGCCAAGCAGTCAGCAAGGTAGCATCAGAATTTTGTTCCCCTAAGGTTTTAATATTTCTGCGGTTACCTTAGCAGCCTGGATAAGAGGCAGTTGAAGGTTTTCAGTGACCTGAGGACAGTCAGATGTTTTGTAGTCTAGGGAACCTCAGGACTGGCAGGAAGCATTAAACCTATGCTGTGTTTACAGTAATAATTTTTTTTTTTTTTTTTAATCTGTGCAAGTAGTCCTGTTTTCAGATGTGATGCTAATGTCTGAATAGGATCATGGGTCTGGCAGTCTGCTTGATTCCTTAGCCTGGAAATAAATCATTCAAGTAAAATAAAAATAACAGGCCACAAATGCCCTTTTAGATCTTTTGGGTATCCTAGTTGCACATTGCAGTGTAGCATTAGGCAGGGTGGCACACACATTTCTGGGGCTTGAGTGATAGCAGACAGTGATGATGAACTCCACTGTTGTACAGCTTGTCCCGTGTAGATCTGTGCTGCCACTTGTCTCCACATTTCTTCTCAATTGTTTTCACTCTCTGCTAGTGCTGCATAGACTGTAATTATAATGCCTCTCCTCTTCCCCTTATTCTAGCACGTATAACTTCTCTGCAGATGGCTTTCACAGTTCAGCTGCCAGTGCAAATCTATGTCTGGGCTCAGGCGTTCATGGGGGAGTTGACTGGATGAGGAAATTAGCATTCCGCTACCGTCGGGTGAAAGAGATGTACAACACCTACAAAAACAATGTTGGGGGTAAGTATCTGCTGCCAGGCAGTAAGTGTGCCTTTTCATCCTCTCAAATACTTCAGACCCTGCTAGAAATACGCTGCAGAGGAGGTGCAGAGAGCATAATGATAACAATACTTAAACACCGAGCTGAACAAGTGTTTCAGCAGTCATTCTGAAATCAGGATTCTGTATGGGATTTGCAAGAGCTATGCTAAAATACTTGGTTTAGTAGATAGAGGACTCAAATCTGAATACGGAGCCTTATTTTGTTATTTGTTTGGCCAGAGAACAACCTTTTCAGATCTTCCAAAATGCCTAGTAAGCAAGCAAATGGTTCAAAACTCAGTAGACTGTTTTCCTCCACAGAAGAACATATGGCTGAGTTTTATCTGAAGGCATTCTTTAATGCCTACTACTATCTCCCCTAAAACAATATCAGAAGATACCATGATGCCCTCAGGTTTTTCATCTCAGCTCATCCCAGGCAATTCTTCCAAGAGATTGCTTTGTTTCTATTTTAGAACATCAGTGGCAGGTCTCTGAGTAGAAAGAGAAAGAAGTAAATCTAAGAATATCACCACAGACCTGTTTCATTGTTGGAGAAATGCCCTACCCACGTGTACTGGAAATGGTGCACAGCTTTTCAGGAAGAAAAAAGACTTTCTTGGCTCCAGGCTTCTCTTAGCTCAGGCCACCAACCCCTGTACAGAACTCTTTTGTCCTCTTGCCCATTTCCCATATGAGCTTTGTGCTAACTCCAAGAAAGATGTTTTAACATGGGCCTGCAGAGTGCAGGTGACTGATACCATTCCTCTGGAGAAGAAGGAAGCTGAGCTCTAGTTGCATAGGAGTGTGTTGCAGTCAGGGCTTATATGCCTTGAGGCAAAGGAAAGCAACCTGCACCAGTGACCAGAGAAGGGCACTGGAAGGGGCAGGATTCAGAACACAATGAGGGGCCCTTTTGCATACTTACATACAAAAGCACGCAGCTCCCTTTCTGTGCTTCTGCAAAGATGCTTTCCCTGCTTACAGGTTTAATAGGAGCTCCTAAGAGGGAAACCTGGCTGCAGTTAAGAGCAGAACTCGAAGCGCTGACTGATCTCTGGCTCACACATGCTCTGAAGGCGCTGAATTTGATACATTCCCGGTAAGAACAGCTAACACAACTGCCTACAGGCTTGATCCAGGATCTCCTTTACTTTCCATTTTCCCCTTCCTCTAAACAAATTGAGACACATTTATAGGACTTTGCTGGCCAAACCTGTGGGAGGCCTGTCTGCATATGTTTTCAGACTTGTATTATTAAGGGTTGAGGGTTGCTTGAGATGATGAACTGAGACAGAAAAAAAAAAAAAGCAACTACACTTTTTTCTTACCTTTCCTTGCCTACCTCATCTGCAGTACACTTTTCACATGCAGAGATTTGCAAGAGAGTAGGAAAGGGCCCTTCAATCCCTGAAGACATTCACTCAATCAAAGCATGGACATTGCATACAAGGTGTTGAGGTTCCTGCAAAATAGATCCTGTCATGCATACAGTAAGGCTGCATCACTACTGCTGGATTATGTTTGGGTTTTCTTCATTCTACTAAGTGTATAAGGAAATGTTATCATACTCAGGTTACTAGCCTCTAGATGCTTAATCCCCCAGTGGCTTGGAAACTTCCAGTTGCAAGAAGTGTGTTCTTCTTGCCATTGTTCAGTTTAAGGTAAGAGAAAAAAACAGATTGCCACCTCTACTGACTTTTGTTTCCTAGGCCTAACTGTGTAAATGTGTTGGTAACCACAACTCAGCTGATACCAGCTCTGGCAAAAGTGCTTCTCTATGGACTAGGCACTGTCTTCCCAATCGAAAACATTTACAGTGCAACAAAAACAGGTAAGAACAAAGTTACTTAGGCTTCACCAAAGGACAGATTGAACTTTTGTCCCTAATTCAGGCACATCCACTCAACCCAACTGCAACAAATAACATGTGAACTTTAGCTTAAGATTCATGTTTACATCACATCTGTGATTTGCATGTTAACAACCCACACTTAAGCTAGTACAGACTACAAAAAAAAAGCCATGTGTCTCTATGAGAAAGTAAGCCTGAAAAATACCCACCTTATGGAGCAGCATTTCGAGTGTGCAGCTGCACCTAGCTAGGAGGGGGACAGTGTGGTTGGACCTCTTACAGAAACGTGGTTTGGATCCTCTTACTTACAGAGTCAAGTGTGCTGAGTGAGTTTTAGAAAAGCTGTGTGAGGAATAAATATTGACAGAGTTGGCTTGGGGCTTTTGTTTTCTGTCCCTTCTGGTATGATTTTGTTTGAATCTTTGATGTTTGTATTTTCATGTTCACTACTGCAACCAGAATGAATAGAATAGGGCAATTCGATACAATGAGTGTTACATCACTCTACCAACTGCCAGTCTAAGCTGTGCAAAGTCTCAAAGCTTTTGGAAAATTGACAGCACCTGGAATTCTCCAACTGTTAAAGGGCTTGTAGCTCTCGTGAGAGAATCCAACTCACATGAAGATCCAGTTGGGATCTTCAAAAAAGTGGGGAATGTAGCAAGTAGTTAGTTTATTACATCAGTTCTAATATGCAAATATCAGCCCCAATTACTTTATGCATCCAGATAAAATATATGTCTTCTTTTCTGTTGCTCAGGAAAGGAGAGCTGTTTTGAAAGAATAATGCAAAGGTTTGGAAGGAAAGCTGTGTACATTGTAATAGGAGATGGCGTTGAAGAGGAACAGGGAGCAAAAAAGGTACAGTCTGTGGATACCATCTTGGATTCTTCCAAGCTTACCTTTCAATCGCTGTTTCTTTGCTTGTGCATTTAATGAAGCTCCTTCCATTTGAAACAGTTTAGAATTGGTCTCAATTCTTAATATGCAAAATACTTAATCTTACGAGCAATTTCTTACTGTAAATTCCCTCATCTTGGCAGTCAGTGAAATTTTTCAGATAGTTGCTCTGTCACATGTTCCAGGAATCATTTTTGCTTAATAAAGATCACTTTAAAACACATGAAAAGGAAAACTCCAGTATGTGGTCTCAGACAAGTAAGTAGGGTTAATTTTTGATCTATAGGTGGTTTGGTTTTTTTTTTCTTTACTTTTTTTTTTTTTTTTAAGGTAAATTCCAAATTATTTGAATTATTTCTGAATGATTTATTGGAACAAGCATGTATGCATACCTATATTTATATTTATGACTCAGTGAAGTCATAGGACATAATACCATTACAGTAAACACCAAAGTGACTAGTACTGAGCTACTACCTTTATTTATGACTTATGAACCAATATGATTAATTTCACATGGAAAATGAAATTGGGAAGGTTTACTGAATTCAAAATAGAACAGAAACTCTGAAAGCAGTATGGTCAGGAATAACAAGCCCACAGTTCAGTAACATATCATGGATGTGGCCCATGTAGAAATACCTTATGTAGATAACTGTAGAAAAAAAATCAAACGAACTAATCTGTGCATCCAATTGAGAGCTTCAGTAATTAGTGTCCACAGTTCACTCATTGTGAAACAGGAACCAAAGTTTTGGGGACCAGTTGAAGCTTCTTTGTTTTGAATAGACTGTAATAGAAGAGTAGCTGGGAACCCAGAACTTGGAAGAAATTACAGTAACCAAGGCAGTTTGTTCATGGCAAGCATCAATTGCAAGATGTCTTGATGCATGTTGTCTTGTGCTCCTGTTGTGACTGCAGAAATGCGATTGATCTTCAAGAACATTGCACTTGAATTGAGATGCAGGAACTGACTGCATGAGCCCATATTCAGCAACTGACTAACTTGCCAATAAAAATAATAAATCCCACCCCCTTTGAAAACCGGCGAAATCTGCAGAGAATTCTCTAGTTCATGAAGGGTTAAGGAATGAGTCCAAAATGCATGGCTAGGAATGAAGTGATAATAGCCTGCTGCTTTTGACAGCCCAGTGCCATACTTTAAAGGTAGTGGGTCAGTGAACATGACTGCATCAAAGGCTGCTGGGCTCTCTGGTAATATGAAGATGGGGGAAGGTTCAGCAGTCTGGTATAGGCAGGATTTCAAGGACCCTCTTGCTTGTGTCTCCTGGTCTAAGCAGCTCTCCCATTTGCAGAGCACATTCTTTGCTGGGCTGTCACCTCCTGTGATTGATGACAATCATTAGCTAAGGCTTCTACACACCTGAGCTTTATAAAAAAAAGAAAGGGAGGTAGGAGGAGGGCATGCAGAGAGTCTTTGACTGTTTTGCCGACAGCACTGATAATATCTCTTTAGTGAGTCATTTTTCCTCACCTGTCTGATGAGTGATAAATCTGTAAACACTGAACAACAGGATTGGCCAAGAGGCCCAAGTTTTTCTTCTCTTTAAAGAATGAAAAATAGGTAATTTAATGGATGAGGTTTAGTAACAACCATAGGGAAAGAAGAAGGAAATAATTCTTCCCCTTAAAGTGAAACTGCAGATCAATAGATTCCAATCACTTCAGATGTCTGTGTTTGCTCGCTGTCTCTATCCACACTGATGAATAGCTTGAAGGAAACATTGGTTTACTCAGAAGCAACATACCAGAGGGAAACTTGAGTTGTATTTAAACATCAGGGGAGCGTCAACAGACATGCTGTAAAATAAACATCTGGGAACACTGGAGGTTTTTTTTGTTTTGTTTTGTTTTGTTTTTTGTTGTTTTTTTTTTTTTTTTACATAGGTAGGTACACTTGGAAAAGGATTTTCTCCCATCATCAGAATCATCTATCTAGGAAGGATATGTTCTCTAAAGCTTTTCCAAAGTTCAGAAGTAGTACGATTACAGTGATAAACTCAGAAACTGTTCCCACACTGAGAAGATATCAAGCTTTGTCAGTTAAGGCTTTGTGTACCTTTGCTACTGCATAGTTATTACTGACTGTACAGATAACGGTGTTTTGGGAAGCGATGAAGATCACAACATTGTTATAAAATCCAAGGGCAAGTACGAGCTGTGTGCTTTTGATCTAAAGTAAAAATGCTCAAACTGTTTTGGATAAGAAACAAAATACCTCAAACCATAGGCTGACCTAGAAAAATTGAATTTAACATTTAAAAGCAAGTTCTAATTGTTCTGAGGTTCTCAGGGATTGTAGCTATTGGTAATGATTACAGAACATTGCTGCCTGAACTATATATAGTTTCAGAGTAGTCCTGGGACTTTACCAGCTTACACTTTTCATCTTAGATCCTCGTTTCACAATGCTTATGATTCAAGCTTTGTTTTCCTAAAGCATATTCACAGTTTTCAACAGATGAATCAAGACACTACAATGAAAATACAGTGGATCACAGATAGTTTCCACATTTTGTCCAGATGCTTGGGTGTCAAGTGGCACTGAGTAGACCTTGGAAATTTGTATAAATGATTTTATATTCATCACCATTAATATGAACTGTAAAACAGGGAGGCAGAAGTAGAAGATAGTCTTTAAAAATGGGAATTGAAAGACCCTCTTGAAGACAGATTGCCATATAAGCCTACTGCATCTTTTCCCGATGCACTAAATGCACAATTGATCTGAGCAGTCCCTATCTTTTTAGGAAAAGCAGCATGACATATTGTTCCAGTTAATTTGGAAAAAGAATTAATTGTTAGAAAGCATTTTGACACTATGTTATTATACTTTTGCTTGCATTTCTGTAAGTCTTAATAACTTGATTTTACTTCACTTGACTGCGAAACATTGGCAACAGCTTTCACTGGTGGCAAATAGGACAACTTTGAGCCTCGTGTTCTAGGACAGGATTATGATGCTATCTGGAGAGACAAAGATTATTGTATAGCTTGATACTGCAGGCAAACCTCACTAACTGGCAAGAAAATTGTTCCTAGGAGTACTGAAATTCTAGAAACAGAAAGAAAAAGCAGGGTAAATTTAATGGTCTGCTCACACCTGCATCATCTCCCAGTTTGTGGCAGATCTCTTTCCTTTCTGCATAGTAGAAATGTATCAGCAACAGAAACTTCCTACTCCCTTCCCTACTCTCTAAGCTGAGTCTCCTTGTCTGTAACACCATGACAGCCTGGTGGCCCAAGTACAAAGCTCTCTTCCTGAGGATGCAAACTCAAACTAAGAAATTTATTTTCATCTCAGAATTAAACAAAACAGAAAACAAACAAACAAAAAAACCTCTTTTGGTTTCACTCTAGCACAACATGCCATTCTGGAGAATCTCTTGTCATGCTGACCTGGAAGCTCTTCGGCACGCCTTGGAACTTGAATATTTGTAGCAGACCCCAACATCTTAGCACTGTGAGGGCTTCACTCAAACTGTTACATCGGTTCCACCTATTCCTCAGCATTTTCTTATTAAAAAAATCCCACAGCAACTGCAGTTTTTCTTTTTTTGAAGGAGAACCCTTTCAGTGGAAGCCTCTAAGAACTTGCAGCCAAAGAACATTCTATCAAGTCCTTCCTTTGAACAGAGGAAAAGCCTTCAGATAACTCTGGGGATCCTGCAGTTACATGCTTAAGCTGGGTGCACAGAGCTGTAACTGCCCTTTGGCCATCAACAAGAACCCCCAGAAGCCTTGGGTCTGCTTGTCAGTTTTCTTGCTTTTGAAAGGGGAAGAGGAAACATTAAAGACTGCGGGCGTACTCTGTGCATAACACATCATATCACGTCGGACCTTCTGCAAATAAGAGTGAAACTGTTGATTTTTTGTTTTGTTTGTATTTTTTTTAATTTATGAACTAATCTCATTACTCTGGTATTAAGCTCTGTACCTGTGTTTTTAATCTGGCTTTTTGGGGTGGGTGGGTG
>JAOWBP010004554.1:7101949-7126729 GCA_028571105.1 Tragopan temminckii
ATGGGGGTTGGTTGGTATTTTTTTTTTTTTTTTTTTTTTTTTTTTGCTTTGGAGGGAAAAAATGGTACATTTAATTTCAGCTAGAAAAACAGAAAATTGATTTCTATGATTTTTTATGAGGCAAGGACCCTTAATAGATCATAACCAAAAGGCATCAAATAAAATGAACATATAGTTCATATATAGATCCAAGAGGCTGTAGAAGATGCAATATGAACGAAGCTTACCGCAAATGTGCAGTTTTTTCAAAAGCAGAACAGTAAAAATAGGTTAAAAAAAATAAACTGAACTTCAGTGTTGATTATAAGTTGTAACTGAAATACATCGAGGGTCTGGATACTGTTGTTTTTGTTTTTGTTTAAAGCCAGCTAAAGCATCTATTTCTAAAGAATAGTAGGTGCTCTCAAACGGCTAGAGGGAAAACAAAAATAACTGCTATGTTCAGGAGGGGAATGTCTGGTGTAGGGTTTTTTCCTTGAATTATATTCAACAAGTACTTACTCTGTTCTGTATTTTTAAGAAATTATGTGGACAGCAATTTTGTTTCTTTACCAAGGCAGTGAAAACACCAAGAATCCTTTTTATAATTTGGAAAGAATGTCAAAAGAATGAAGTAGTTAAACCTAAGTGTATTAGATCATACGCTCTAAATGCATAAATAAGCATAACTGCAATCACAGAAACCAATGTTAAAACCACCAGGAAAACTCACCCACAAACCCTAATGACTTAAAGGGAATGACCTCAGCCATTGTGAAATTTGTGCCTATTTGTTGACTGACATTTTTTGTAGAAGCAGATTGCGTGTTTCACTGGGGTGTGGGATTTTGTTGTTTGAAAGACTGCTGTTGTGTTGTGGTTTTGTTTTTTTTTTTTGTTGCTGCCAGGTTTGAATAGAAGGAGCGAAAACAGGATTGAGGCAGGCAGAGGCTGCGTGTGCTTTGGGCCTCAGCAATTTGAAAAGCAGGTGAAGGGTCGTTATTGATGGACAGAGACTGATAGGAATTTATAGAAGTTTGTTTTTCAGATGTTAGAAACTTCCTTGATGATAGTCCATTTCTAACTTATTCCCAAGTGGTTTTCTCTTAAGGAAATGAAAGTTTAAGGTATTTGATTACAAACCCAAGATCTTTTCATGTCCATGTCTTTGCGTGAGTGCTGCATGAAATACCGGTGTCATTCATCTCCTCTCTGCTTTTTTGAGAGGAAATTGATGCATAGTAGAACCTCAACTTGCCATTGCTGTGACACGAAATAATAATTCAGCAAAACTGAAGTCTTCCATTATTCCAACAGCAAAAAAATTCTATGGGGTTGTTTTTAAATTAACCGTCACTATGGACTGCAAGCCTGGTCAGAGCCAAGTTGCTCTGCAGAAATGGTTCCTCTCTGCTAGCTCTTCCTGGCAGCGGGCTCCTACTTTTCTAGGCTGCAGTAATTAAAGAAGGCTCAAATTTAATTGTACCTCCTTAGCTGCACAGACAGTTTTAAGAAAACTGGTATTTTTATACTCTTTGATGCCCAACTCCAGACGTTTGGTTTTATGGTGCAGAAATCCTCATTTGCCACCCTTACTTTTCAGATAGAAAACCACCCAGCTAAACAAATAAATAAAAATCCTAAATAAGAAGAACAGTTTGGGACTAGTCAGCCCAGATGGTAATTAGTTAACCCACAGAGATCTAATGCCTCGCTCTGTGCTGAAGAGAGCGACTTCACAGACCAACTCGACCGGAGTAGGAAAGAGTTGTATTTCTAAACAAAGGCAAGAGGACGTGGGGAAAATTTCTTAAACTCAGCAAATGCCTTAAAAAGTGGAAATGCTTCTAGGATTACTCAAGCATCCACAAGAAACAGTGAGGGGAAAGTGAAGCAAGGCATCTGAAATTTCTTGTTTTTTAAATAGGTTGAGTAAGCAAAGTGTTCTCAGGGCCCCTGTTATTTACAACTTAGTCTGTGCACCACGCAGAGATCCTCATCAGCTGTCTTAAAGGCAAGTTTCGCATCTATTGCAAGTTGTATCTTTTGATGAAATGCTTGATTCAGTTTTTTGCCGTTTCATTGTCCTGCAACTGCTTTGAAATAACTTTGATCAGTTTTGAATATAGATCTGTATCACCAGTTCTGATTCCCCTTGCGACTGTGCTTCTGTACTGGATTACCATCATTAGAATTTAATTGTAACTCCCTAACGATTATTTAAGATTTTAATTAAAGTCCAGATGTACTTTAAAAATGCTTCACTTCCAGTGAATATTGATTGCCTTAGCTTCAGCTGAAGTACTGCTATGCAAATGCATGTTTCTTTCAATTTTTGTGGCTGAAACAACTCAAATATTTTATTTTTTTTAGAATTGAGCAATAGTTTTTATTTGAAAAGAGATGTTTATCCATCCTTTATCAAACTAAAAAGCATAGTTTTTTTTGATGAAGTGTAATACTTTTGTAAGTAAAGCCTTTGAACATTTTATTGACTGTGTCCAAATTTTACTTTTTAAAAAATATATACTATTTGGTTTTATAAAACTTTTTTAAAAATTTATTAAACTCTTTTGTTAAGTGCCATATTGATATTCCACCTCTCCACTGAGATGTAGAATTAGGAGTTAGTCAGCTTTAATGCTTGTAGCAAAATAAATCATCTCTTTCACTGTGCTTAACGGTGGGCAAATATATGCTAGATCTGGTCCTGATCTCCCTAGTTTTCAGTCATCTCATTTAAACAAGGAATGTCCCCTATTGAGAGGGAACAGTTTTAAATCTTCTGTATCTGTTGCATAAGTGTATTTTTTAAAAAAGTTTCCAATTGTAAAGGCTGTCAGTGCAAGTCAGACTGACTTCTCTAGTGTCCGAGCCTTGCAAAACAGGAGCAGGAATTGCCATGTCTCTGTGCTATCTGCACTCATAGGCCTTATTAGCGACTTGGCAAAGGTCTTTGCAGCAGTTAGCAAAAGGAAAGAAATCAGATCCAGTGGAAGCCGTGCAGCTCCCCAGGCAGGAGGTGCCGCAGCCCTCGCCGTAACAGCAGATGGAACTTCTTGCACAGAGAGACCTTTGCAGTGATTTGATTCCGTCCAACATCTTCTGTGACCTAATGCTCTTGGATGTGTTGGTGGAGCTATCTCTTTAGCAGCAAAATAAGGCAGGCACCAGTTATTTTTATTTACTGTTATAAAATAAGCAAGATCCTAATTCTGTTTAATGTTTGTGGACTGTTGTGTAAATGTCTACTTTAGAGGAATCTAGTTTGTAATAAAATTCAGTACTCTTTGAATAAAAATCAAACTAAAATGCAGCATCCATCAGCAGTGCTACAAATATGTGTACAAGGCAATGTAAGGCTCTTCTGTTTAAAAACTTTGACAGACATTTGCTGTCTCTCCTTAAAATGATTTTGCCCTCTTCAGTGCTTCTGCACCTGAAAATTTTAGGTGGTAATTTGAAAAAATCCATATTTACCTTTAACATATGATTTAACTTTGTTTGGCAACCATCCCTCCTGTTTGCTGCAACAGATTAAGATAATTTGAGAAAGGGAAATGGCTGGGATGAGAGACTAGGGAAGCAAACTGAGTCTTCTATAAAATATTTGACATCTTGTAAAACTTATGGGCTAGATTAGTTTTGAGACAACACTTATGCCCCCCTGCAAGGTTGGGGGTAAGGGGTGGAGCCAATGGTTAGTTTAGAATAGAAAGTAATAAAGGACTCTACTGCTGGAAGTAGGATGCATTGATGTTAGAATCGGGTGTTTTCCTTCCTACATACTAGTACTGCTTCTTCCCCCCATCCCTACTGCCACAAATCAGGATTATTCAATCACAACAGCAGTTTATCTGTTTGCAGAGTGGGATGGTTGCTTAACAGTGCACAGAAGCATCGTGCCCTGGTTTAGGATAGGAAGTGGAAAACGAATATTATTTTGAACTTGAACTTTGTGAGCAGGCAGAAAGTAATTATCAGAGCTGGAACTCCCCCGGGAGAAGCGGGGGAGTGATACACCGCACTTGTAAGAAGCGCTGTGGGATCTTAAATATCTCATCGTCTTTAATGCTTTGGTTTTATATTTCTGCTTTTTAATTGATCTTCCACTCCTTATTTTTTTCTTTGGCAAATGGCGGAAGAGACAATTGCATGTAGACTTGGTGTTCTGTATTTATTAATAGATGCTCCTCCCTGTCTCTTGCTGGTGGGGCAGGGCTGATTTTACTTCTTGGTCTTGGTGTTGCTTTCAGTTGCAAAAGGAACTCTTTCACTACCTGGGTTATTTAATAGGCTACTGATGATTAAGAGCATATAATTGTGAAGCCATTGAATTACAAATTCTGAGTAAGCCACTCATGTATAATATTATTTATAAACCATAGAAGTTTATCTGTGTTGTAAAATAGAAAACAGTGTTAGTCTGCAGTTATGAAGTTAATATTTTGAGTATCACCTTTTTAATAAGCACATCGCTATTAAAATACTACTGTGAGCACTTTGTAGAAAAAAAAAAAAGAAAAAAGGCAAATTTCTGTCTTCATTAGTTTTTCACTATTTATTTATTGTTGTATTGCTGTGACTTCAGCAAACTATGACCTAAGATCATTTTTTTTTGCTGCTTCTTTACAAGTTCCTCAACAAAGAACAGTCACCATTTCACATTTCCTTACAGATTGTAGAGTACCTTCTGTAGACATTGAAAGTATTGTTCCGTATTAAGTTAGATAATTAAACAAGAAAGGGAAAAGATTTTTGCTAACTTTTTAACATGATGCTTCTATTAAATAGGATATTTTGTTCTTGGGAAGGAGCTTCATCTTTAAAAGATAATATTCATTTTTAATATAAATATTGGAAATAAAATATGTTCCTTATGATACTTCAACATGGTGTCTCCTTGATGAAGTTTGCAACACTATTTTACTTCTCTATTAACAGAGTTTGGGGATTTTTATTTTTGAGTTTTAAGGCTAGCAAAATTAAATCACTTAAAAAAATGGAGGATGATTTATTGTAGCACAGTAGGAGAAATTCGTCTTGAGATTTTAATATCTTCCACCTGGTATAGAAATAAAAAGAAAGTAGTCTTTAGCTGGTGACTAATTTGTCACTAATACTCAGGGGTTCCTTCATTACAACGCAAAGATGTCAGTTTTGAGAGAAACATACGGTAAAAGAGCCGAGTGCAACTTCCTGTAGTAGACACTTAGAAAAAGGAGAAAAATAAAGGTCTGGAAAGCAGCCGAAGCTGTGTGAAGGAAGGCTCTAAAGCTATCAATCAGGGCAGAACGATTGGGGAAGGATTTTACCTGCAGGCTTCAGAGGTATTCATTAGGACATGTTCAAGGAGGAAAGTCACTCGATATGGCTCCAGAGGAGGAGCCCTGGCAAGAAGTAATACCGACTGACGTTCAGTTCTCCTCAAAGTGCACGTACTGCATTCTGTCTGAGGAGGAACTGTATTGTGGTGTTGTTCGGTTTGTTTTTTTAAAGACACTGCTTACTAATGTCTTTTATACTTCGTCACAGTGTTTGATGACTTGCACCCAAGACGTAGAACAGTTTAAAAGAATACTGCTAGAGAATATCTGCATCTACTGACAGCTCAAACCCAATGACTAAGCACCTCTGTTACATCAGTCTCAACAAGTCCCTTTTGCCAGCAGAGAACAATTCTGGTGTCCAGAAACTTGCATGTCTGGTGTCATCCCTCTGCTGCAATAACAAATCTTTGGTTTAGTTCCCATCCTTCCAGAACTGTGGTTTCATGACAGCGTAAGTGTAAGGAGGGGGGACTGTGAGCAGCCACAGTACTAGGAGAGAATGGGTCACAATCCCTCTGTGCTCACGTCATATTAAAACAGACACGGTAATACAAGAATGAGAAAGCTGGATAGAAGACATCTACTTACAACCAGCTTTAGAAACAGGACATAGGCAATTGGCTGTGACAGTGAAGTGTGAAGCTGTGCCAGCAAGCTCTGCTGTGTGTGTTTTACCTGTGCAAGTGTTGCAGTGACAGGTCTGGTTTCCACTACAGGACTGGATGCTCTCACATGCAGCAGCAGCTCTGCTTCTCTAGGACTTTCTGTTTTATTCTTCCCCTGCTTTTTCATCCAAACGAACAGCTCGCTCAGGGAGCTGTGGGCTGGCTCTGCTCTTGGCAATTGTCTATCACAGAAGCAGCAATTCAGTGTCAGGACTTCAGCAAACTAGGCGTAGGAAGCAGTGGTGAATGCTGCACCAGGAGGCATACGTGTAAGAAGCAACATTCATGACCATTTTGTGGTAACCGTGTTCAAGCAGCAGGTGAAGCCCTGCTGTCCCGCAGCCCCCAGGCTGTGTTCACACAGTTCTCTGTTTCTTGCTGGAGATTGAGCTTTAATAGCAGCTGTTCTGCAACTATTTGGAGAAAAGGAAGACCTCGTATTTTGTCAGAAGCAGGTGATTGGAAAGAAATGATTGATTTTGCAATGTTTCTTCCAGTTTTGATATATTCTTCAGTCAGATCACGAGGGAGTAAGGAACGGATGGCTAAGAAACGTTTCTGCGGGCACGGTGGGCGCTGGCCCTGTCCATGGGCGGTGACTCCTGTCAGGAGCGCCGGCCGTTCCTCCTCCCGCGCTCACCACAGCGCTGTTTCCCGCCCTTTTTCTCCCGTCCTGCGGAGGTTGCTGCTGCTTTGAGGTGGCGACAGGGAGAGAAAGAGAAGGCTGACAAAGGAGGCTGCTCTGCTTCTCCTGTGTCCCACCTGAGGTAAGAGGCGATGGAACCTAAAATGAGATCCCACCTTCTCGGAAGTCTCTGAGCTAATGCCAAGCATCCTGTGGGCACGAGTGATCCTGCACAGAAAAATGGACCTGTGCTTTCCTGATCTGTAGCGACTGGATCTTTTAAGTGACTATTTCTACTGGGGGTGCTTCTTTCCAGGTGAATGAGAAGGGCAAGGATCCTGCTCTCTGCAAGGGAAGAGGCTTTACTTTGAGAGGGATCTTGCTGAAAGCTTAAACTGTAGCATGTGAAGATGACCAAGTGGCGTTAGTGTGTCAGCAGGTATTAAGAGACCCAGTTGCTGTGTTGGCAAACTAACATTTCTGGAGTCTTCTCTCTTTTTTCTCAAGAGACAGCCTTACATTTACGCTTTCAGCCTGGGAAGTAAGTTAGAAAAGTTGTTTGAATGGCAGTGGGTTCAGGAGAGAGCTTTAAGTAAGCATTCTTACACTTATTCTGGCAAGCCAAACTCTTGCCCAAAATATTGTCTGCCATTCCACAGACAGACTGGTTGTCTTTTGTTAATTGTGCAGTGGTCCTTTAATTCTATGGTAAACAAAACCTGCCAGGCCTGTGTTATCCTTCTTGCAGCCAATTCTCTTTTGCTCAACACCTCAAGCAGAACTTGGTTTGAAATCCAATCTAGCGAGGTGCTGCCTCCCATGGCAGACATGCTATTAAGGGCCACAGATGTCTCCTTAATGAAAGGGTTTTGTTGTGCCAACACGATGCTCTCTGTCCTTCCTCAAATGGATGCTTTCTGTGTTGGTGCAAATACCATTACCAGAAGAAACAGTATGGAACTTGCAATCTTGTGGTCACTGGAACATGAACTTCTGAGATTTTTCTTGGCATGTACTCCTAAAGGTTAATGCATACTGGGCTTTTTTCAGAGTTACTGAAAGTCAGGCCTTAAGTTGTATCTTTTTTTTTTTTTTTTTTTTTTTTGTAGTACCTCAAATGGCTTATACACTCTAATGACCTCTGGAGGTACAGCTTGTATTATAACCCACAAATCAAATATTAGTAAAGAAGAAATAGCAGGGATGTGACTTGTGGAGGCATTTTTCAGATGGTCCCTGACAGTGATTAGTGAAGTGCTTAGAGGTTGGATTATTGCATATGAAAAAGGAAAGCCAAAATTTGACTGCTTTAACTTGCAATTTTACTGAATATAGGTAAGCTTTGCACTGAGATCTTAGCCTAAACGTTACTCAGCTATCCCTGACACTGTAAATTTGAAGATTTCCAGGCTCATTTAAGTGCTGTCAACCAAGCCTTGTGTTCAGTCCTAAGCACTTTTCACTTCTGTTAGGAAGGCCTGAAATCATGAGACCTTGGAAAAGAAACTGTATTATCCTGACATGAGTTTAAAAGAAATATTTCTTCCAGATTGTAAATGTCCAAAATATGCTGCTCAAATTTGTTCTGTTCAGTGTTAACATATAATGGTGAAGGTAAGTGGCTGTAAAGTCAGTTTTCATGTTTAATTAGTTGTGCGTGTGATTCATGTATTTTTTTATTCTCATTCCAATTTCATGCCAGCCTTGTGTTTTTATATTGCTATGAGTTTGTATTTCAAGGTAATACTTGTAGAATGATGGCTCTCAGCTTTCATGGACATACTAAGTATATTTTTGATCTGAGGATTTTAGCTCTACAGATATTGACAAGTAAGTTTTTTTTTTAATACAGAAGAGATGTGATCCAGTTGTCTTTAACAATGCATGTAATCTCACAATTCTTATCCATTAAAAACTCTACAGTTAAGGAGCTGTGTGGTGGAAAACCTGCCAACATTTCTTCTTTAAAATAAAGATGACAATGGCCACTTGCCTGATGAGGAAATCTTTTTCTCCACCCTTCGATGTAGCAGCTGAGCTGATGGAAGTCTAGCTGTTGGCAGCATCTAAGATGAGATGCTTACAAGTACCCGGTAGTCAGCCACTATGTTCACTGATACTAAACACCTGCGAGCAATCCCCACTAATTCCTAAACACTGTTTCATTTTCTTAGTATCTAGTAGAGCTTTTTTGGCTCTCTCTGAGTGCAGTAGTTGACTGCTAAAGTAAATGCATGACCTGAAGTAAACCCGCAAAGTAGTTGTATACCCCTGCAGAAAGGACAGTGCGTACAAATACCCAACATAGATGTCAAGAATTGCTAACTCAAAGTCTGTGTGTTTCCAGGGAAGTAAAAGTAGCTATCATCTAAGTAGAGAAGTGACTTGGTTACAATGTCCTACTTGGCATTAGAGTGGTCACCTTGCGAGCAGTGAGGCTGTCTCTATTAGCAGTTGTGTTAGTAGACTGTAGGTATGGTATCGAGACTGGATTAAGTTGAGAGCTGCATTGACATCAAAAGGAGTGACCTTCTCAGCCTTGCTGTTTGTTTCTCCTTCCCTGTGCTGGTGTACCGATCATGCTGCGAGTCAGATCAGCTCACTGATCTAACTGAAAAGAAAACCAGGAAAAAAGCCAGCTGCTCTTCTGGCTGACAATGGATTCACGCGGCTGCAGAAGTCTGCAGGAGCCTGTGTCTGAAGAAAGGAGAAAGTAGGGTTGTATCTTTGCTCAGGTGCAAGATCCTTGATTTTTACAGTCATTTGAAGCTGGTCAAATGCTGAGATGGATGATAGTGCAGTTTCACTGCTACCCTTGAAACTGAACTTCAAGGAATAGTTTGGGAAATAAATGAATTTACAAAGTGTAGTCAGCTTAACTGATGAGGATTAATCAGCTTGATGCTCTAGTATATATAAAAATATAGATAATGATGTAATAATATATTAATATATAAAATTACATCACTTACCTGGCTTGGATTTCCAGTGTGTGAAGTCCTGTTCTGTTTCTTCTTCCTGAGGACACCTTCAGGCAGATGTTTTTGAAATGTGCATCTTGGCATATCCCAGAGGAGATTCTGAGCAAGATGTGAAAGTTACCACTGCTTTCTTTGAAGAGAAGCTGGAGGAAGGTCATGCTTACATGTTGAAATTATAAAAGCACTTGCTGCAGTGGGAAGAAGACAGGTATGATTCCCTCAAGGCACAGGCTGAGAGAAAAATTTTCAGTGGATAATAGTAAATAGAAGGATCCTGATTTCATTCCTGTTTGGGATCTTATCAGAAGTGCCTTCCTCAAAGTCCCACACATCTTAGTAGAACAGCAGTGAGAATTAGGAGTCCTTAATTCCTGTGTTTCTGAAATCATTGGTGCTTTGGATGCTTAAAAACCTCACTGAAATGAACTATAGCAATCCCATTTTTGGTTGCAATTTATACAACTTGGAAATTATATTTTAAATTAGGATTAATTTTCCCACCAAGTGAAGTTGACTGACTAGCTATTTTAATTACTGAATGTAGGTTACATATCTACAAGAAAAACTTCTCTCTGACAAAAGCATATTATGTCTTGGCTCTTAATAATAACCAGCTCAACTTTAATTTCACAGCTTGCTGCCAACAGCTGCCTTACTAAGACATAGTACTCATATTAAATGAAATTTCATGAAAAAAAGAAAAAGGAAAACTCCGTTCCAGCTGGATTGAAAATGCAGTTGGAGCACTTCTATCCTGCATATAAAGCTGCCATCCGCATAAACATTCCAAATTACTTTTTCATTTTTAATAATGAGGATCAGACCTTTCCTTATTATTGAGGCAAATGTAAGATATTAGAAGCATACAATTTCATTCAGAATCCATTAGTTATTGAATCCTGTCCAAAGTTAAGTATTTGAAGTGTTTAGGGAGAAACTCACCTTTTAGTTTCAAGTTTTTGACAACCTACTTGGATGAAAACCCTGAAATGAGCAGACCACTCTAGTCCTGCTTGGTAGCTCTCGGATGCATTAATTACATCATTTTCTCTTGGAGCTGCTGCTCATGTATTGTTGAAAGCCCTGCAGCTGATGAGTGCTTGCCCAAATTACCAACAGGAATCTCAGTTAAATTATCGCACAGCCTCTCTGCACATGGAAAAGATTAATTCTCATAGCCACAAACAGAATGAACACTTTGTACTTACAATCGTAATGTAAGTTCATGCTGAAGTACAGTGCGAGCAACCAATTCCTTACCAATAAATTCACAGTTCTAATAATTATGTGTTTTTACAGCATCTTGATCCCCAAAGGATCAAAGAAGCATTGATTTGTTTAGCTTTAGGTCCCATCCCTTGTTGTTCTTCCTCTCCCTTTGCTCCCCATGAGCTCAAAAAAGCCATAGATGAGATGAAACTCAACCATTGTCATATAGTCCACAGCAGGGAAGGGCACTTTGCAAAACCACAGAAAGGAATATTTTAGCCAGTAGAAATGGCAGGAAGTGTTGTGGGCAGACAGAGCACAAACATTAGAGCCTGCTTTGGCCAGGAGTCGATATCAACCTGTTTAAACTGCCGTAAAGTTCTTCAGTGATGGTAAAGGCATTGAAAGTTAAAAATTCAACGTGTTTAACAGTTACACTATACCTGCAGCTGTTTGCTACTGTATGGGAAAGTTCATTGAAGGCACCACTGATCTTTACCAAACATGGTTAAGAGTTCAAATAGCAGCATTAGCTCAAGACAGTGGAGTCAGGAAGCATTGATACGAGTGTCTAATGAAGCAGTATGCATTATGTAGTAAAAGTGCCTACAGTGGCTGCATTTTGCCCTTAGGAAGATGAATAATGCTCACAAGAAACATTACTGCCCTATTACTGAGCTTTTGGTAAAGTTAATTTTGTCCCAGATCTCTGCAAAGGCCTCTTGTCCTATTGCAGGCATGTGCTGAGATGTTGTGTAACATGATGTAGTCCCTGAGCACTGTCAGGATTAATCTCCCAGTAGTTTCCAATGTTGTAGGATGGCTGATGTTCCGCATCAAAACCCAGGACAAGGTTTCTGGAAATTAGAGGGGACAAAACAAGCGTTACTGAAACTATTTTGAAAGGTGTTTCATGCTTCAGGCAGTATTTGGTGGCTGTTGTACTGCAGCAGCAGAGAAGGACCCAGCCCCACACTATGCAAAACTGAAGCACTGCCTGCCTCAGAGTATTTATTTCTCATGACTTGAGAAAAGCGTGTGGAAAAAGAGGGTATGCACAAGATACAAAATTGCCATGGACAGGTAATGATTGTGTTACTAAATAAGACAAATATTTGTTTTTTGCCTGCTTTGAGGCAGCTCAGTTGTTCCTCACTGCTGAAACATTCTACTCCAAAACCTAGAAATCCTGCTTCTGATTAAAGAAATCTTTTTTTCAATAAGGATCTTGGGCTGAGTGGCTGCAACTTTCATCATCATAAATGTTTTTCAGTTCCATCTCAGACCAGTACAATGAAATAATTATTAGTTGCACTTAGGCACATATATCCATCAGAACTAGCAATTATTTAGGGAAAAAAACAATTTGAAATGCTGAAAAAAACCTGTATGCTATTAGAGAAAATCCTTTTCTGGTATTAGTCTTACTTTAAGATGCCTTTTTCTAACATTATTGTCACCTTGAACTGTGCTTTGTTTGCTTGTTTACTGCTGCCTGGATTCTATGAATCAGAGATTAGAGCCAGTATTTAAAGCAGCATTTATTACCAGCAAAAGAAGCAGAAAGTGCTGGAGAGAGAATAGAATGTGAACATGATTTTAAATTCAAAAACATGTTTCTGGCTTAGGTTTTTTTGGAAAGAGAAGGTCCAAAAAAGTGTATTGCAAAGACAGCATTACTTTTTGTCTTTGTAGAATAAAATACACATCTTTTCATATATATTGGAAATATTTTTTAAAAAGATTGAGTATCTAAAACTATTCCCAACTCTAATATTTTCTCCCACATCTAACATAAAGTGCAAACCTATTTCTGACATTTGATCTATACTGTCCATAGGTCTTTTATATACACAGAGGGATTTACTGCTATGTAATCAAGCTCCTGAAGAAAAACGTTGTCCTTTTATTCACAAGGGATGACTGTAATAAATTAAAATGGTTTCCCATTAGCTTTCTCTACTTAGCTGAACCACTTAAAATTACTTTGGACTTTGCCCTTGTCTGACCTCCTCACCTTTGCTCAAACATTTCTGTTTCCAGGAGTGCAGCAATGGTCCTAGAGCCTCACTTCTCTGAATAGTTACAAATCATTTCAGTCTGGAAGCAAAGCACCAAGGTGGAGCCCATTTGGAGTTAAAAGAAATATTTAATGGTTTTAAAAGCCTAATGCCCTGTCTAACTTGAAGACAATCTGTGGTATCATAGGTTGCTGTTTGTATTAAGAGATGATTGTGGCTTATTTGCATGCATATTTTTCAGTAAGACTGTGCTTGCAAAATGAAGATAGGTTTGGGTATTATTTGTTTAATTACGTCTTCAAGATTTCTTTGGCAGTAATGGCTTTACCAGCTTTTAGACAAAACTGTAGAATTGCCATGAGCAAAACTCTGAGGGTTGTTTGAGCACAGAAGTACATATAAAAAGCATATGTGAGGCGCTCTGTTCCTTTGCCTATTAAATGCAACTAGAATTGTATTGATTTACAAAACAAACTGCATGTCTATAGCACTTGTTCTGTCAAACATTCAACTACAGTTTGATAGTATGTAAGAGTTAAATTGCACACACACTGATCAGCTGTGCTAAAGTAAACAAAATATATGCAGTTCAATACTGAATTGTCAGTTTTAGTTATGAAATGAATTTTTTACGAAGTCGTAAGTCTTGTGTCCTCCTGTCTGTTGCTTCTCTTTGTATTCATATTCTAAATTCAGTTTTTGCACTTCTTACTGGTTTGGAATAGTAACTTCAAGGTGATTCAAGATGGTCTCAGTGCAGTGTTGCAATCTGAAGAGCCATAAAGATGTTGCTCTTGTAAAAGTGGGACAAATGTCTGACTTCGGAGGCACTGCTGATGGAGAATCCCCCCAGGTCACCATGAGTATGCACTCCCTGATAGATGGTGTGCTTATTAATGCTTACAAATTAATGGTTTATTTTATAGACAGTGAAATTGGACAGAACTCCAGCTGTGTCTCAGCCACCCATGTCAGAGACAAGTAAATATTAGGGAGAGAACTAACCAAACACTTCAGAAACCAGTGTGCTTATGGAAAGGTAGTAACTGAAAAACAAATGGCACTCAGCAAAGGTATGGTGCAGTAGCCTTGTTTTATAGGAATTGTTAGATAACGTCAGTCCAAATGTTTCAGGAAAAGTTCCAAAACTGTCCTATTCTGTGCTATTCCAGTTCTGAAATACTTTTGTTAAGTGAGGGCTAACTTGTCAGAACAGAAAAAACAACTTGGCTGGTTGCAGTGAAGATCTCACATCTCAAATATTTTCAGCTATCTGTGATTATTCCACATAGGTAAAAATAACTCATAGTCTGCATAAACTTGAACAAACACAGGGAAACCACAAGCTGACTGCAAATGTTGCTTGAAGAAGAAAACCATACCCTGTGTGTCATTGATCAAAGTCATCTAATCACAGCTGAGGGCAATTTAGTATTAACAGTGTTTTCTGGTCAAGAGGGTGCTGGGACTAGGTAGGGTAGTGCATGGTGGTCGTATGTTGGTCTCAGGTACATTGTGCGATGTAGGGAATATCTGCATAGGAAATGTGAAAAAATACTAATATTTCTGAGACTATTTTTAGAATCTCTATTAATGTGTCTTGGGCTGTTGGGGTGCCAAGGGCAATATTGTGAGCAGTTGAGAAAAGGAAATATGTTCCTTAGTTTTTGCAGTTTCTAGTGCACACTTGAATCCTGGGAGGAAAGAAGACTTAGCAGGGTGTTTGACCACCGAGGCTTGTTTCCGTTCCAAAGCAAACTCTGGGCTTTTTGCATATGAACGTATGCAAGATTCATAATCTGACACAATATTATTTGTGCGCATACATAACCTGCAATTTATTAAAGATATCCTTGCTGCAGCTCTCTGCCTCTGCACCATCTGGGAAAGATGCAGAGATGAGAATGTTCTTAGCAATTGCAAGAGATTTCCTACAAAACCACTGGCTTGCAAGAGCTTATCACTGGTGAAAGAAGCATCTCTGGCATTTCATAAATCATCAACATTACTAATGTGCTGTTTGGAGATTTGTATCATTAGCAAATTAATCATATTTAGGAACACTCCCATAGCAGCATTGGATGAGAAGCCATGCAATGCCTTCTGCCAAATAAACTGCAGAAAGTGGGACCTGGGGGATGAAATGTGGGGAGGAGAAGCCAAAGCACAGCTTTCATATTACCTCAGTGTTATCCCTGATAGCAGTCTTTAAAAAATATTTAAACAAAATAACAGTGAAGATCTTGTCTGGGAGCTTGACTTATGCTATAGACAGAATATGATGGAGAAATGATTTCTGGTTTTGACAGGGAGCATCCACAAAAGTTTACTCATTTGCCTTCTGAGTCTATAACATCTCTACTGTGGCCCAGCCTTGAAGTACGAACACCCACCAGACTGCTTTCATGTAAGGAAGAACAGGCATGCTAGGAGTTGCAATTTTTTTATGGACCAAAGGCAAATCTCATTATGGAGTGAGATCTAAACCTGAAGTTCTGCCTACTTGAGTACTCTTAACTAAAACCATAGTGTTTTTCTTGGTAAAAAACAAAAAGTTTTGGTATAACTGAAGGTAATTTTGCCAGCCTGTTTAGAATTTAATCTGTACACTCAGTTATTCTTAGAGACACCCAGTGTTCATTGTTTTCCCCATGAATTCACTGAACTTCAGTTTTGAATTCTAAATTCAAATTCACTTGGTCGCTTTTCCCATGAATTGTACTCTAAAATACATATTGGGGTAAAAGTTGCCATACAGCAAAGGATCATGTTTATACCACTGCTTCTCTGACATAATCTTTCCCCTTTAAAAAAATAAACAAACATAAACCACGTGTTAAAACAAACACAAGCAAGTGCTATTGAATCACGCCAGTTTTTAATCACCAGATGTTACCTGCAAATTTAGCGCTATAGCAATACAAAAAGACCAACAGAACCAGCTGGATATTTGATAACTGGTTTATGCATAGCCTTTATTTGGCTTTTTCCTTGGAATACACTAGGAAGCATTGCAGCTAACTTCAGCAGCCAGAAGACAGGAGGGTGTATTTCAGACCTTGCCATACATTGCATTAGTCCACAGACAACCACTATGTTTTGGTACTGCAGCATAAGACAGGTAACTGCCATTAACGACTAAACTGACTGTGTAAACTTTCTGTGTTTCAAACCAACTGTGAAACTGGTCTGCTAAGTTCTTCTGCTATGTCATGAATGCCAGCAACTTTCAATTTAAAATGCTTTTTAATGCTTTGTATGGCACTGGACACATTATATAGAGCTGAATTATAAACTACTTTTCAAAATATCCATGATTCAGCTGCTTGTATGGAAAAATGTATACTCAGCTTTTGAGAAAAACCTTAACTCTTAGAGCTCTCAGGGTCAGGCTCTTCCTCTAAAAACTTAGATTTTTGCTTAAGGTACGTGTGCATGCTTTTCAAGATATTTGTCCCACGTATTTACTGACAGAGTGGTATGTGACAAGACTAGAAAATAGTTGTCTTTTTTGATTAGGTTTTATTAACTGTTTCTCTGATGAGCCAGAAATTTGAGTTCTTCTGGATAGTCCCATGATAGAGGGAATAGATGGAATGTAATTCTTTCAGAAGCACATTTTGTTTGTGTGGTTTTTGTTTGTTTATTTTTGTTTTCCCCAGTTCACAGAAAGGAATAGAGATTGTATTTTTCAGTTAGTGTTCCTTAACATTTCAATAGGTTTTTCTCATGCCCATGTTTCAGGTTTTTTTTACTTTTTTCTCTGATTCTTCTGTTTTTCTGTTTTCTCACTGATTTTGTGTCTCTAAGCTTCCACTGCCCTGACACACCCACGTGTATAAAGAAAGTAGTTCCTAGACCAGTTTTAGACAGGGAAGTTCTGGTACAAGCTGTCTTCTCTGTTGAAAGCTTGCAGTTCTGGATACTCACTGATCTGCTTCCTCTACAATACCTGTTGCTGAAAATGCACCGTATTGATCTTCAGGAACCACGTTAGAAGTGAGAGATGCAGGATATTGAGACATTAGATGATCCCCAATGCTAGTTTGTGAAGAGAAGCCAAATGAAGGGAAGCTGGTTCTCCAACTGTGGCATTTAAATTCTGTGCTTAAAATTGCAGCTAAACTGAGTAAATTCAGTTTCTGGGCTCCTAAAAAATTAAAATCCAGCAAGGAGCACACAAGCAGTCTTTGTGATGACAGCCTGTAAAACCAGCAGCTGTACAGGGGTTAGCAGATTGGTTATGCTTAAAGTGAACCATGGCAAGACATGTGCTAGCAGAAGATGCACAACATACCTAGCACCTATTGCTTGAGGGTTAAAACAGACCAACTGGAGTAAAACGACTGGGAGAGAAGAGTTATGCAGCCAAATGTGAATGAAAGAGAGAATTTAGGCCAAATGTGAATTAAAGCGAGAATTTAGGCATGCAGAAGTTGGGTGTGGGAAAGAGATGCTATGTGGTCTAGGAGAAAATAGGAATGTGAGACTTAAGCTCCTGTTCTGTACTGACAACCACAGGCAGTGTCTGCGCACTCCAGTAGAAGAGTGGAGAAAGGCTGTCAAGTGGTCAGGAAAAGTCAAAAATACGGTGCTTTCATGGCATTTGAGTAGGTGTACAATTGATCTTCTGTCTTTGATTTCTGTATAGCTTTCTCTTTTACCCCTTTGTGCTGATTTAATGGTGTAGCCAGTTATCTTCATGATTTTGAGCTCAGCTTGCTCAGAAGTGGAAAAATGCAGTATTCTCTCCTATACAAAAGTAAATAGAGGTAGGCAGATTAAATACAAATCGTCTCTGTAAAATACTCTCCTAACAGGAAACCTGTGACTGACTGAAGCTGAATGCAAGTCTTCCTAATGAGAGCTCTAAACCATGGGGTTGTGGCATCAAATTGGTCATTTCTGACAAAGCCATTTGAGGGATAAAGAAGAAAATCTTTTACTACAATTGTTGTTTTACAGAAATTAAATAAAAAAACCTGAAATCAGACATACTTTACTTTTTCCTTGCATGTCATTGGAATTAACAGGACTGCTCTTCTGGGAAGAAGGAAGAGAGATGGCAGTTGTATTTCTTTTGGAAAACCAAGCACTGCATACGGATATTTTGACGGCTGTTGATTTTTGGTAGCTCATGTTGCAGTAGCCATTGCAAACAATGAGAGTCAGCAAGTATATCTTGGCACATTGCTTATGAGTCAGTTGGTTTTATCTGTGTCATCCTGTAGTAGCCCAAAGAAAGAAATTTTTGTTGGTTGTAGAAATTATTCCATAAAAGTGTCAGAGAGTAACTGTGCCACAGGCGATGAGCTGAAGTTAATCCAGTGTCAGGAAATGCATCAGCATTGAACCAGGTTGTCGAGTTGCTCTTCTGGGCTGTGAAAGGGCAAGGGCCTTTGAAGTCTTGTGTGTGTGGGAGAATATTGCCTTCTAGCTAAGGATATTGCAGATCAAGTCTGAGTTTTAGGCCTAAGGCAGTCACCTTCTTAATGTCGTACGTAAGTGTCTTCTCAAATATCCAAGAAGCAAAAGTTGACTTTCGATTGCAGCTGAATTTCTTAATCTGTAATGACAATATTTTCTGAGATTATTTGCATGAACTCAAGGTAGCTGCCATTTTCTCCACTTGCAAGAAATTTTCCTGAGCTGCTTTGCAATCCTGAAAATGAAGCCATCATCCTGACACTCTTGTGGTTGTGGTGGTCCCCTGTTTTGGCCTGGTGCTTGAGCAGCTTCGGAGGTGCTGAGCTGCAGAGCAGCTCCCTTAAGAGCTGGACTGTGGTGATCCTGAGTTGAGTGGTGTGTGACATGGTAGGAAGAAAATTGCTCTTCACTGAAGCAAAGTGGACTTTAAGGTGCTAGTTTTGTCACTGAAGCTGTAAATATCTTCTGGTAAAAGATACCATGGTTTGTGGTCATTAAATGTTGTCCTCAGATTTCAGATTTGACAGTTCTGTTTGGAGAAATTGCAGCCCCCTGGGAAAAGGTTGGGTAATAGCAATTAGATCCTCATTTTTAAATTTTTTTTTCAGTTTGTTTTTTGAAGGGGAAGAAAAAAAGGGAAAGGTCAAGTTTTCACCCTTAAACCAAGTCTTTCTTTTCATGTGTGCCAAGTGAGTTGCAACACAAGGCTGTAACTTTTATATACCTCCCATACAAACACTATGTTGGATATCCCATTAGGAGTGCTTGTATGTATTATTTATGAAAATTGCACTGTTACTACTGAGGATCAGATAAATAGCTTGAAGTCTATTGTCTGCTTTGAATGTTCTTTTAGGTCTTAGTACTGGCCAGACTGTCAAAAACTCTCAATACATCACACACAGTTCTGACTTCTAACCAGAGATTGTCTGCCTGGAGCCAGTAATCTGCTATTTGAGAACAGGGTGCTTGTAGAGTTTTAAAATTTGGGAGAATTTGATGTAGAGTGTGCTAAAAGGGATCAGTTTAAAAACTTAACTAGTAGCAGTTGAAAAAATGCTGCTGTTACATGGCTGTCTATTCTTCACCTGTGTGAAATAAGATGGTGGCATCTGTTCAGTTGCAGGCAGACAGATGTCCACATCACAATTCATCAGACCCTTATACAGAGCACAGGAAATCAGCCCGTGTTCTTTCAGTTCAAGCTGGGAGTGGAAGAGGGAGTGGAGAAGAAAACTTGCATTTCTCTTCTCCAATCTATCCGCATTAGAAAAAAAAAAAAGAACAAAGAAAAAAATGCATACACATCTCTTTCCAGAGCACTGCTCCAGCCTCACCAATTGGGAGCAAATTCCTTCTTAGGAAAGTGTAACTGAGAAGTACTGGAAAGAGAAGTGTGTTGAGACAGATGTGTTCTTGTATGGAAAATGCATTTTTCTTTGAATAATTGAGCGTAACTTGCAGTTGTGCGCAGAGGTGCTCCTCGATAGTAGGTACCTGATGGGTTTTGTGGACTCAGTTTGGTGTGATGGACATATGAAAGGCACTGTTATGTTACCTTTGGCCCCTGCTACTGCCCTTAATTTTGACATGCCATTGTAAAAACCTTTAGTAGGTGCTAGATCAAGTGGTTAGCTGATTGGCATCTTTGTTCCAGCAATGAAACCGCGGTCTTTTTCATCACTTTTCCATTTACTGCTCTGTATGCTGTTTATGGCAGCAAAGGCAAACCTTTTCAGTGTGTCTGCCAGGTTTATTTTAAAGATCATGGTGTTTGGTGCCAACTCTTGTCTCTCCTGGTGCCAGACTTGGCTCTAGTCACAGCTGTTCAACATTGTTAGGCTTCTTCAACAGTTGGATTACATCATGGTGAAAGGAGGAATAGGGATTTTTAAAAATTCCAGTTATTCAAATGCAATTGTCACAGGGGGAAAAACAAAGAAGAAAACAAAACTCCTGTAGTTCGAATGTCAGTGTCCCTCTGTGCTTTGGCAAGTCATTTGAAGCCTGCTTAGCATTGTATAATGGCACTTTCAGGAAGTGCTTTTCTTTATCAGATCAGACTCTGCAAATTAAAACAAGGATGTTTGTGTGAATGGCATTGGGCTGATGCACTTATCATTTGGTGTTTTCACTTCCACACTGCCCTGCAGTCTGTCAGTTATTGAATGGCAGGATCACTGCAAAGGTTCTCCTTAGCCCTTCCTTGTCTGATAATCACCTGTGGTCATCCCTGTAAAAACCTGTCTCATCTTGAAAATAAACCTGATGCTAGCAGCTTTCTGATCTTGAGCCCACCTTAGCTTTCATTTTAACATACTGTCACACCAGAACTTGTGAAATCAGACCTCAGCCCACCTGAACCCTCGAAGTGTCCCATTTCTAGGCTATTATTTTAGTCTGACTCACAAATACCCACAGAAGCAGACTATTAATTGAATGAATATTAAGGAAAACACTGTGTGAACATGTGCTCCAAGTAAGTTTCTTCTCTGCTTAGCTGTTTTCACACTGTTAATGAGTGTGTGACAAACTTAAGTGAAGTTTTTTAGTCCAGTGTTGCTTTTTATGAGTCTTTTTTTCTAACATGCCCAAGATATGCAACTGTTAGCTTTTGTTACTTCACTCACTACTGTTGTACTGTGGCTCTTTAAAATAAGTCTCCTGGTTTTTATCTATAAATTTCATCAGTCTTCTAATTCAAAAAAGTCTTTTTGAACATTCCAGTTAGTGATATAGATACAAAATTTACAATTTGTTTATTTTTTGTCATTTTTTACTGATGAAGTAACCAACTTCCACTACAAAAAAAAAAAAAAAATTTACCAGCAGAGAAACTTCTACACTTTTCACACAGACTCCTGAAGAACTTAATATAAACAATAATATTTTCTTGTGTTTTTAAAAACATAGGAGCTCAGTGCCATAAAGATGTGTATCTGATATGCATATATAGTTGCCAATAATGACTGCATAAACCTTTATTAAAATTTAGTGGGGTGATACTCTGTCTTCCAAGACCAACCTCTGCTCTTTCTAAACAAAGATAAAGGATTGTGACTAAGTGAAAGTTATAAGTTTATACATTTATTTCAACACAGTATTTACTAAATCCAGATCAGTAATGAGACTTGCTCCAAGTCCAAACAAGTAAAGTATATCCAAGTAGAGGTAGATTTCATAATTCAAGAGCAATTAAAGCTTTGCAGCTTCAGGGTCAAGTGGCACTGGATAACCACTTATAAGGACTACTCGAAAGGAATACCTCCTATTTTACATTGGCCCACGATGTCAGAAGCCGATGATGGTGGTATGGCTGTAGAGGTTGAGCCATCCCACCAGTATTTCAGTTTGTTGCAGTGTGACAGATGGAGCAGAGCGGCAGTCTGACAAAACGGTTTCTGACTTGGAAGTTCGTATGAAACAAAGGTGTGTCACTCAATTCCTCCATGCGAAAAAAATGGCACCCGTTGGCATTCATCGATGCTTGTTGAATGTTTATGGAGACCAAACAGTGGATGTGAGCACAGTGAGCTGGTAGGTGGTGCATTTCAGCAGTGGTGGCAGCGGTGTGAAAGACAAGCCATGTTCTTTGCAGCCTTGCACAGCTGTCACACCACAAAATGAAGAGCATCTCAATCAGCTCATCCATGCATGTCGATGGATTACAACCAGGGAACGGGGTGTGGAGCTGAGTATTGGCTTCAGTGTGTTGGAAGTGGTGGTAGCAGTGTTGGAATGTTGCAAAGTTGGCACCATGTGGGTCACATGAATCCTCGCATAGGAACAAGAATAACACCACATGCAAGTTTGTCAGGAGCTACTGAGCCAGCACAAGGCTGATGATGACAGTTTCCTGAATTGCAGCATTACTGGTGACGAGCCATAGTGCCACCACTATGAGCTGGAATCAAAACGACAGTCCATGCAGTGGAGACATGTGAATTCAGAGCCCTCAGTGGGTAAAGTAATATGCATTCTCTTTTGGGATAGGAAAGAGGTGATGTTTTTGGATTTCCTGGAACCTGGACAAACCTTCAATTGACTGCTGCATTGCAATGCTGACTAAGCTGAAGGCTCAACCTTCCGGAGTCAGGCCAGGGAAGAAGACTATCTTTCTCTTGCACCATGACCATAAATCACATTGTATCAACAGGGAGAGCAAGGTTGAAGTTTGAAGGGTGTCTTTCTCAAGTGAGAATGTACAGGCCTCTTGATTTCATTATTTAATGTTCAGTCCCAATTTTGCAGAATTGGGACACAAGAGCCCTTCCCAATCATGCCATGTTGAGCCTTGAGAATTCATTGCCCTGGCAGGCAAAATGTGCTTAGACCAATTAACAGAGCCTGCATCCCATTGCCACCACAGATATGTTAAATCAGCAATTACTCAGGAACTAAAAACTCTGATTTATTGATACTTTAGAGAAGACCACATCAAGAAAACCCTAAAACATGGGAAAAAATTCCTAAAACCCATTCCTAAACCCTAAATCAGAAATCTATCAGGCAAAGAGAAGCAACTAGAGAAACCAGGGTGGGGTGTTAATTTTCATTATTTCTTATGCATAATAATGGGCTGCCACTTTTTTTATTATTATTATTTTTAAGTAGAAGGAGCCAAGGGAGGCTGCTTAGATTCCAGACTTTGAGACCAAGCCCAAAGAGTACAAAGTTTTCAGGCACGTTGTTAAATTATACACTACTTCCAGTTTCTTAAGAGAGCATCCTGAGTTTTAGAGAGTCCACACACTTTGTTGCATTTTATTTTGGTATGTAGAACATCAGTTACATTTGGGACAATGAGGCTGGCATTTGTGTTTTCCCTCATCAAGGTACTTGAGAAATAGAAGAAATATACCTTGAATATTTTGTACGCTTAAGCATTTTTTGCTTGTAAGTCCTTGAGAATGATGTGCAGACAGACAAGATAGTCTTCCCTTCCCCAACTGGGGGTAAGAGAGTCCCAGAGAAAGAGCTTTCAGCCTTTTGCATGTACAACAGACATTTCTCTTCATGTCTTCTCTGGTCTCTGCTTCTGGAGCAATGTTGACCTGGGGGATTTAATCAAGGAGAAGGTACGTCATTCTCACTCCAGCCTCACCTGTACTGTTATGCTAGAGTTTTTCCTCACATCCAAGGTCCCTTTGCTAACGTACATTTCATAGTTCTTTTTCCCATAGCTTTTTTTGAATTATTATTCCCTGAATGTCACTCCTTTATAGGCTGACAATGGAGGTGATGACACAAGCCTGTTATAAAGGGGCAGCCTTACCTTTCTCACTGAGTTGTTGGAGTCAGTGCAGGACTCTGACAGATTTAAAGAGTAAATCAGAAGGGTGAAGAAATTCTCATAGTCTGGGAATGGAGAGTTTTTGGATCAAAAATGAGTGAGAGAACATGCCCTGAAGGACAGCTCTCGTGCCTCACCTCTTTCTTGGCTGTCTTGTGTTCAGGATAGTCATTCATCAGCACGGATACTGGTATTGCAGGGCTGTAACAAGTTTTACCTGAAAATTTTAGAGCACTTTCCAGTGCCTAAAAAGGACTTAATTGAAAGCTTTCCCACTTTTACAGAAGTTATGACACTGTCCTGAGCAACTCGTCCAAACTGTTAGTGATAGATCCTCCTTCAACAACTGCACATCTCTCCCTCGTGGGTGTCAGAGCCAGCCAAGTGGCACTGAGCACCCTCATGCCTCACCGTACTGCTGCGTGCAGGGGCTGCTGTCAGCTCCCCTCTTCCCTCCCTTAAGCAGCAGAAGAAAAAGTGGAGTTTCTACTGAAGTTCAGTTCCCATCAAGATAGGGTGGAAGGGTCCAGGTGGGGCACATGGCTCAAAATGGGTTGTTTGCAGTAAGAAGCCTGTACAAATGAAAATGTTGCTCTGTGACTCATGGATGTGTTCAGCCAGCAGCCATAGCAGCTGCTCTCTGCTATTTCAGGACTGTTGGGCTACTGCTTTTGTGTGCTGTTTGCACAGTTCCTTCCCTCCTGAGCCCTCTATGACTTGTGATAACACTTTATTTTATTTTATTTTATTTTATTTTGTCTCATCCTAATTCACTGAATGTGTATTTTCACACAAAGTGTTATCTGGCAATACGTTCTCCTAGACTGTGCTGTTATTTGGCTACTGGGATCCAGGTGGGTGCACCCAGGGTGTCACAGGTAGGAATAGGATAAGTAACAGAATAGGATAAGTAACAAGAATAAGGGATAAAAGTAACAAGAGGACTCCAAAGCAAAAAACATTCTTGCACACTCCTGTAACAGAAGGCAGGGTGTTTCAGCATGAATATCAAAATTATCAGTGGTTATTTCATTCCAAATCTCCTTGTTTTTCTCTAAATCATATTTTTATCATTTAGTTTTAAGTACATTCTTAGCCCTTAAGATTCTGAAGAGAAATGATGAGGCATAGTTCTTTGGAGTGAAAAGAGATGCCTGTGTTGTAACAAATAAGGCTAACGAGCCAAGTCCCTGCTGCACCTGTTTGTGGAGCCATGAAGCAGTCCTTTTGTGATATGGGTCTTGGGTGTG
>JAOWBP010004554.1:7126829-7152757 GCA_028571105.1 Tragopan temminckii
GCTAACGAGCCAAGTCCCTGCTGCACCTGTTTGTGGAGCCATGAAGCAGTCCTTTTGTGATATGGGTCTTGGGTGTGGAGCCATGAAGCAGTCCTTTTGTGATATGGGTCTTGGGTGTGCAGCTGGAGCGGCCTGCATGGATTTCTGCACCCATGAGCAGCACCAGTGGCCAGTGGTATCTGAGTTGGAAGAGGTGTTTTTTAATTGCGAGTGTCAAAGAGAAATGTAGAAATTGGGAGACATTTTATGCACTTGTGTTGATGTGTATTTACATATATCTGTACATATACATATGCAAGCAAATTTAATTTTCAAATGACTCCATGTTATAATCTTGAAGTGTTTCTTTACCTGCTTAGCTTTTATATTTGGTATTTAATTGTCTGCAGTAAGAGAGTGGAGCGGTTCTTTTTTGGCAGACAGTGAGGTCTTTTGCAAACGTTGCTCCATTTAGCAAACAGGTTCTTTAGGCAAGAAAGACATTCTGAAAAATTAGACTTCCTCATTTTGACTTATTCAGAATGAAATACTGCTATTGAAATTTAAAAAAAAAAAGAACAATGACTCACAGCAATTATATAATGTATTTCCTGGTTAGGCTGCCAAATTGCAAGTCTGTGGTACAAACCCTATCACTTTGAATTTTCAAGTTACTTTTCAGACTGTGCCTTTGTAAGAAACAGTAGTGAAGTTAGCTAGCCTTGTCTATTTGTATGTGTTCTGAATTCCTTTCAAGTGCTTCTAGCCACATTTACCTTGGACTGATAAACCAGAAAATGCTGATGCTTCCCCTGTCTATCTTCCTTCAATCTCTTCCCGGGTTAATTGCAGGAAGTGCAGGGGGATCACAGCCCTGCCTGCTCCCTTTCTTAGCACTGCTCTGTGGCTGCAGCCTGGGGGCTGGGAAAAAAGCACCCACAGAAGGGAGTAGTACAGTAGCCTTACTAGGAGTACGAAAAACACATATCGATATGAAGACAGCATGCTTTGTTTAAATCTGAGACAAGAA
This sequence comes from Tragopan temminckii, assembly GCA_028571105.1. NCBI lineage: Eukaryota > Metazoa > Chordata > Aves > Galliformes > Phasianidae > Tragopan > Tragopan temminckii. The sequence continues at coordinate 7,127,839 of JAOWBP010004554.1, forward strand.
ACAGCATGTCTTAAAATAAAAAAAAAAGGTAGTAATAGAAAAGCACTCTAAAATGGCAGGTGAGGAAGCCTGGTGAAGCAAGCCAACACTTCCTGAAGTTCAGGACATTCAGGGAAATGAGACATGCAATTATGTTTGCCAGTCTCAAGCACTCAAAAACCATAAGGCAGGCATCCCTTCGAAAACAGATGAAGTTGACTCAAAATTCACGTGATAGGATTTTTCATCACTTTTTTACTCAGTGAGTTGGAGCAATACCAGAGACTTCCAATGAAAGTGAAATTTTACTCAGAAAGACTTGTTGCCTTAAAAAATAAAAAATAAAAAAGTAGAGAAAGATTTTAGAGCTGTTGGAATACTTTGTTATGTTTAAACAACAGCGGTTTGAGAACTGTGGCAGAAACGGTCTCCTTTGTGATCTCTTTTCTCAGCTACTAAAACTGTTTAGAATTAACATATTAAAAAAAGGAATTTGGAAATTTTAATTTTAATCCAATGTTTTTCTTAGGTGAATAATTTTAGATACACATGGAATTATTGTGGAAAAGGGCTGTTTGTGGGAGGACTGCTTCTCATTGTAATTTTTTTTTTTTTTAAATTTCATTACTGAATTAACAAACCTAATAGTTATCCAGGACTTGGGTGCTTGGGCTCTTATTTCAAGGTTGTTTTTTTTTTTTTGTTTGCTTGCTTAAACTGAAGAAATACATGCTTCTCTCTTCTACTTTATTACAGTTCAGCTTTTATGAAAGTGGCCAGCTATTCCAGTGCTGGGCTAAAGAAAAGACACATGTTTCAGAAGGCCAACAGTGAGATTTTGAGGTGGAGTGACGTATGTACAGAAAAGCAGTGATGAGTGATGTAAGCAAGCATAGCTGGAGAGCATTGCACTTCATTTCTCATTTCAGATGTGTTTTGTCCATTGCCTGTCTTATTAAAAAGCTTTTCTGCTGTTCCTTTTATTTTAATTCATACCCTGAGATATTCAGTGCTAGTGAATAATGTACTTATGTATCCCCACCCACAAATGCTGTTCTACTGCAAATCATCTTATTTTTTGCGTCTGGAATGGGCTGGGCAGTGTTAAATCCAGACATCCACTACTGCTTTTACTGTCCGATTGTAACAGCAAAAGTATCTCTCAGGAATATAAACAGCCCGAGGCACGCTGCCCTGTGGGTCACCTTGAAAGAATATCTTGTCATCATGACTGTACTGTCAGTCTTGTACATAAGCATTAATGCCAGCTCAGGTTTAACTTTATGTCTGTTCAGCCTTTCCTGCATACATCTATCACCTGTACTCGTGAATGAGCTAAGATTCATTATGAAAGAGAAAACAGTGTAGTGGTTTTCGCCTGCTGAAGCATTTTTGAGTTCTTGAAGTGTGAGGAACAAAGGATCTATTATAGATAGAGGGAAGGCTCCAAGCAGTGTGAGAAGAAATGTACTGACAGAAGAAACAAAAGTACCTTCCCTGAAATACAAGGGTAGATGTAGCCAAAATCTTCGGTGTGGGAGATTCCCTTTGTTATACTACCTGGAAGGTGACAGCGAGATAATGATGTTTTCCCTGCTTATGAATAATTTGTTTTTTTTGTGAGTGAGAGCAGAATGAAACAGGGAATGCAATTCTTTGTTTGTTTGTTTGTTTCTCTGGATCAGAGGGAATGAGAAAGATGACATCTCACTGTTTTGCAGTTACATTTTGGTAATTCACTCTGAAACAAAGTGGAAAATCAGACTCTTTTTTATGATGAGAAGCACTGGGGTTGTAAAGTTGAAGCTTTCTGCTTAGTCATCTGCACTTTTTTTTTTTTAAGAATAAAGGTGAAAGCAGTTGTTCAAATAATGAAAACCAGATAAAGTCATGGAAGCAAGACAAAAATGCAACTCTGGTAATTAGGCTGAAGTATGTCTCTAGTCCTTCTCTTTCCAACAAAGCTAAAGCTGAAGGATTGGCTTGTACCAGTCCTGCCTTGGGCTCTGTGCTGGCACATACATATGTTTAGGAAGATCTAGTGGTTTGAGCTTGTATTTGGCCACTACCCAGATAAGTAAAAATTGAGATCATCACATGGGGTTGTTTCAGGGAGAATCATTTCTAGATTTGCTTCTCCCCTTGTGAAAAAACTTTTAGGTATCTTATCTTTCCCAGTGTAGGATCAGAGAAGTTTTTCCTAAGGGCAGGAGTCCCATCTTTTGTTTGTTACCTGCTTCATTCTGCAGTGCTTATCAGTTTATCTGCTAATGGCAGATGCAGAGACAGTTCTCACAACCACGTCAGCTTTTTTCCCATGCTGTCTTCCTTCTGGTGTGCTCTTTCTGAACTGTACCATGAGTTTCCTATTGTTCAGATGACCTCCTATAGCCTGCTGCTGTTATGGGGCAAGTGCTCTGCTCTTCCTTGCATGCAATCCCACTGAAAGCTCATCAAGAAGACTCCCACAACCAAGTCCATTGCCTTCACAGTACAGAAGGAAATACCAGATTCCTGAGATGATGTGTTTAGTGTGTTGAGGGGAGGAGGTTATAAAACCATTTAGAGCAGACTGAGAGATGCTTTAAATTGTGCCTGAGCAGCAAAGGCCCAAGCTTCGGGAGCAATCTCCTTCCAAATTTTGAGTTTCTTGCAGGTACCCTCTGGCCTTTGAGTTGTGCTGAGCAGCGTGGTGGAGTGGTTGCATGTGCCCACAGCACCATGATGGTTCCCTGTTCCATCCTTTCAAAAGGTAATCCATCAGGCTGCTATCTGGTTCTCATCACGATCAGCACTCAGAGTGCCTTGCTGACTCAGTCTCCATGCTGGTTCTGCTTTGGTGTTGCATTTACTCCTATCTTTGAGTGCTGTGTTGAAAAGCCGTGGGATTGCTCACTATATTGATCTTCAGCTCATGTTTGATGGTCTTGAGTTGGGGCCTGGCATCACTGCCTTCAGAACTTCATTGTAAAAGAAAGTGTGATTTGTAAATTATCCCAACACCTTCACCAAAAAATTGAAACTTTGAAATGTTTTATTTGGCATTCCTATCTTCAGAATGATGGAAAATGGTTTTCTTTTTTTCATAAACATCACTAAAGAGAAAAGTCTCTGTTCTTAGCAGAGGTTTGTGGGCCAACTCTAAGGGCAAAAGACTGCTTTTTGAGTAGGGGATTCTAATGGAAAAGCTGAGCATCAAATTCACACAAGGTTCTTCTTAATTATAGAAGCCAAAAGCTCTTCCAGATGTCTGTCAGCCCAGCTTGCTAGATGCTGCCATCACTGGTTTTAATAAAAGCTCATATTCAGCAAATTTACTACTGATTTACTGTATATTACTTAAGCCAGAAAACGTTTTTGCTCTAAAAAGCAAACAAAGACCTGATATTTTCATCAGTTGTGCTCCAGCATGTCATTTATTACGCTAAATCCTATCCAGGATCCATTATTTTACTAAAGATTTTCAGTTGATTGCCATCATTAAAACCAGAATTTCGGGAACTCCTGTGTAGAAGTACGTAAGCAAGAAATACATATCAACGAATCAGTAAATGGTGCATGCAAAACAGGCAAAGCCACTAACAGAGCAAACACGTACATGACATGCACAGCCAGACAGGATTTTCTGTGGAGAGCTACCCGTTTGTACATGCAGCTAATGCGTGCTCTAAAGAAAAATGGAAGCTGAGAGGGGGGGGGAAAAAAAAAAAAAGGAAAAATGTTAAAAAAAACAAATGAACCTTTGCATTCAAAAGTGAACAGAACAAAACCAAGAGAGTAGCTAATGAAATCTCTGAACAATGATGTAATTAAAGTGCATTAATCATTATAAAATATCATTTCCCTTTAAACATCTGCTTCCATTCACTTGGCAACAGTCTGGTCAGTGTCATGAATGATGGGGTTTGAGATTGTGCTGAAGGGCATGTGTTATCTGAGAAACAATGTAGAACATCCCTAGCTTGACAGGATCTGGGATGGCAGTGCTTTTCCTCCTGTCAGGTAACAGTGTTAAGGAAATAAAGAAAAAATCAGACACTGTTTACAATGGAAAAGAAAACCCAGTATAAAATGTAACTCTGCTTTTTCAGCAGTGCAAGCAAAAATTTAATTTTGGTGCCAAAGGATTTGAAGAAAGTAATTTCCCTGTGAAAAAGGAGTTTTAGGAACTGTAGTTGCTTGGAGGAGAGACCTTGTTCCTGCCCCTAGAGAAATGAGGACCACCACATCCTTCCTGACTCCTTTCTCTCTTGCAGCCTGGCTGTGCAGTCCAAAGAGAGAGATTAGCCATTTTAGGCATAGGCAAAGTGTGCAGAAGGGCTGCAGCCATTTCTTATTGCTGGACAGCCTGGCTTGAGGCTGCCTGCAGAACAGACTCACATGTGCCTTGGTAAAGTCCCTGCCTGCACTTGTTCCACTGCTGTTAGGACTGAGTAAAATTTCTGATGAGCTGTGTTTTGTTTAGGATTAGGTGAGGGGAATCCTGAATTCCGGCTTTAGCTCTGCTATTAGGCTGTTGCTTAGGGTGGTATTTTTAAAGCTGGGGCTGTTTTTGTGTCCTTGTACAAGTCTAAAGCCTCATTGCATTGTCATACATTTAGTAATGTGGACAGTGGTTGCAGGTGTCCCCTTTGCATCGGCATTTATACTTCTGTCTTGCTTAACCTTAGTGTCTGTGTCTGCCGAACTTACAGGACATATCTGAAGTCCTCTAGCAACAAAGATCCAGCTATAAAGCATCACTGGTTTTAAACTAATTTTACTTTTTTAGCAAATCTACAGGGAACAGCAATTAGGGAGTAGGGATCACACAAGCGCTGCATCCTGAGTGCTGCGTTCCTACCCAGCTTCATTCACCACTGTCTTCAGATCTCCTTCACGGCATGTAATCAGGCAGCCCTGAACAACCTCTGGATTTGATGCAAAAATGCATATGCCCACATGGGTTTCTAAGGGAGGTAGACAGAGAGAGTCCAGACTCTGTTAGGAGAAAGGAGGAGGAATGGGGCTGTGCACGTTGTTCATGGCTATGCCACTGTGTATTCCTTCTTTGGCAATTCTAAAAATTCCCAGAAGATGGATGCGTGTTTTCCCAGGCAGTGTCTTCCCAGCTGTTAGGTGGGAAAGTGAAAATGAATTCAGCTTTGGTCCTTGCTGTTCAGTTACAGACGAAACATTTCAACTGATTTGTGCCTATTAATAACAATACTTACCCTTCCTCAGAGAAACCTGTAGTCTTTATAAAAGTGATTGGAGAAATTCAGATAAAATTATGCGATTTGTTCTCTGTTTCTCAAAGCTGGTAGTCATACATGGGTATTAAAACAGAAAAATCAAGACAAATATCCTTGCTCCTCACAGAGCTGCCTAGATCAGTACTGTGGAAGCCTAACGTCAGGAATTCAGATTTCTATGCTGCTGTCCTTAATGCAATGATGCCTTAGGTGTGCTGTGCAGTATAAGCTGTGTGCTGCTTCTGGGCTGTTGCTGTGCCACCTGCTGCTCTGGGGACCAGCTCAGCGATGTCCCTGCCTGAGGGCCGGGTGTGCAGCTCCTTGTGCTGGCGGCGTGTCCAGCACTGACAGAAAGGGCAGCCCGTGCAGGCTGCTGCCAGGCACCTCAGGTTTGCTCACCTCCATATCTCCTCTCTCCCATTTACCCCCACCTACTCTAATAGCACAGTTCTGCTTCTGGGGACCTGTTTGATGTAGCTGTGAAATGTGAAAAGAACATTGCACTTTTGAGCCCTTTTCTTTCCGTCATTTGTTCAGGACTTGACCAAAAAGCTGTGCTGGTACTCTGGTGTAGTCTTAGAAAATTCAGATAAATTTCTATGGCATGCTGTGTGGGGTTGTTTGCTTTTGTTTGTTTTTTAGAAAAAAGAAAGAAAACTGGCAACTTCAGCTTTAGATTTCCTTTGGTTGGTGGTTCTCTATAGTTTTAGCTGCAGCCACTGGCTGCTTAGGGAACAGGGGCAGAACAGCGTGGGAGTAAATATGCTTAGGAGAGCTGCCTTGCTTAAACACTGTCTTCAGGTATCTGACAGAGCTCACAGTTTCCTTACTGTGCTCACGTAGATGTCTTTACCCAATCTTGCAAACATATGCATGCACATCTTAATGACTTGTTTTGGTGCCCATCTAAAACATTAAACACTTGTAGGGGAGCAAGCAGCTCTATTTTAAGCAGGTTCCTTTGAAGCCCCTTTCTGAAAAGCCACGCAGGTGGAGTTGGGCATGTATATTGAAAGTTGAGGTATTTGTACGAATAGGCATATTCATGTGTGTAAGATCTGAAATAATAATTTATTCACTTTTTTTTCTGAACTGTTGGTGTGATGTGTAGTATGTAGGCCTTCACTGCATAAACACAAATAAGGTTTTCCTCTGGTGACTCAAATCCTATATGACACAGACTGGTCACTCGAAATTTTCAGTTCAGTGAGTTGTGGTTATTTATGTGAAAGGGACTGTCCTTGTATCACTTCCATCTAATGGTCCAGACTTTGTAGCTGGGATTGGCTCTCCAGGACATATCCAGTAGGTACCAGGATTAGCCCAAACACCTGAACCTCTCCTGTCACCAGTACTAATCTTCTTACTATTTTGTAAGAATACACAGAGCTGCCTACTGCCCTCAGCTTCGTTTTCAGTCCTTAGTAGTTTGTTCTGGAGGCGCCTTGGACACTGGTGTGTAAATCCTTGTGCTGGCAGCATGGAAGAGACAAGGAAATTTAATTTTTGGGTGGCAAAATCCAGGAAGAAAGGGAAAGCATTAATCAGAGGGGTGTAATCTCCAAGGAAACAAGTACCTCATTTCAATTCAGCATTTACCTTTGATGAAAACTTTAGTGAATGTTATTATGTGGAATTTATATGAAGCCTGGGTTTAGGTAACCAACTTTAATATTTATACTCTTAGGGAAAAAAACCTGAATCATTAGTAAGCATGCATAATTAATGAATAAATTATATTTTTCCTTTGTTTTCCTTCAGGTATAAGGAAATGCTAGATCTAGTGATATCACCCAGCCTGACTGTAAATAGAGAGTGCCCTGACAGACTGAAGCTTAACCTTACTAACATTTATGCCACGGCTCCAGATGACATAGAAGGTAGGCTACTTCTTTTGTTTACTGCTTATTTGCTTTGGCATAATATATATGTATATAAAATAAGGGAGCTGGCCACACACAGGGCCTCTGCTTCTAACAGTTAGTTCTATTGCATAGTGAGCAATTGGGGTTTTTGTTTGAGAATATTTGTAGTCACTCCAGTCGTGGCTGAACCCTTCAAAAATAATTTGAATGCAAACAGAGTTGAAATGTTTTACATAAACAGAGATCTGTGTATTGTGGGTGTAAACATGCACACACGTGTATATCTGTTCAGTGGAATAAGTGCAAGTATAAAACGTGCTTTGTGTAGGGCTGGTACTTTTGGTTTAGACCCTACTGGAGCCCCAGCCCCAGGGGTGGCTGTACTGCTGCTGGTGGCTCACAGGGGCTCCCAGGCCCAACAGCACACTGTGTAGCCAAAAAATATTTTGCCAAAGCAGTCCTGTGCCCCAGTTTGTATCACTCTGAGGTCATTGCTATCATCTCCAAATGGTTTGTCCTGCTGATGTCTGGTCTGAAGTTTCACATTTGGCAGGTACCAAGGATAAATTCTTTCAGTGGTTGAGGCTCTGATGGAAATCTATCTGTTCTTCTCCTCCTCTTCCTCCTCTTCCTTCCCCCCATCATACTGTTCAAGTGAAGGAAACAGAAGAATGTTAAATCTGCTAATAAAATTATTGGCAAGTGATGCAGCTGAACTAGTTCTTGCTAGTACAATCCCAGCTATTGTTTGCTGCGGTCAGAATCTGTCAGCCTTCCTGTTGGAGGGGAGTTAGCAAAAGGCACTGACTATTATGTAGTAGTAGTATGTTTAACCCTTCATTTATAGACTCTTAAAAGCCAAGGAGAAGTTTTGCTTGAGTGTATGCTAAGGCATTAGAAGTTGTGTGATTAAAACACAAACATCAGGATTGCCTATTTACAGGAGCAGTTGAAGGGATAAGAATCTAAAGAAAACATCCTTTTAAACATATGTGTTTGCAGAAAAGATTAATGCTAGAAGTGATTTTAAAATACATCATTTTGTAAACTCCTTGGTGCAGGAACTGTTGGTTATTATGCAATATAAACATGAGCCAACAGAGCACCTGTACCACAAAATGCCAATATGCCAGTGACAGCTCATGTTGATAAGTTTCTTACAGAAATATTACTTTTGATTTTTTTTTTACAGGTTGATCCCTTGTTATACCATAATTATGTTCCTTTAATTGAAAATACTTGTTAATTTGGTGAACAGGAAAATACTTGCGTTTTTGTCAATCCAGACTGCCTGAGCTTTTAGTGCAATGAATGCAGATGAATGTATGCTCCATATTACACATAGTTTTAATTTTAGCAACTCTAGTTGCAGTATTAGATGTCTACTTCGTTGTGTCAAGGATTCTTATCATGAAATCTGCAACTATATCAGTATAATTTTCAAATACATATTCTGCCTGTAGCTCTACACATTTGGGTAGTAGCAAATAGTTTTAACCTTTTGACAACGAGAGTGCAGCATACTGCATACTCATACACAGTGAATCCCTGTTTGCTATTTACTCTGTATTGACCAGTTTCAAAACTAAAAGAAAAAATAATCTGAAATATAGTATTTTTCAAATAGAAAAGCCATTAAATTTGTGCTCAAACTGCCCGTTCTGCTGTTTTTCGAATATGGAAGACATTATGAATGAAATGAATTAAAATGTTAACACATACATGTATTTCTCTAATACAATTCTGTTGGGTAATAAGGGACAGATTGGTAGAAACTGTATAGTTTTTGTTTTAACAATCTAAAAATCTAATTGCCTAAACGATTTTCTTTCAAGTAAGTCAAAGCAATCTTTTCGTTGCGAGTATCAAGGTGAGTCAGGTAAGCTTGTCTTTGGGTTTAAAAGCAGTCTTTTTTTCTATACCTGCTATTCCTATATCTGTATATGTGTATGTATATGTACTTATATGTGCATTTATATAACACAATCCTTTAGTCTGCTTTACTCTGATATATATATATATTTTTTAAATAAAATATCTCTGCCTCTTGCTGTGGAAATAGGTTTGTATTAGCCACATTGTAGAGGAACAAGGGCAGGGCTGCTGCTGGGTTTTAGTTTTGTCAGGTTCTTCTGGAATGTAAGAGCATAGAGAATTCTTTATGGTTTTGTTCCAGTCAGTGCCCACAGAGTGGGGTGGGGTGATAGGGTTCATAGTTCTTGCCCTTGCAGCTGATGTGCAGTCCTCCTGCCTGAGCTTCCTCTGCGAATGGATTGGTGTGCAGAGCAGGTAGTGCAGAGGGTCCTGGAAGAAGGGGACCGTAGATGTGATCTTTATCATTCTGTAGGGTTTTGGGGGTGTAATCAACCTGAGGGAGAGCTCTTGCAGAACTGGGGGACAGCTTGGGAGAAGTGGGATCAGAAAAGTCAGGCTTGAATTTGTTGGGCAGATGGGTACAATAAAAAGGGTATGGCACAGAATAGTACTTCAGGGAAGTGAGAGCAAAGAGTGGGTGATGAAAGTGTATTTTATCACAGTGGCTGTATTGGGATGAGTTTTTGTTTTTAATACCCAGCAAGGAGAAGAGGGTGAAGCAGGCATCCAGCATGGTGCTAGGAAAGACATTACAGTTCAGCACATAGGCTTGTGAGCAGATGAGGTCTGTTTGCAGCACGGATAGATGTACTCAAGTTACACTTTTCCCTTAGCAGCAGCAGTGTGTAGTCATTCCCAGTTCACTCTGAAATGTATTCCCCCTGGTCATCAGTGCCTTTATTGCCAAAGCCATTTTTCCTAAAGTAACTCAATGCTGCAGTAACATTTCTGATCTGTTTTAACCTAAAGTGTAGTTATTAAACACTACAGTTATCCCAGAGAAGAGAGAAAGGAGTACATGGATATTTTAAAAATGTTGTTAATTATCTCTGAAGATGGCTAGGTTCGTGAAAAAAGGGTCTCCTTTTTGAAGGAAGTGTGTGTTCTACGTATTTTAATCTTTTAAGGAAATACAATTGTTTCTTATAAAATGCAGCTCTTTTTTCGCTATTATTATTAGATATAGGAGACATTATACAAATTAACATTCTAAAAAAAATTAATATATTGTAATTCATTTGTTGTTGTTGCTGTTAAGACTCATGTACCTCCATTGGGGTTTTTCCATCTATTTGCTCCCATAAGTCACCAAAGATGAAAAGAGACTTTTAATACAATTTAATTTTTAAAAAAATATATCAGATTGAATACCTCTCTTAAAAAATATATTAGTGGTATTGTTGTGTTATGACGTAGAATGATAAAGCCATGTAAAATATTGTGAAAAAAGGTTGTTGAAGAAAGAACATTTATAAAAGAGTCTTAAACAGGGAAGAATGAATATTTCATATTCAAGCACGTCAAATCATTTTGGAAATTCTCTGCAGATTTATGGCATAACAAGTTACTCAAACCCATAGGAACTATTTGCATTTATTTAGACCTTATGTATATTAGCATATTTCATTAAATAAACCACACTTTAAATGTTTAATTTGCCAACTTACAAACTGCTGAACAAATGAAGTGATTCTGTTTTGAGAACTTTGAACTGAGGATAACGCGTCTGTAGCATGGTGGGTATGTCCATGACAATGCATGGGACAGCATTGTGGATGTTTCCTGCCTGGTGATGGCAATATGCAGCATTGGGGACACTGCAGGACTCTGCCTTTCCACTGTGGAGGAGAGATCTGCCTAACGTTGGGTATTATTTCCTATTGCATGTAACAAATTGCATGATATATGCCAGCAGCTAATGTGGAGGGTGGTGGTGCTACAGTCAGCAGAGAATGTGATGGTTGATATTCTTCTCCCTGGAGAAACTGCATGCAATTAGTTTGGTGTGCTGATTGATACAGGCAGCAGATAGAGAGGCTGGATGTGTAGTGCCTAATATCATTATTAATAATTGTGAAGGTGTGTTGGCATTTATACTGCTGTAATAACAGACTCCAACCAGGGTCAGAGAATCGCAAATTGGATGGCATAATGAAGGAAATCTGCATAATACTTATGGTGGCATTTAAATACAGTATTTTCAGTACAATTTGCAGGCAATATACAGGTTTTAATTTAGATTATTTTAATGAAATTAAGCATAAATATATCTCCAGATAAAAATGGGGGCACTTTTTTCTTTGCTGGTGTTGCAGGACACAACTGTTTGATATGTTGGCAAGCATCTCGCACATTTTACTTGTTTGATGTATTTTCTACTGGTTTCATTTATTGTTTTTGATTATTGCCAAGTAGGTAAGGTAGGTTATAGTTAATGCAAAAAATCAGGACTGATGATTAAAGGTGATAAACTTCTTATATTTAGTTTGTCTTTGCATGTTTTAGCATTTTATTATTTTAAAGAAAGTGAGTCACGGTTCAGGACAGTGTCAAAAAAGTCAAATCAATTCAGTTATCACTTTACAGCTTTAATGTATGATTCATCCCACCAAAGCCCAACTTCATGATTCACATCAGTTGTATGAGAAGAAGAAAATAGTAACTCAATGAATCAGTAGTACCATCAGTTAACTAAAATTGTATTTATTTGTTGTTAAGTAGATAATAGCTTTATCTGCTTCATCTCTTTGGAGAGTCATTCCAAAACAGTATCTCCTAATTACTGTCTGTTTTTCTCAAACCAGCAATTGTAAAAACAGTGGTATCATCTTCACTGTAGAAATGAACATGATGAAACTCTAAGACCCTTTAATTTTGTTTTCCAGGCAACAGCAAAGGAGCACCACAGTGTCCTCTCCATCTGTACTCAACAAAGTGAGTGTTCCTGCCAAGTGCTGTCATTTAAAAAACATATTTTGCTAAACAGACATTTTGTGTGGACTTCTGTCACCTTAAAAAGCATTTTTCTTAAGCCTATCCACCTGTTCCTCTGTATGTGTCAGGCCCAGTGAAGAAATAGTCCCTAATCTTGCTAAATATGGAATGAAAGAAGTTTTGAGGTACCATGTGCTGTACATTTGTACCCTTGGGAATCCAAACATCACTTTGAATGTTGCTTTGTTTATTAGTGACCACAGAGGAATATGTAAAAATGTCACAGGTTTCTCATGATGTGTTGTTTGGCAAACTCAAAATGCAACACAACAATCAGAGTATTGAGGTTTTTTTAACTCCTATGCATGTAGGCACGTTTATCTTAATAATTTAAATCAGGAGCTATACACTAAAACAAACTTTTGCCCCAGTCACGTAAATTCTGAGCTCCCAAAATATTCACCATCACAGTTGGATTGTGCTTTATCAAAATATCTAGAAATGTTTTCCACGTGCTTTAGAAGATTGTGCAGTAACTATGGCCTTAGACCTTCTGTTTTCTTGTTCTCAATAGACATTATCCCCATATAGTGACAGTCCAGTCTTTCCCAACAATGGCAACATATGGACAGACTCAGTACAGTGCAGGAATCCAACAGGCCGCTGCATACACTTCCTACCCTCCTCCAGCGCAGCCCTATGGCATACCTTCCTACAGTGAGTACTCTGATGTCATGTTACCTTTGAGTGTATCTTCTTCCTTTTGCTCCTAGAAAAACTTATTTGAAGACTTAAGGTTTAGAATGAAAAGTTATTTCTATATTGGGAGTGTTCACTTCTTCGTCTTAAAGGAAGAGCTGACTGTTAAAAATGGTAGGATTACTTTGAGGTATCTGTCAACTCCTTATATCCTGGGATATGGTCTTACAAACTACTTAAGGTTGAAGATGGTGGTAATAGGATAGGAGACAGTATGAAAAACTCAGGTTCAGTAGGATGTTCCACTTATGAGCAAGCAGGAGCTGTGACTGTTGCCATGACTCACTACAATGCAGTGAATATAGTATTTAGCTAAAGTTTGTTTTGCCTTCTTTGATTTCTCCTGGGGTTTCAATAATAAAAGCTACTTTAGAAAAAAAATTCTGTATGCTATTACAGAAGATCTGGGACACAAAGCAAAGTAGGGCATTGGTGAAAAACTGCAGAGTACTTTGGTTTTGGAAGACTGTGTTTAAATGAATGGTTGTTAGCTATAAGTGCCATGAGAATTTCTAACCCTGATCAACTTTTGTTCCCTACACCAGCCTCACAAGCAGCTGTGGGGAGATGGTGCTGGGCTGGGAGCAGCTGGAAGATTCAGGCAGAGAACTAACTAAAAACCAGCACTCCTAATGGTGGAAAGCCTGGCAAACCAAGTGTTAAATGTCTTCAAGCTGTGCATGAGCTGTTGAGGCAATTGGGAAGTTCTTTCCACTCCTGGAGACCAAAGGGATACTGCTCTTGCTTAGGCACAGTTTTTTAACAGAAAGTTTTGAGGCTTCTTATTCCGAGCTGATCTCATGAGTGCTGAGTATTGCAGCTTCATAGCTCTGTTTCTGCTGCTGGTTTCTCTCACACTCTTAAACACCTTCATTTGCTTGGCAAATACAGTATCCTTTCCCAACAAGATTTTATACAGCCTTTGATAACACTTTTCCTGAAGGGAAATTCAATGCAATAGTCTGGAAGGTCAGGGAAATGGTCTTGGCAGAGATGAAGGTCTACCAGGATGATGAGAGGAATGTTTTGAGACCCTTTCCTGGAGCTACTTGTGTGTTTGCATCAGCTGGCTGATTTCCAAGACAAACTCTGAACAGTTGTCCTGTTAGAGCAGGTGAAAGTAGAGCCATTTGCTACTGCCTTGAGTCTTTAGGGCATACATGTGTCAGGCCCATATGCTGCTTATAAATCCTGTGGATGACCTCTTAGCATCCTTGAGCAGTGATTTCCCTCCCCCAACACATATACCCTCTCTAAGATACTCAGCACAGCATATGAAAAACTCCACCTGGCTGACAACCAAGAACAATGAAGCAGTATTGTTTTTAGGCACAAAAATAAAACTCAGCCAGTTTCTAGACAAAACAGAACATTGTGTGGAAATTAATTTGGTGCTAAGTTATTTCACTGTCTGACAACAATTTTAGACTTCCAAAAAGGCCCATTCGCTGAAGATTAATTGTAGCTGGGGTAGATGGAGTGCTTGCATGCAGAGTGCTGATGTAATTGAAAATCATGGGATGTTATGAAAAGAGGCTTCTCTGCACACACTCGCAAATCCCTTTACTTCCCTAGCAGTAATGGACCCGGACGCCTGCACTAACACATGTTCACTCACTGTCCAAATAAACTTCCTGCATTTCACAATACAGCATTGCCATATTGATGCTAACTTGTACTCAGACTGTATTGCAGCTATTCTCACCTAAAGCTTAAAGAAATAGTTTTATTAGAGAAGATATTATCTGGGGGAAACTATTCCCAACCTGAGCAAATGCAGACTTATTGCTTCTAAGAGTCATTAAGCTAGAAAACAGCATGTTTGGTGAAAGGCACATGAATTCGACTTGTCTTCTGGCAAATTTGTTTGTAAGTGCTAACAGACAACAACAGCCTGGGAAGTGTATAAATACAAGGCCAGAATGTCAGCAGGGTCTTTGTTTAGCTCTAGTGCTCTAGCACTCAGGATGTGTCCATGGCTATTTTTTGTTTTGTGCAAATAGGTATGCAAAGAAGGAGGAGGATCACACCCAAGGGTTCATAATAAGACGCACCTTTCAGCTGTTTATATTAACAATACAGCTGTAGAATCTTGGCAGTGTTTCTGAATAAAATATCAGCCCCTTTTACTATCAGCAAAGGTTTTATCAATGCTTGAATCAGCAAGTGCTGCTGCTCCAGTAAACTGTCAGTTTAATTGCCTGATTTTAGTAATGAAAATATTTTGTGGCTTCAGGACTTATATTTACTGTTCCTGAACTGAAAGTTATATCTAAGTGAATAAATGATAACCCTCCTGTATGACCTGCTAATAAATACTTAATTATCAAACCTGAAAATATAATGGAAGTAAAAGATATGTCTACTGAGAACAGAAGTCTTGAGGTTCATTTGCTGCAGGTCCTGTTGCTTTGTTAATCATTGCTTGCACCCGATAACTGTTCAGAAAAGTCTTGAGTCAATGCGTTTGTTTAACACCAAAACAAAACCGTTTTTCCATAAATGGTTTTTGAAAACAATATTATTTGTGTTAGCTTCTGTATCTTAAGAAAAGTTCATTCAGGTGTGAATACAGGATGTGGCTCACTCGAATACTATTTGTGGTGACTGCATTTGACTTGTATTACTTGAGAGCTCTTTGAGGATAATTTAAAAAAAATTGTAAAGTGTAGGTTAAAATCTAGCTGAAATATTGTGAATTCCTAATCTTTCTTTTTTATAACTTTACGTGACAAAATACACATTCTGCTCTTGGTTCCTGCACTGTGCTCCAAAGGCATCAAAACAGAGGACAGCTTGAGCCATTCCCCAGGACAGAGTGGGTTTCTCAGTTATGGATCCAGTTTCAGTACCCCAACTGCTGGACAAGCACCATATACCTACCAAATGCATGGTAAGTACAGCGTGCTGCTTTGTGGGCTGTATCGTGAGAAGTCAGAATAACATACTTCTTATTAGATGAGTTCTTCTTTTGCAATTACAATAAAAAGATTAGTAATAGACAGACAGGGTAGGGGAAAAGTAAGATTTTAGAGGTCTGTTGTGCTTATCAAGGAATTAATTCTGGCAAAAGTACCGGATTTAGCACTGAGGCACCCTAGCAAAACTTTGTGTATGAGCAATTTAAGCTTTGCCCTTCTGCAGAAACTGTTGCGTTTAATACGTCTACCTTTTTTAATTTATAAAGTACCAATACCACTGAACAACAGGCTACCAGCTGAAGTAAAATTCTGAAAAGTAGAGCTGAAAGCAGCTGCTTTTTCCCTAAGGTTCCTGAGTAAAGAATTAAAAAGTTTAGAATAACTGTTTTACTATTGTCAAAATATTAACTGATTATATAATAGTGAACTGGATTTCCTTATGTCTTCAGTGACACTGCCTTCTGCTTGGAGCTTTGTAACACTTCGTTTTTGTTCTGCAACCAAGAAGGTCAAAATACACTTCATTCCTAAAAGTAAAACTTATTTTTAGTCATTCAATTTCAGAAGCTGTACAAAACACCAGATTCCATGAGACTTAGTGTTGATTTTCCAACTCCAGAGAAGTCACGGAAGGGTTTAAAGCTGAAAAAAAGAAAATTGGGAAGTAAATTAAAATGTTGGAAATTCACTTGTGATTCCTTTTAACCCATTTTTTAGCATGGAATTGCATTTCTTTGAGTGTTTTAATGTTGCTTGTCAGAAAGAGAGGTTTTTGTTTTCTTAAGTGTTATAACATGCTATTTTCTCCAGCATGCCTTGTTCCTGATCTTCATGAATTACGTTTATTTATTTATTTATTTTTCTGGAACTTGCTGAATCATTAAGCATGAATTGGAGGGCAGTGTTAAAATTTGTATATACTCTGTTAATCTGAACATAAAAATACCTGTCCAGGAAATTCTTCAAGCAGTGATGACCAACTCTAATGCAATGATAGCAGATGAGAGGAACCATAGGATAACCATTTCAGCTTTATCAATCATTTTACACACAAAATGAATGAGTATCTTCGGAGGAAAGAATGTTCTAGAAAGTTAAAAATTGTCCATCTTGGGTTCTGTTGAGTGGGAAGGGTCAATCACACAGGCTATGCTGTGCCCTTTACTGCTCTGGCTAAATGTATGCAGACTCTCTAGTTTAGGAGTAGCTTGCATACAACTGCAGCAGCTCTGCTGGCAGCAGCGTGATCTCTCTGAAAGGCTGATTCAGAAGAGAAAAACCCACAGAGCTATGATTTTCTACATCTTGACTTCTACAGACTTCATCCATCCTGTCTCAAATAGGACTTTGGTTTTTGCTTTCTGTTTTACTCTCAGTCTTCTCTTGAGATTGTGTTTCACTGTCAGCAGTGGAAGTCCTCTCTCGTTGGTAAAACTGGCTTGCATCACCAGCAATGGTAGATGCTGGAGTTTGATGGCTTGTTTGCTGCTTTGTCAGTGGGCTGAAGTATTGTGTATGCACCCTCCTGTTCTCTTCTGCGTCTTGATTAACCACGGTGTGATTAGATGCTAATGATTTTTGCACCACTGTTGACTCAGCATAGGCATTTTCTTTTCCTGCCATGGAAGATCAGTGTATTCTCATCTATGTTTCTATTGCTTTGTGTTTTCCCAGAATGCAGCTCCCACATGTGCTCTGTGTTAGCTTAGAAGAATCTGAGCTATTTGGGAAGGCAAACTCTTGACCCATTTGGGACTGAAGTTTTTAAGATGGCCCCTTTGTTCAATTAAGAGGTTTAGACAAACAAGTTTTGTTTAATCAGCACTTGAAAATGTTACACTTGTAAGGAATACTGACAATCGAGAATGTTGTACCAAAACAGGCTGGAAAAAACTTTATGCAGAAGTGAGCATGAGCATGAATGTGCCCAAAGTGCTTTCAGGTAATGTTTTCTAAGGTGATGCTACTGTGTTAGATAAATTTGCTTCTTTTCATTCAGATTTTTATGCTAGCCAGATCATTTCAGCCAGCTCAGTAAGCTGTCAACACAAAAGGAAAACTGTTTCTGCATGTGGCAGGTGCTTACTCCAAGGCAAAAGGAGCAGAAGTAAATGTGTCTTCCTGTTGTAAACAAATATTTCCACTCTTCTCCTTGCTCACGAAGGGAACAGTCTGAAGCTCCCTGACCATGCAGTTTATTTACCCTGCTGAGTGCTGGTGAAAGGTTTGAGTGAGAAGCTGGGAGCCTTCCTGTGCTGACTGCTACTGAGGAATGTGCACTCTGTGCTTTCCCACGCTGCAGCACCTGGGGGCAGGGAGGCAATTCTTCCATCTCCTTAATCCAATTGAGCAACTCTCCGTGCCACCCAAGCTCCAGGACCATTGGGACTACTGTCAGGTTCACATCAGCCTTGTTGGCCACCCCATTAGTGACCCCAGGCAGGGACTTTGGCTGATGAGATAAAACAGCTGAAGGTGCAAACTTTTATTTAAGTACTTTTATGAAATCAAATTTCAGGAGGACTTTAAGAGTCAAGCTCTTAACCCTCACTTCAAGGATAAAATACTTATTACACAAAATAGAGGAGAGATCTTGAAGAGCAGAATCTTCAGACAAGTGCAGTGGATCAACAAGGAAGGACATCTCCGTGAATTTCTGCTGCTTAGTTTTGCATTTTAGTGTGAGAGAAAAAGATGCTTTTTTCAAGCTAGCTCTGTGAGTACTGTAAGTTGGTAATACCTCAAGTACCTAACTGAAATAACTTTTGACTACTGTTGGCTTCTCTTGAACATCAGCTCCCAAAGCAACATAGTGAAGTTGACTGCAGGCAGGCGTGGGTGGTCAGGCCATGAATCTGGAGCAGCTTGTGCAGACTGTGCAAATCCTCGCAGTCCCTTAGCTTATGAATTACATGGCCAGGAAATAGGTGTGTTATGCCAATCACCAAGGAATAATGACATTTTGGATGACAAATATTTTGTCTCATAAGGCTCAAATATTTTGTCTCATAAGGCTCTAGGACAAATGTTCTCCTTCAGTACATGCCCAGGTAGTTGGAGCTCTTCGGTTTGCTCTCATATTTCTTTGGAACCAACACAAGCTCTGGCTGGGATATAAGTGTTAGGTTGAAGCCTCACCTCCCTGATGGCTCTTTTGGCACTTCTGAAGCCAGATTTCCTCAAGTCTGTTGATTTTCTCCACAAACACAGATGATGCAGATGCAATGGGGTAGTGTTCAGCTTTTCATTTTTAACTGCAGTTACCAACTGTATTCTGGATCTTGAGCAAGAACAGAATCCACTGAAAAGCAATAACGAGGATAAAACATTCTTTCAGTTACTAAGTGGTAAAGAAAAAAAAAAGCAAAACTATTTCACAGACAGCCAGAAGGGGAAATCTATTTTCATGCTTTCCTAGCATGAAAATAAATTAAATGTGGAAGGGCTTATAAGCCAAATAGCTAATGCAGTATGTCACACACATATATAATATAAAAGATGAGGTTGGCAAGTTCCATATCTGACAGAATAGACATGAAACTATAACACAAAGGTACTATAGATTGAAATAATGATTTTAATTTCCATGTAACACAGTGGATATGATAGTATTTTGGCAGACTGAGTACCGTTCAAATAGACTGAAATGTAGTATTACTTACTCTGAAGGACTGACTTTATTCTCT
The DNA here is from genome assembly GCA_028571105.1 of Tragopan temminckii. Classification (NCBI taxonomy): domain Eukaryota; kingdom Metazoa; phylum Chordata; class Aves; order Galliformes; family Phasianidae; genus Tragopan; species Tragopan temminckii. The sequence goes on from JAOWBP010004554.1 coordinate 7,147,092, forward strand.
TGTTTTTAATCAGTGCTGTATGCAGCGTTGACTCAGGTCATTACTGTATTCACAAAATTAATTTGTTGTAATGAAGCTACAGTATGTGATATATGCATGTGACCAGTTCGGGGAGGCAACTCATTTTTAGAGCTGAATCAGAAGAGAAGGTAACAGCTTGCATTACTTTTCTGTCTTTGACGTAAAAAAGTTGTAATACTGTGGGGTAAAAAAAGCTCTTCAGGTCTGTGGTGTTTCCTGATGGATCCTTATACAAGTATGCAACTGCAGTACTGACTCCCCAAAGAACACCATAGTCTATGTGTCAGAAATACATTTGCTTCTTAACATATATTTTTCAACATTTACATGTTCTTACACTTTAGCAGATTAGTGAGCTGTTCAGAGTTTTGGTGAAATTATTATTCAGTAATAAAAATAGCATACGAGACACAAAGGTTGTATTTGACCTCTGCCCCATGGATCTTACCATCTAAACTGGCAATTGAGGAAACTGCTTCTTGTTGTGGAAAGATCTTCAGAAACTAATGAAGCCACCCTGTTTTCTGACTTCTCTGCAAGACTTGAGTTACAGCAGGGCAAGCAATTACACTTGTATTCTGCCAAGTGTAGTCATACCCAAATGATTCCGTTCCTCAGAGAAAGAGAGTCGGTCGTCTTTCAACCCGAGCATTTTCAGATTGAATCTCTGGTGTGCTTCTCTTTGTCTATGATACCACACCTTTTAGAGTTCATTAAGATTAGTAAAACCATCTACATTTCATGATAATTAATAATTATAAAAATTTTCATCCATCCAAATAGGCAGTCAGAGCATTAAATGAATGTTTCAATTAAAATATGTTGGTTTGGGAGGGAAAGGTTTGTTTGTTTTCTTTTGGAGTGTTTTTGTTGTTTCTTTTTACCACCTCAGAGATATTTATCTATTCACTCTCCAGACATCAGATCATATTTTCCTGTGCATTTTACATATGACCTTACCTAGTTTTGCAACACTTTTTCTATTTTGCTTGGTTACTGGAGGAGTTCTTCATATTGCAAACAGTTGCTTTGGATTTGTGCAGGCAGTAGATGCTACATCCAGTCTTGCTGGTAATTAGCATCATCCCTCATCCCCCTCCTTGCTGCTTCTCTTCTGGTGTGTTGAGCTTCCTGTCCCTTGGATTGTGAATGAAGAGAAAACTAGAGTTATGGTCCTGTGAATGTTAGCTCTGATGACCTTCTGTTCACTTGGAAAAATACTTTGGACATCACATTAGTGTAACAGAATGGAATCTGATCCTGTGTAGGACCAAATGCACTGTCAAATGTATAAGGAAATCTGTGGAATGTAATAAACATCATTTAATCAGCTATGTGAAATACTAAGAGAAAACTGTGCTGGCACATTAGCTAACATAGAGAACCATAAGCTATGTAGAGAGAGCAATGGCAGCCAGCTTATAGCGTATTTCCTGCAGTCACATGAGCTTGTGTTACCCCCTTATTGCACATCAGGCCATCTCTTCTCAGCTTGTCATTAATTCCTAGACAATGCCTTGCTCTTCAGTTATTATTGCTAAAATGACAGCTGGAATGAAACTATGAAATTGCACAACAGTTAAAACTATGCAGATACTGTTGTTGGGCAGGAAAAGATTTGACCATTTTTTTAATAGCCAAATTCATCTACCCACAAAATACTTTTTACATTACAAAGGAAAATTCAGTTACGTAACTGGGATAACTTTCCTTTGCCAAGGAATTGCAAAGCAGTATTGAGTTCAGTGCAGACATAAATTTGGGGCCAAGAACCTACGCAGTGAAATTCCTTGCTACTGCTGAGCATTTGTTTTCTTTGTAGAGTCCATTCTGATCAGCTGTCAAATAATGAACGAATAGAAAGTGTCATATCTTTGTGCAATACTGATTTGAAATGAGCTAACTATTTATGTTGCTTATGTTTGTGAAATGAATTGCTTATGCTTGAGACAAAGTAAAATCTGGCTATTTAATTGATTGAAATGTTCCATTATGCTGAAAACATTTTGGCTCTTGTTAGTATCTGGATAATGTTTTCAAAGGGGTGCCTGAATTTCTTGCAATTGTGTGCCAGTTTGTTACATGTTTAAATATTAGCCCATAAATATCTATTTGGCATGAATAGTTAGCTCTGCGTGCATGAATTTTGCAAAGGAAATGGCATGTTTTATTTTAAGCCTGATTCTTTTAGTATTTGGTGATGAAATGTATGAGAAGGGCAAATTTCAACTTATACTTCAGAAATATGGACCATGCTTTGTTACGCAGATAGTGAATCCATCTGAAGTCCCAGAAAATAAAGGACAGGGAGAGAATGTTCTCAGCGAACTGTAACTCAGATGCCTTAGGTTCATAAAATGAAAACCTCAGTAGAAAATGAGTGGCCTCTTTCAAAAGCTTCTGCTTCGCAGATGGTTTGCATTAGTTGCAGTCTAAAACTGTGGCAGAAAAGCTGTCCTCCACTCCATGGTGAGTTCAGCAGGGAGAGGCCTCTCTTCAGGAGAGGTCAGACCTCACTTTTTACAGTGTAAATACAAGTTTTCCCAGAATAACAGCACAGTCACCCTTTCAAAGATTTCTAAACATGAGAGGCTGACCATGCTACATTTACTTTGTTTTAAAACCAACTATCTTACAGAAGAGGGAACTCATAGGGAGAAGCAAAGGTGTTGACAGTGATGCACTATAAGCTGCAAGGATCTGTGCTACTGCTATCCAAGGAGAGAACCCTGCTTTAGCTTTTCCCATTTCCTGCTTTTTTGATGCTTCTGTTTGGAAACTTTATTGTCACTGATATTAAAATATATTCATAGGTCCTTATTAAGTAAGGAAGGACTTGGAAAGGGGATGTCGGAGTTCCAGAGGAATAACAGAAAATGAGTATTTTGAAATACCAGCTTTGAAAATATTTAGGAATAACTTTTTCCTCAATGTGAAGAGCAGTGTGGGAGGAAATTCTGAGAGTTCTGTTTGTTTTTTTTAGGAGAGGAATAAATAAGGTAGGGGAGAGTAATGATGAGACTGGATGAAGAAAGTACAGCTTGTGATGATGAAGAAATGCGAATCAGTAGAGAATAAAGGAATGAATTATGTTGTCCTAACCTGTTTTTTTTACTATTTTGGCAACATTTGTGAAGGTAATTTCAAATACTCAAAATGGTTAATCACAGAATCATAGAATCATAACACAATAACACAATAGCCAAACAATACACTGAAATACCTTTACATGAGACAGTGCTAAGATTTCTGTTGAGACTTCACTGATAAGCCAGATGGATACATATATTTTAAAGGAAACAATACATCTTTGCTATAATGAGATTTTAAACCACAGTTTGACATCTTGAGTGACAGAACTATATGGATAATAGCAGATGAGAAAAAGGGAGTATTTTTTTACAACGTAGAGGCATATATTTACAGTGAACATTTTAAATTTAAAACAATTCTATAATTTCAGAATTCTGTTGTTCTCTTTCATATAGATGCAACATCAACATAGAAAGTAGTCACATTAAAGAGATTCTTGGATGTTGTGTAGACTTCTGTTTATGGATTGTATTTTGTTTATTTATGTAGGTTAAAAGAAAATTTGTAAGATGGTTACAAATTACAAACTTGGCCTTGATTATTCATTTATGGTGCAGCTGGCATAGAATATGCTAAAATGTTATAGAAGCTTCACTGAATAATTGATTTGGTATACCTAATAATGTTTTCTTGAAAACATCTAAAAGGCAATAGAAGAGCTAATATAAAATTACATATAAAAATTTACATCAAGAAACATCATACTTGCATAGTCAAACACTTGAAAGTTGGGAAAGATGTGATTCATGGTACTTGTGCAGCAATTGTACTGCTTTTTGGTGTATCTCATTTCCAAACACTGTGTAAGATAATGCTCCAGATGAAAAAATAGAATGCAGTCATAAAATCAAAGACCATGATGATGTCTGTGGACAAATAAGTCTGACTCTGCTTCAGTTAGCACAGGCTTTGCAAATTAGGAGTTTCTTAGCTGCTGTGCTGGCATCAAATAACCCTCTTGCATGTTTTTGTGCTTTTTTTAATATGCAGTTTGGATAAATTTTCTATTTATATTGGCAGGGTTCAAATACTGAAACTTCTGTTCTACAATACTGTGACGTGTAGGACTTTCCTTTTTCATCTTGCCCAGTTATCTGTCAGTGGGTTTGAAGCAGTGTCATGCCCTGGATCAGACTGCATCAGAAAGAAGCTTTAATCTTTGGTGGCCCTGGAGTCCCCAGGATAAAGTCAATCTTCTTGGTTGTTTTGGTGTGGTTTTTTTTTAAACAAGGGATTTTTCAGAAACAATCTGTATCATTGTTTCAAGAATGTTCATTTTTTTTAATCCCAAAATGTTTCCCTGTGATTTGCTTTTGAGGACAATCCAATGTGATTTCCTTCTGTAGCTGCATCATCATTTGATTAGAGTGGTTGAAAGGAACACTTTCTTCAAAAAATAATAAAATTGAGTTGCTTTCCCAGGCCTCAAATCCTGAGAGTGAGTATAAACCATCCCAGCACTTTCAACACTGTTGTTGAGCTGGATTGATCTCAACAGGTGACCAGGCTCAAAAGCATGGTAAAAGCCAGGCCTGTACAACTGGCCTGGTTATCACTTGTTAAAGTTCTTTGAGGCTCTGTGGGTTCAACACTCACAGAAGCAGGCAGCGGGGAAAGAGCTTTGACTCAGAAAAACTGTACTGTGAAGTATGTTTTGTATCACCACTCAAAGTGCCCATGAACACCTGGTCAGACTAGCAGGAGTGAATGGGACTGTAGTGGGAGACAAATGGACATATTTTAAAAGGGTTGCATGTCAGGGGATAATATCTGCAGAAGGTGTTTGTATGCTTCTGGGAGCAATATCCTTTAATAGACACTGCTGATGTCAAGTGCTATAACGTGGTAGAACCATGCCTTCATCTAGGTTAATACAGTGTGCTCTTCCCTATACTGTCTGAGTCCTTTCAGACAGAAATACAAGACCGTTTTTGGTTCATTATGCCTAATGGCAAACAGTTGAGCAGTATGCTGCGAAGTACATGTGGGTTGAGTTTTTATTCTCCTTTAACAGGTCAGATAGTCTTGAAATACCTCCACAGCTGACAGCCGTGCAACATTTTATGAGCTTTCTTGCCCATAAATGCAGGCAGATGTTGTTGGATTTGGAACATTACAAGGCACTGGAGTATAGCTGGTGGGAGGTAATTTTCAGGAGTGCTTAACCTCTGGCTAAAAAAGTAGCAGCTTGGAGAATGCAGTATTTACTGCAGGAAACATTAGCTTGTCAAAAGAGGTAAAGTACTGCAAAGAACCTTTTTGAATGACCATGCAAATCTTCATCCAGATGTGTTTCGTAGCATAGAGTAATGCATGCTCCTCTGGGAGTAAGACTAAGGCCTTTCCTTGTATTATCATTTGTAGTCAACACTATTTCCTGTAGGAAAACAGGTTGCTAACCTAAGAATATACAAGCAATTATAGGCAGGCTTGTGAAATATCATGCAAATCACAGAATCACAGAATCGTAGGGGTTGGAAGGGACCTCCAGAGATCATCGAGTCCAACCCCTCTACCAAAGCAGGTTCCCTACACCAGGTCGCACAAGTAGG
>JAOWBP010004554.1:7152857-7177732 GCA_028571105.1 Tragopan temminckii
TCTTCTCCTCTCTTCTCCTCTCTTCTCCTCTCTTCTCCTCTCTTCTCCTCTCTTCTCCTCTCTTCTCCTCTCTTCTCTTCTCTTCTCCTCTTCCCTTTCTTTCTCTTCCCTTCTTTTCCTTATTTTATTTTTACAACCTCCTGATCTGCCTTTCAAGCCCCCATTTGCACACAGCCTCTCGGCAGCCATCGCTGCTCAAGTCAGTGGTGTTACCCTGACAGAGCACAGAGAGTTCTGATCCCCAGGCTCTACATGAGAAACCTCCTTCCATATCAAGGCTTTGAAACACTTGCTGAATTGCAATGTTTTCCACATGTTCCCATCACTGTGCACCAAGGTGCTAATTTCTTAACACCCTTTTCTCCCTGGGATTTTTACAGGGTTACTAATCCCGCTGTACCTCAGTAGAAGGGCCCACCAGCCAGCAACTCCATGCACCTTATTTTCATGGCTTCAGCTTCTCTCTTCATTCTTCATGTAAGCTCTGAGTGCAGATGTCAGAAACCTCAAGCTGATACGTATGTTATTTCATCCAAAGTAAATGTGGGCACATTAGGGTTTTCTGATACTTTTATTTCTTAAATATATCAATAGAAGCTAATTGTTGATGGTGCCTTCCAGAAATGAAAATAAGAAGCAAAAATAACCAAATAGCACAAATTATTTTGGGGTAACTTTTTTACAACTTGTGTTCACAATGTTTTGATAATCAATAGCGTGGAAGATATGACAAAGGATATCCAATGCATCTTCAAAGTGCAGCTGAACACCAAATGAGTCTTCCCCCTCCACCAGAGGCTCAGAGCTAAAGCTTTCAGTAGTCTTAACAGCAGATTTCCAAGCCACTCTGGTGAAAGCAAAGAATTTTCTCGCATGTGCAAACATACCTGACAATTGGCATAATCCCAATGAACACACATTAGGTCAGATGAAATATTCCAGTGTATTGACATTAATTCCACAGCTCAGGCCCAGGATCATGTTCTCATCCGCCTGAATAACAGAGCATTTAGATATTTCAAATATAAGGACTTTCAGCTTCTATATGGATGGAGGGAGGGAATCTAAAGGGAACAAAATTTTTCCTCGTAGCATGGGCTGCACTGATTTCCAACCCTTGGCAGCCGTGAGCAAGACAGAGCCACTGCATAAACCTGGCCAAGACAAATCCATAAAATTTACACCATATATAGAGTCCCTCCACTGCATGGTGGCCTAATAGGCCCAGGTACTTTCTGCTATTCCAAACAGTTGAGCTCCAGAGGTTTCCCAATAGGGTCTAATGGGGCCAGAAGCCGTGAGACTTTATTATGTAACAACCCACATTATTTAGGAAAAATCTGGAATACACTTCTTTATTTGGGTCTTTATTTGGTCAGGAAATACCTCCAGACAAATGTGATGACACAGGCATTTTTAATTTGCCACTTCACATTCATTGCAAATTAGGTGATTTTACTTGTTATTCCCTCCATTAAAAATGACAGGTTGCAAGGTTAGCAGTTTCCCTCAGAAGCTCTTGACGACGTTGCAGACACACATAGAAAGCACAAGCACATCAGAACGAATTAGGATCACCTCTGCTGCCTCTAATCCAAAACACTCCATGTGGTCTCTCTTAACATCAGCCCTCAGTGCCAGCACACTGGAGCAGCATGTGCAAGTGGTTGGAAGCAAGGAAAGGGAGAGGTCAAACCCTGTGTGCTCCGCACGATCAAATTTGTGGTATAAAACCAACAATTACCAGCACAGCGGTGAGTGAACAACAAACGCCCTATCTATTACCCAATTTAGAGTACCAGCGCGATGCCCTCAGGACTCTCAGTCTTCAGTTATTTTTTTTAATGTATTTGGTAACGTGTCAAGTCTTAGTACCTGCTCTCAGATGCCGTTGAGCTTTGCCCTTTGTGACACTAAAGTAACTTTCATTTCAGAATGGACACAGAAAGCCAGTGAAGTTGTTCAAGTACTGTTAAAGTACAGGTTGAGTTCAATAGGAAAAGATGTAGCAGAAATAATGTTAAGTGCAAAATATTTAATCTTGTCTGGATATCACCAAACTAACTAAACACAAACCCAAAGGAAACATGGAAAAAGGAAAAGGAAAATGAAGACAGGAAAAGGTTTTCTGTACAATGAGGATTAGGAACTGAAATGAGGCCAGCAGAGAAACATGTAATTTTGATGGACTTTGGTCCAGATAATATGAAAAAAATAACAGAATATGTGGAGCTGAGTCATAAACAAGTTGAGGGCCAGGTGGATCACAGGTAGCTGTGGTGAATCTGGAACTGTGTGTTTTTGGCTGTGGGTTGAGTGATCAAAACAAACGCCAGTGACGGGCCGGGTGAACGTGGTCAGTGTTCAGTCAGTGCATGGTCACTGGGTATGTGGTCGTTACAGGTGCTGCTTGCTCACTAGCCTCAACCAGCAAAAAGCCTCCTCGGAATTCAGTGCAATCTCAAAGAGGTGATCCCACCATGGAAGTACCATCTCCCCAGCACAGCACAGCTCCCTGGCAGCCACTGTGCAGAGGAGAGCCGGGCAGTTTGCAGACACTATCCCTCACGTGGGGTTTGCAGGGCAGAGAGGTGTGAGCACACTGTGCTTGCTTCTGCTGCTCCTAAACTCAGAGTATTTCTTGTGTTTATTTTTTCCAGCTTCAGCTGAATAACCTTTGTTTTGAAGCAAGAAGTGCCAGATGTATTTTCAGACATACCTGCCCGGCTGTGACCGTGCCTCACCCTCCCAATCCCCCCGCTTTGCTAATCAGCACACAGCAAGTACGCTCTGTTTAATTTGTCTGCACTATGGTGTTTTAAGTCTATGTATAATTGCTGAGGAACCTTCTCCACCTAAGAGTCAGAGGAGACTCTTTCTTTGTGTTTCTTTTTGCTCAGAAGGGGCTGAAGCAGCAATCTTGACTTAAAGGCTGACTCTGATTGGAAAATAAACAACTATAAAGTACAATAAATCCCATTGAAGAGTCCAGTCAAAACATCCCAATGAACAGCTAATGCTCTGCTAACCAACTCCAGATGTCACTGCCTTGTCTGGCACTAATTGGTTGACTGGAGAGTAAGTAACTGTGTAACCTGAAGGAAATCTCTACTTCTTGCACTTGGGATGAGTTGCTAAGGCAGAAAATGGTTCGGCTTTGTTGTGTTTCTCAATTTCCTAACCGCAGAGGCACTGCAGACACCTGCACCCATCAGGAGCTCTGCTGACCCCCTCCCAGCAGCCAGGCACCGTCCTTTTCCAAGCACTGCATTGAAAGTTTCTCTGGAGCATGGAGCTGCCTCTGACAGCCAGTGTTCCTTCACTCACAAACATCCCTAGGTTTATTTGTTTAACCAGAGGACATGCCCTAGCAGATGGCAGCTAGGTTCTTAGATAAAGGTAGCTGGAAATTCCAGTTGGAAGCACTTGAAACACCAAAAAGCACCAAAAAAAAACTGCTTTCAAATATAATTTAAAAAAAAATAGAAGACTGGAGATGAGATTGGAAATAGAAAGTTGATTTGGAAAGCAAGATTTATCTGGTGCACCTGAATTCCTGCAGTCTGGAAATTCCATGTCTGCCTGCACAGCTCTACACGGGCTGACGATACACAACGTAACTAACCAGGATTTTCCAGTGATATTATTTTTAGGCATATTTGACAGGCTCGTGTTTTAGAAACAATCCTATGCAATATTACAAAGCAACTATGCCTGGGAGTATCTCCTCTGTTTTACCAGGACAGCTGTCAGTGCTGTGATTCTGCATACATTACTCAACATCACTTAACTTCAAAGAGGTCTCATTGGCTTCAGGAGCTACCATGCCACTTAGAGCATAAAAAGACATTCTGTGAAAGACATTCCTGAAAGTTAATTAAATTCTGGAAAGAAAAAAAAAAAAAAAAAAAAAAAAAAGCCTGTCCACATTCCTTATCATTTTAGATTACCATCCATAATAATTTTATCAAATAACATACCAACATGAATTTTAATATGTACACATTGTTTGTACTTTATAAGAGCATTTTAGAACTATTTTGCTCACCAAAATCTAAGCTCCTGCTGACTTGCACACAAATGGTTTTTGTAGTGCAAAGCCGTTTTCTCGGTGGAGTACTGTACAGTGCAGCATCTGTCCGGACACATCCAGCCATATCTTTCACTCAGCATCTACAAGTGAATAACACAGGATTTAAAATACAGTAGACGGTTGTGCAAAGCATGAACAATGAAAATTATATCCAGACTTTAATCCAGGGGATTCTGAGCTGAGCTCAGCCTCTGTGGATATACATATCCATTCTGCATTTAGTTCCACTTATTCCAAAACTGGATGTTCCCCCAGCAGCGTCACATGGGAGCAGAAGTGGGATTAAGAAGCTTTCTCTCAATGTTTTGTTACTAGTATTATATATATGTAATATGCAGTCACATGTGCAACTGTGCTGCACAATCTTCAGCAAAGCAATTCATTTCTTCCAAGACACCAGAAAGTTTCACATTTCATGTATTGCCTTGATTTTGTTCTTGGGAGAGAAAGGATGGAAAAGAAGTGGGAAGTTATTTGAACTCCATACAATTGGAATCAGAACATTTTGCTAAGTCTTCGTCCTTCAAACCAGTGTGGAGGAGTATCTCTTGCCAATAGGACCCCAAGTGCAGAACCAGCTCCTTCCCCAGGCCTCTGGTTCCATGCTGCCAAAAGTGGATTTGGCTTTGGCAGTGGTGATACTATGGAGGGTTCTTTTGCTGTTGATGCTGGATAGATATCAACATAAACAAAGCTGCCCTGTGAGTACACCTGGCTCCCACCAACAGCCTCACAAGGATGGGACGCTGGTCCTCTGAGGACCATCCCCTCTGCTTGGCCTTTTCCTCTCAGTGCTCACCAGTAGAAATTGGATGCATAGCTTGAACAACAACAGGAATTTTTTAGGATGAAAGTACCAAATTTAACCAGGCAAATGTCAAACTGTTCGCTGCAGGGTTGGAGAATAACATTTTCAGTTCAATTTTATGGCAAAAGTTCCTACAAAGACAGTATGGGCTGTTAGGGAGAAAAAAAATCAAACTTATAGGAGTTAAAATCCTGTTTCCCCTGAGTTGTGTTAATTAGGTAAAATGGATACATTCTGAAACGGGCTCTTAACAGCAGTGCAGCATCAATGTTTACTGGCATTTAGCATTAAATATCTCTTTATTTGTAACCACTTCAGTCGATCTTTAAAACTCTTTAAAAAAGACCCTTCAGATTTGGCAGCACAGTCAACTGCTGAAAGAAACCGTTAACATTCAGTGAGTGGCATGTGGAGGAAACCCAGCAAAGTAAACTCAAGGGTTAATGAAAGTAAATGAGATAATCCTCATTGATCCCCCATAATCCCCAGGTCTGAGTGCAACTGTCAATCATGGGGAGAAACTTTTTTCAAAGCTGTCCCTCTGCGAGTAGGTCATTCCAAGCTGCATATACTTTATATACACACATATATTAAAACGCACACACATATGCTGAACATATAACAAAAATCACAGCAGTGTAAATTCCAAAATGAAGGGGAAAATAAAGCATCGCTAAAAAATATGGTGTGTAAATTTAAAAAATATAAAGTTTCTTCTAGCAGTTGAAATATACTCAAGCTGTCTGCTTCCCACGTAAGCCAGTAGCGAGTAATGGATCTATTGAACCTCTTCCCCCCAAAAGCAGAGAGACTGTTCCCATAAAATTACAACTTACCATTAAACAGGTTGACCTAAGCAAAATACGATCTGGAGCATAAAAGAAATTATTTCAGTCCTTCTCCGAGCACTACTGACATAAGAACTGCATTAAATCAAGTGACGGCGTGCCAGGGGTTACAGGTCTGCTGCAGCATTCCCATGGGCACCGAGGTAGTGGGGCAGAGGGGAAAAGGCTTGATGGCTCTGCAGAGAACTGTGCTAGGTGTGAAGGCAGCTGGGGCACCAGTCTCATGTAACTCACCTCACTTTGGTTCTCTGCTGTCTGAGCTGTGCTGTGTGCTGCTGGCAGAGCCTGGTGAGGAGGAATGTGCGGGAATGGGGCAGGAGCCGGCTGGGGAAGTGGGTGACATGGGGACATGAATGCAGGGGGGGTAATGTGGGGACAGGAGCCAGGCGGGGTGACAAGGGCTGTGCAGCTCAGGCTTTGCCAAAAAGCACAGTTCTAAATGCGTGCTTGGTTTTGTGAGAACTGTGTTCAGGACGCTCAGTGGGTGGAGATGCTGTTCTGCATGACATCTGTAAGTTCCTGATCCTTCTGAGAGATTTCCATGTAGTGCTCTGCTTGATGTTATAGCAATCACCTACAGAGAAAGTCTGTAGGGTTCAAGAGAAAGACAATCTCTACAGGGAGCTCAAAACTGCCTGTAATAATGTTATTACACTCTGCAGAGGAAAAGGAAATTGTCTGTCAAAGGCTGGGGATAGAAATGCCTCACACTACCCAAAGGTACCTCTTGGCAGCCCGGGACAAGAGCCGTTTTCCACCTGTAAACACTCAGAGCAAACCCTCAACCACCTCCTCCCAGCCGAGGCTGAGCCGGAAACGTTCGCCCCGCTCAGCTCTGAGGTGAACCTGCTTGGTAGCGCCTGGCCTGCAGCCAGGATTAACGTGTCAGCTCCACGTCTGTCAAGCTGTCACTTAAACATTTACTGAACTACTGACCACTTCTATTAAAAGACCATTAAACCAGGATTAAGCTTTTCCAGGGTTAAGCTGATGTAAAAATGCAAGGAATGTCACACCAAGGGCTCATTTCATTTGTAAACAGGCAGAAGGTTGAGGATAAAATGTTATGTGTTTATTAAATACGAGAATAGATACCTCATTTTGCATTCTCCCTTCTTGCAACTTCCTACACCCAGATCCCTTACTCAGTATCCTGACAGTTGCAGAGCATCACACAGTGATTTAGTACAACAGGTCAGTGCTGCTCTACCTGGAGGAGCCGTATCATAGCACAGGGAATGGCCGCAGTTATCAACACAGCCTTAGGTCAATGTGTAACCAGAGACCAACTGTGCCAAAAGGACAGGCTCAGCAGAAGTAGGAGCGTCCTCAGCAGAGTGCAAATTTGGTTTGTAACGGTGTTTGCAGAGAGGAAGCTTGCGCACAGGCGAGGTGCTGCAGCTCCTTTCAGATTGCTTTGTTATCTTAAAGTAAATCTAACAGGAAAAGATGTATAACCCTACAAATCGTTGTTTTATCATCTAACAGAGAGTATTCACCTAAGCACAAAGCCCCGGAGGACAGCACGACACCATTCTCTACCCGCAGTGAGGACAGATGTCCTGCCTTCTTGCCTCTGATCTGTGGGCTCACTGATGCTGTTCAAAACTGAGGCAGATATGTTTCTCCACCCAGGCCAACAAACACACACATATGCAGGATCAGAAAGCGATGTTTGGATTGTGCAAATCTAGCGGATCTGTAGTCGGCACTTTTTTTAGAAATACATAAGACTCCAAAGGGCTATCCACAGATCACATTTGAGCTAAGTAAACACTTCTACAGATAGTTACAAACTAAAAATTTTAACAAGGGGAATCAGGAAGCTCATACAAATCCCAATTAGCCTTGCTAACATTTCATGGAATTATAGAACCATTAAGGCTGGAAAGCCCACTAAGATCACCTAGTCCATCCATCAACCCTTCTCCATATACCACTAACCCTTGTTCCTCAGTGCCACATCCCCATGGTTCTTGAACACCTCCAGGGACAGTGACTCCCCCCTTCTGTGGGCAGCTGTGCCACCGCATCACCGCTATTTCAGAGAATTTTTTTTTTCTAACATCCAATCTAGACCTCCCCATTTAATGAGATTCCTCCCCTTTCACCTAGACGACCTCCTCTTCTAGCCTCTGTTGGCCATATTAAATATAATTTCACTTTCAGGAAGTATCTATGACACCTCCATCTGAAGCAGGGCTTCCAGTATTTACAGATATCAAAGAACTGGTCTTAATTTCATCTGATACTTTAAAAAGCCTTTTATTCTGAAATAAATTATTGAAATGTGGTATGGTAAAATGGGTTGCTCCAGTAATGGATTTACTGTGATGGTGCAATCAATTTCAGAGATTGCATTTCAGGATAGAAACTATTCATCACTCTCCATGTCAATGCAAGGTTTACCTTCACACTGCGGTCAGCCACCATAGTTTACAGATACCAAGGGCAGAGGAGGATCTATGGCAGGAAAACTCTTTTTGGAGGCTTTTTTCCCCGTTGTTGCTGATGTCAGAACCGCAGGAGATTTCAGCACCACGGTTCCATCTGGGGAGACCCATGCAGAGGGACCCATCCCTGTGCCATAGCAAGCATGCTTTAGCATCCTATTTATCTGCTCTCCCATCATTCAAATGCAGGCCTTGATCCATGTGTGCATACATATTCACAGTCTTCTTATTCCCTCTTTCTCCTTGCTCTGTGCCCAGCAGAGCCCCTCTAGCCCTGCCAGGGCCACAGCCCAGGGAGCCTCCATGAAGCACCACAGAACATCTCACCTGCAGGGTCCAGAGCCACCAGTGGCAGCAACAAGTGGCACATCTAAGCCTTGTGGAATGAAAAACATGAAAGCTATTCTTCCACCCTCATCTCTAACAAATCTTGTTCTTAGTTCCTAGAAAGCAAAGTCAGCTCCATAAATCAACAAGTCTGTGGATTTGGGGTTTTACATTAACGCTTTCATTCATACTTTACTGTGACCTCCTGGATTGGGGCGAGCTATTCTGCTGTGCTGGGAAATGGCAGCTCCAGAGCCAAACTTAGCACCTAGAAAATTTCCCTTGGCTCGTAGGTGCAATAATTTTAAACCTGACTCCCTGCTTAAAGACAAAGTCATGTCTACGTTTGATTTCAGGTGTTACATACAATAATTTAAGAAGCTAAATGGGGATCTGGCAACTCTCTGACTGTGGAAGGGATTGGAAAATGTTATTTGGAGCCAGAAATGCAGCTTTGTTGGCTATGGGCTGCACTGTCTACCAGCCTTAGCTTTGCATTTATTCTTTCACTGACCTACCCAAGAGATACAAACGGTGAAATTTTACTCAGCTGCAGAATCACCATCAATAAATACAGCTGGACTGCAATACTTAGTGAGGACTGAAAAACTGGCCTTTTGACAGTTATTTCTTGTGCCTTTTAAGACAGTTAAAAATAACTGAAAAATCCCTGGAGTTCTAGAGCTCTCTTCCCACTTTACTCCACTGATTCCACTCCTTTTGCTCTGTTCCTTTCATATTAAAAATTATTTTACAACAATCAAAAGTTACAAAAGGCACTTTGCAACAGTTGAGCCAGAGTGAGCCCCAGCAAGAGAGCTACTGAGGATGCCAACCCACTGCCTGCAAAAGAAGGGCTCCTGGGAGGGCAGGGTCACCCAGAGGTAGCTAGCCCTAGCTCTGGTCACAGCAAATGAGTGCTTCAGTTTCTCTGCATGCTGCATTTTGCATGTTTTGGTATTGTTCCATTTACAGATATCCAGCCCTCAACTCACAGTCATCTGAACTCATTTCTTTTTTCTGCCTCTTCCAGCAGGTCCTTCCTCACCCAAACTGTTTCAGAGTCTCCACACCTGGTGCTGCCCTTTGCCCAAACTGTCTCTGCAGACAACAGAAAGATTCTGTCTCAGTGCCACAGACCCTTCCAGCCATCCCATACAGAGCCTGTGCTTTCTTGCACAGCTGCCCTTGGCCATGGGGAGCCTGTAGCAAACTCAGTTCTCAACTCCTTAGTTGCTGTTTAGAGCTCTCGATTTTGCTTAGGGATGAGATTAGGGTGCTGTATTTGTGCCAGTCTCCATATTTTCTAGTATTGGCAGTTACACTTGAAGCACTAACTGGTCTGGAAGTGTTTCTCCTTTAGCATAAAGCGCTGATCAGAGCAGGTCAACATAGCTCTGCAGTCACCAATATATGTACCTCTTCTTTTGAGGTGCTTTTGGGATGGGAGGTGCTGGAAGAGTGCAGAAAGAAGAGGCTACAACAAAAGGAGAGTGAACCTATATCATAAATGAGACTTTTACCCAGAATTTCCTAACTCAAAATGGCAGTAATTCCAGTGGTGAATGAAGGAAGAGATCCAGCAATTCCCACTGCTCAAATAAGATGTATGGACTTCAAGTTCTATAAGTTATATACATTAAAAAAAAATCTCTTTCCAAAACTAACCATTGAAAGATTGTTCACGTCACTGTTTTGTGTTGCTTAATTTAGAAATAACAACAGACAGAAAACAAATTAAACCCCTAAAATTCTTGCAGCTTCATAATCAACAGTAAAAGGAGTAGAAAAATAAATTAATTAAAAAATAAAACCAACCACTGAGCTGGTTTTATAACCTGTAGAAGTCATAATCTTCGTCAGCTGGAGTGTAAAATGCCATGAATGTACCAGTGCTATGACATACATACATCTAAGCAGAATCAAATGCTATTCAAGGAAGATTTAAGATCCACAGATCTAGGGTTACTATCTACCTATGGTGCAGTATTCCTTGTGGGGGTCTTGTGACCCCACACCTGGCTCACCAATTTGGGGATGAGATCCTCCACCTCTACTCATCCCACAGCGAGACAGCAGTGCCTCCTGCTGTACTCTTGGCTGCATTTATTCCTGCACTTACAGCTTCCATTGTCTGAATTCAGGCAGAAATAAAGCCACAGCTAACAAGGTGAGAAGTGAGGTGATTAGCAGCAGGTGTGCAGCTGGGCTCAGCACCTTTGGAAGCTCCATCTGTGTCACAGAGATGCACCACTCAACGCAGCATGAGGCAGCGGCAGGGCTGTGCAGGCTGTGAAGGTGCCAGAAACACTCATAGGGTACTGTGTTCATAAACCAGTGCTTAATGTACTTCGGGGTGTGTTTAAGTGTCACAGAACCCACAGGGTTTCAGCCTCCCCTCTCTTTCTTTGACACATTTCAGCATTAATCTGCATTCAGCCCTGGTGCAGCACCATGACCTTCTGCTGAACAGACTTTGGCTTGTGCTGACCCATGACAAAGTGCCGCAGCTGGGGAATGCTGACTGTATTGCAGCCCACGTGAGTGCCAAGTCTGGCTTAATCCAAAAACAGCAGAAAAAGGAACTTGGGGTCAATTTTACTTAAGGAATGTGCCAAGCTTCCTGGAGGTCACAGTGAGAGAAAAAGCCCAACGTTTCACCTCTGAAATGGAGAGACAGGGAGGTTTTAAATCCCTCTGAGCCATCAGCTCACATAGCAGGTAGGTTGGCAAAATAAAAGCAGGGTTGTCCCTGCCCTGGGCTGTGCCTGAGAGCCTGTCACCGGGAGGGCTCTTCCTCCCCCTCGGGCTGGCTGCATATCGGAGAGAAAATCTCTTTGAAAAACAAGCCCAATCTTTCAAAACAATCATTATGACAATGAAGAATAATAACGTTAAAGACTACTCTGCCACCGTGACTTCCACCCAGAAAGTTTCTCAAGGCTTTGTGGAGTTTATCAGATCTCAGCTCTGGGGGGAACATCACTAACACCCCCACCATGGTGTGATCACTGCGGTGGGATGCACGCACTGCAAGGCTTCCCTGGCTGGAGCATGAGGCAAAAGGTAGAATTCCCATTTCCAAGCAAGTTTTAGACAATTGGTGAACTTCACGGCATGTCTGAGAGACTTCCCTATCTTAAATTTGGAGAAACTGAGGCAGGAAGTGGTGATACGCTTTCTAAAGTTAACTCAGTGGAACTGAGGGAGTGCCAAGAATGAGGCTTAGCTAACAAAACCTCTTCAAATGACTTCTTCTATCAGCTAAATGTCCCTCCTAGTTCTTTTCCATTAAGGTCTGAGGAATATCCTAATACTCCAGAAGGTAGAAAAAGCCATTTGAACCCTGCTTTTCAAGGAGCAAGGATGCCATACAGCCTTCAGTGACAAAGCAGGAGGGGTTGTGGGGTTGTCCCATGCCAGGACCAGGTGCCACCACAGCACTCCTGTCCATCTCCAGAGCTCATGCTGTGTCCAGCTCTGCTGTGTAATCCCCTGTCATAAAGACTGCCAGGAAAAAATGTGGTCTGTGAGATGTAATGCCAATGTTACTGCAGTGATGAGCCCTAGAAAAGAGTGCCAGAATGAATGTTGTCTCTTCTGTAGTCAGGAGTTGTAGTTAGGCCTAGATGAGCTGTGGTGCAAGGCTCTGCGAGGATGGAGCTGATGTGAAGGTTAAAAAAAAAAACAGAGGTTTGGAGGCAAGGAGTTCACTGAACACTTCCATAGTCACTCTGGATTTATTCTGAGATAAATGAGAGAAAAAACTTTATCTTGTGCACGTGCAGTCTAAGTGTTTGCAAAGCCTGAGCAGAAGGGGCAGTTTCCACCTCTCCCCTCCTTCACCTTAAAAGACCTCTTTTTTCTTCTTCATCCCCATTAGATGAAATCCACATGCCAATTCAAACTCTTCTCAGAAACATTTTCCTCAGAAATTTTTCTGCTCCCTCTGCAGTTCAAAGAAAGCATCTTCTTCCAAGCATCTATGTAGACTGAGTCAAACATCTACCTCTTTGGCAGTTTAAAAATCACAGCATAGAACTGGGGGATTCAAGGAGCTCTTTGTAGCTCTGTAGCTGAATTCCTAGAGTGAACAAATGCTGCACTTGGGCAGCCATGCAAAAATACCAATTTGCATTATTAAGGCAGTTTTCTTGAGCTTCGTTGACTGTCTTCTTTCAAAACTATTGTTGAGAGTTAGTAAAAGTAATCAGAAAAGCAGTTCTTCTGACATCAGTTGGGAGGTGAGCATCTGACCTCCTTTCTGAAATTAAGAGGTTGATGCCTATTGTTTTCAAGAGAAAGATGTGGCCCATAGCACCTATCCACATTCCTATTGCAGGTATTTTGTACACAGTGGCAAGAAATGGGAAATATCCCACAAGGAACCTTTGAAGAAAGAGAATTTTGGATTCATTCAGGGTGAGTTTGTGAAGAAAATATGATGTGAAAGTTCCTGTGCAAAGCACCTAGTGCCAAGCTCGGCCACCTCACCTGTTCACCATCGCACTCACAAGTAACAGAAGGAATGTGTACCATAAGGCTGCTACAAGACAGTTCAAAAATACAATCTGGAACACACTGATTTAATTTTGTGATATGCTTTCTCTGTTCACCTTCTTTTTGTTTAATTGTTTCTTACTTGCTTGTCAAACTAAAGCATCCCATCTTCATTTTCAATGCCTCCAGTTAGAGGGAATTTCTGGGGTTGTGAGTAGGTTCCTTAATTTTGAACCAACCATTAAGACAGGTTTGGGTATGATTGCAGAACCTGACTTTTCACATCGGACAGCCTTCCTGGCCGCCGCAAGCATCCCAGAGCCTCCCCACCCTGCAGAGCAGCAGCTTCCATACTAACCTGAGCAGGCTCTGCCAGACAGCCAACAGGTCGTACTTTCTATCATCTCTTGCATTTTTTGAAGATGAAATAGCCTGGTTTTGACTTTCTCTGCAGAAAAGACCCTTTCTAAATCTTTTTTCTTTCATATGTATTCTCAGCTTTGTGCCAGGATCTAATGAGACTCTGAACCAAAGCTGACACAGTCAGTCTCAGACAGAATAATCTCTTCTCACAGTGCACGTAAGTGCTTTTTGGACTGGTTTCCTTTCTCTCAGGCAATTATAGGTGATTTTAAAGAGACAGATGTTGTCAGATTTCTCCTTTGTCTGACAGGCTTTTTTTTCCCCCTTGGCTTTCTCTTTTCTGAATAATAATCAAAAGTTGGTATTTCTATGTGACTTCCCAAATTTCTGACCACGCTCACCGCAGGGTCACATTCCAGCACTAAATCCCAGCCATTTCCTGTTTTTCTGCCACAACTAGCAAACAAACACCCCCAAAAGATCAGCATTTCTAGGGAAGAGCTGTGGGTAGTCTGCTTGAGAATGAATGCAGTTAAGTATAAGCTTATATTTATCTCTTATGATAAAAGAACAAAGGTATTTTTCCCACTTAGCATACACTCAAGAACTACATCTAACTGAGCATTTTATTACAACCTGATTGCCAGAAATATCCTTGGAGGGATAAATTTGCCTGTTCCAGACCCTGTGAGTAGCTTGGCCATTGGAAGCAATGGAGATGCCCATTAGCCTTACACAGCTCTCCCCAAGCCGCTTGCTCCAGCTTCCTGCCCACTTTGGGGGTCCTTTACTCTGTGCACTTCAGCAGTTTGAGCTGGGGAGCCAGGAGGGACAGAGCAGAGCAAAATAATCACTTTCTGCAACTTGGCAGCTGCCATTTTATTAATGCAGCCCCATCACCTCTGTATTCATCTGTCCTTCTCTCATCATGTTTTCTCTGTGAATAAATGAACAAATTCCTTCCATCAAAAATATTCTCATGTTCTCTTTATTTTGTGTTGCACCACGAAGAAGTAAATAAGGCTAATATGTTTTTTCAGTAACCTAACAGCTTTTTCCAAAATTTTAAGTTTAGTTTAGCCTGCTTTGCAGACATACTGGTTCTAGGAAAGCCTGATGGAATTGAAGTGGGGCCCAAAATTGAGAGCTTGAGCAAATGTTGGACAGCTGTGTGCATCCATCCAAAGTAAAACAGATACTGAATGTAGCTGCTTGGAAATGAGAATTTTCTGCTTCTGCTATGCTTGTCATATTGGAAGTTCTTGTTTTATTTATCAGTTTGGATGCACCTGACCTTGTCTGTTCCATCATTAAAACCTCCTTGTGTGGGGAGAGCAGCTGGGCAACTGTCCCGCTCACAGTCCGGAGTGAAGCAATGAAATAACACAACAGGTTTGGAGATGTGTTTGTTTCAGACCTTGTTTAAATAAGAAGAAAGAAAAGAACCCAGTGAGGGTAAATGCCCATCGTTCAGTGGAGGGCTCACTGTCCCTTCAGTCTGCCTGCAGAGATCTAGAGTCTATCTTCATTTTTTTTAAGTTGTGAGAGACACAAAAGTCCACTGGATGCAAACACACCTGAGCACGGCAGACCTGCCCGCTCCTTCTGCTATTCTCTCTGTGTGACACAATCTGAGCAATACCACGTGTAGTCCTTGTCTTGCACACTGCCTTCCAGATGTACTTGACAGTGATATTAAGGACTTGACTTACTCGTTTCTGTCCCTAGCAGGGACAACATTGATGCAGTCAGTGCTTGCTGCCTACCGTGAGCCCAGTCCTTTGCACCAGGAAATGTCTGTAAAATGCCGTTAAACCAGAGCAAGAAAAACCCACATTCACATCCCATGAATAAAAATAGAAATGTTGAGGAAACTGAGGATCAGACCTCTTGTGCTCACAATCACAATAAATACTTCCCCACCTCCAAAATCATTTCTCTCTTCCTCTCTCTTTAAATCATCGATGTCACGGTGGAAAACAGAAGGACTTCAAGTCCCTGAAAGCTCTTTCCTCTTTTTGCCTATCGTTTAATTAAATTATCCTATAATGAAATCTTTCCCTAATGAGTCAATGTTTAATAATTTATTAGACACCAAAGCCCTGCTTGGAGTCTCATCAATTATGTATCACAGCACCAGGCACTTTCAAGCTCTCTTTTTTTTTCATTTCTCACTCACTTCACTAAAAGCCCCAGCCTTGCTGGGTTTCAGCACAGTTGCCCAGCCTCAGGGGTCTCCTTGCTGATACCTGCTTTGCTCAGAGCTCACCAACAGATGTGTGTGTGCATATGCTGTGTGTTCTAAAATTACACATGGCATCTGCGTATGTGTTTGTGCACACATGTGCTAGGGCCTGAGTACATGTCTGTAAGCAAGAATATCCATATATTACTTTTTTTTTAATACAGATGGGCACATAGGTGCATGTAGATATTTGTAGACTTGTAAAATCTGTGTATAGGTGTGTTTCTGTTAGCATTCGTGTACCTGCACCTATCAGGTGCTTTTACCTCCATGCAGCCACTTAATTCCTGCCCACGTCAGTGTGCCAGCATGCCCTTCTAGCTGCAGTAAAGGAGTCGGTCTTTTCTTATAGTCTTTTTCTTTTTTTGCTTAAAACAGTGCATATAACCTGCAGGAATTGGTCAGGAAATATATATGTATGCTTTAAAGATAATTCATTTGTATCTAGGTAAGTGATGAAGAGAGTACTACCAAGTACACACTGCTGCAGTCCTGACCAGCCTTCCCAGAGTAATTTGAGAAAGGGGAGCTGACTTTTCACTGCATTTCCCATCTCAGCCACTATCAGCCCTCTGCTGCCGACAGAGCGCTAAGCCTTTGTTTTAGACCTGCCCTCTTAGTCACCTGAATGCAGTTTTTGAATCAGCAGCTCTGTTGACTACCTGTACTGGGTACATTTTGCCATAAAGACTTTTGTAAAGCTTACTGCTTTAAAAAGCCAGTCTAGAGAATGGTTTCCCAAAGGAACTGCTGAGTTTGGAAGTTACTCTAAAACTTCACCCATTTGCTCCAGCTCATTTCATCAAGGCTGGGACAAATTTGCTCAGTCACCACAGAAACACAGTTAGTTTAATCTCCATTTTGGGAGTGGAGATAATGGTCAATTGTTGCTAACTCATATGATGTCCTCGGTGATGGTGATGTTGGTGCCCAGGAGAGCTGCAGGGCCAGGGAGCACACAGCAGTAGGATGCCACCAGCCACAGCAGAGCAGATCTCGTGTTGTAGAGTTTTTCATTTTCATTTCCTGAGCAAAACAATGTGTAGTCCATACCTGAATTTAGGCATGCAGAAGTACCACAAATTTATCCCATTTTAAGGTCTCCTACAACTTAGGGCAGATGTTCTCCAGCTGCTGCAAGTCTGCTTCTTCTGTTGAAAATTATGCTCTTACAGTAGCTAGTTTGGGGACAAAGAAATAAGACAGTGGAGAAACCCTGGTGCTGACTTCGTTTCACAAGAGTCAAATTCTGACTTTGAGTCACTTTCCAGCTATATCAAGAAAGAAATCAAGACCCACAGGACATGCACTGGATCAGATTCCCAGTGACCAGATTCAGACTGAGCAGGAGGAACCTGGGCACAAGGGATCTCTACGCCTCCTCTGGGCAGCCAGCACAGCTTTAGCCCAGCCTGGTGCTGCTCCACTTTCTGGGTCCACGTGCTCCTGTCTCTGTTGACACCACATAGGGTTGGCATTTGTCCACTCTGCTGCTCCTGCTGGCTGCTACCAATGCTTCCAAGGACAGGGAAATCACACTAATTCCCATGCTCATACATTTGCATTTTGAATACTTAACTAGACAGCTGTGCATGGGAAACATTTTTTGTTGAACAATTTATACCCCAGAGCACAAAATTTGATTTTCCTTGTAATGATCTCATCAAGCAATTCTAAAGGAGTTATTAGCTGTAACAATCTCATCAAGACTTTCAAAAATCTGCTGTGATTATAGAAGGTCTTTCGTTAGTTCAGATTGTTTCCTTCAAACTTCCCCAAACCCATAGAAAGTGATTTCATAGCAGACACAATAATATGCATTTTTCCAAACAAATGATTTTTTTCTTTTTCTTTTTTTCTTTTTTGTTCTTTGTTCTTTTTGGAAAAAAGTGTGCAGCCTTCCTAAACAACTGGCATTCTTATGTTGCTCATCAATAAATATTCTATGTCAATAGGCCATTAACTATTAATTCCAGTGCTGGCCACTTGAGAACTTTACATCAACACTCTTGTTATTTTACACATTGCTTCTCATCTTATTAAGTGATTTGCTCATATGGACACAAGAACAATCTTACAAATGAGCTCATGTCAATAATACACAAGACTCCACCTCTGATAAGGAAGGGGGAGAATAACAAGAAAATGAATATGTCTGGGGCTATGATGGGTATTTATTTACATTGAGAAGAAAGAGAACACTCTCTAGAAGAGCTTACTGCATTACCTAAGCTGAACTTCCAACATATGTTCACTCTCAGCTACATTCGAGCTTCATTTTTTTACCCTTTAAGCAGATTTGGTGTTAGTGAAAGATACCAGACTGACGAGCAGAGCACAGCACTCACAGCACAGACTTCTGCCCAAGCAAACTTCTCTCAGGCTCAGCTTTCTGCTGCTCCTTCACACAAACAGATGATTTCCAGGCTGAAAATTGAGCTCACTGATCCAACACTACAAGGCTGTCGAAGTGTATCACCTCCAGGAATGCCTTCTCAAGAATAACTGAGAAAACCAGGGGAGGGATTTGTAGTTTGATTGTCAACCCTTTCTTCAACGGTATCTTGCAGGTAGAATGTAAGAAATGCAAAAAGCAGAAGCAGTGTTTGATTTTAATAGTGAAAAACGGTGCATCAATATTCAGCATTTGTGGAAATGAACTCAAAATGCTGAACATTGTTCCTCCCAAGAAATTCCCTCCAAGGACCTAATTTATGATGTTCAATCAAATCCTGACCTGTTGATTTTAACCTGATTCTTCTGTAAGTCACCCTAGAAATATTTAGATTCCCCAACTGGCTTTTCTCTTCCTTCCAAGTAACTGTTGCACAAGCCCACAATGCTACTGCAAGCAATTACTCAACTGGACAAACTAAGAAATACAATATCCTGTATTCAGCTACTAGAGATGTCCCTACAGTATTCCTCAGGCTGTTATAGAAGGTGGCTGACAAAGTTTTGAAAAGTCTTATTACTGACATATATAGTGAGATTGAAGGGGAAAAATGCTCACTTCTTGTTTTAGCTCTAGCAAAGAAATAGAAGTAAATGGGTAAGCAAGGGACAGATTTGCAGTGGGTGTCAGGAGCATGCAGCAATGCAGTAGCCAGACAAGCACACACACACACATAATTGAATAATATTGAAGTGGCAAGTGCTATTCTGCAATTGCATGGCCCTAATTCCTGGCATTTGGCTGGCTGGAGTTCATCAGGAATTGCTGTGTCTTCGATGGACAGAAATAAAGACAGTGCAACAGCTGTGCTGCCTGGCAAACTGCACAAAATTAAGCTTTTATGGCTCTTTGGTTTAATTCCCACTAGCAACCACCCTATTATCCGTGGTCGAGACAGGTTAGCACCTGCTAAAAGCAATTTCTCATAAATTAGTTCGTGTCAGCTTTTGAATGGCTGCTACTTAAGCCTGAGGTCTGCCCATGGCATGCGCAGCCACTCCTCCTCGTGCAGATGGCCAGGTCCCACAGCTGTGCATTGCAGTGGGGCTGCCCACGGAACAATTAGGGCAGTGTGTGAGGGTGCTGGGTGTTGTGGGGCGCTGACATGGGGACCCACACTTGTGCTGGGCAGATGGCTGATGCTCTCCTTCCCTTCAGGGTATTGTGAGGGCTTGGTGTGGATGAGGAGGAGGAGAACACGGTGTTACTGTTCATATATGATCCTGGGAATCCCTTCAGGAGAGGGGCCAGCAGGGCAGCTCACTGAAGGAGGCAGAGCCCCATGCCCTGCCCTACATCCCTGAGCAGCCAATGGGAACTATTGCACTTTGCTCTAGAAAAGGTGTTCTCTGTCAGGAGTCAGAACGTCTGTGGCTCAGAACTGGCTGATGCACAAATACTCACACAAGTCAGTCAGGTACATGCTGAGCATTGGCCATTATTTTTACATACCGTGTTTTCAATGCAACGCTTGGGCTCTGCTGAGCATCTCAGACCAGATTCAGCTTTAAGTTGCTGCCACTGTGAAGACAAGGATGGTCCTTGAGAGCAAAGTATGAATCACGGCCATAAGGATTCAGGTTCCTCTCCAAATTCTGTTGTCACTCAGCTGCTGGTTGTGCCCACTCCACATGCATCTCCAGGAACAGCTTACAGAGTGACATGAACACCCATGAGTGATAGCTTTGCAGGCTGAGCCGCTGCCATTGACCTTGACACAATCGAGATGTTTCCAGGGCGGCACACACAGATGGAACATTTCCTTGACACAGACAGACCTTACATTACACAGAGTCCGGCAGGTCACTGTAAGTGCTTTGAATCAATAAGGTATCTCATGAGAGCCCATGCAGCCCCTGAACTGGAACGAAATCTGATCTCGCAGCTCAATGTGTTACAACAATTTTTCAACTGCATTGAAAACAAGGGGCTTTGGGGCAAGCAGTTGTCTCTCCTGAGGAAATAGCCAGAAAAGGATGAGGTTTTCACAGGGCGTGTTCAGCATCATCGAGCTATTATGTGAAAAGACCATGTGGAAAAGACCAAAAAGTAACAGTTGTGAATGGGGAGCAGCAACAAACATGATGCTGGTTCACTGACCAACAGTGGTCAGAGCACAATGATATCAGGACACATTTTCTGGTTGTGGAGATTTCACATCTACTGCAGGTGTCACACTGCAGACCACGTGTCTTCACGTGTGCTATTGAGCCCCCATCCTTGCCTTTGTCCAGACAAAGCCCCATCCCAAAGGCTCTGGTCCCAAACAGCCTGCCAGCACACCTATTTTTACTCTTTCTGTCACTCCAGACTTCCTTCTCCACAGATGTTACTGCCTCAGTTTTCATCTCCAGAGGAAATTTTTTTCCATTTTAACTTACTTAAATTTAATTCTTCTCTATTTTCTATTCTTCTTTTCTTCTATTCCTTTCTATTCTTTATGCTTCCATTTTTCATTTCTATTTTTATTGTAACACAGCTGTTGGAGAATGTAGTTAATATTGCTCAAAGACTTAGTTAGGTTTCCACCTGAAGGGAGGCTGAGCAGACCTTGTATCCTTCCCCAGGCGTGAGGAGAAGGCAACATATTTTTCCAGGAAAAACATGAACTAAGTGCCGAACAGTTTCAAACTGATATTTAGCTAAGAACCAAACTGGGTTAATCAGTAGTAATTCTGTAGATAAGAGCAGGAAGACCCTGGCCTGTGGAACTAGAAAGGGTTAAAAAAAGAGGAAAACTTACTAGAGCCAACTTCATCTGTCATAGGCAAGCTGATTACAATCAATAGACACTTAATGGTCTCTCAGAGCCCCAGCTGGGCAATCAGCAATAGCATTAAGCAAAGACGTGCTGTAAGCCTGCTTCTTCAGTGGAAGTGACAGAAGAGAGAAATAAGAAACCAAATTATATTTTTAGATCCAAATTCTTTTCTCATTAATATTGCATGAATCCTACTGCCACTGCTAAAAAACTGAACACGTGTCATAAAGTTTTTCTTTTCTTTCTGCAATTTTATGACTTTTTTTTTATTATTATTAAAATAATTTTTTTCTTGGTTTCAAACTGTAATAAAACCTGCTGAATTCCGGAGGTAAACAGAAGTGCCAGCAACAGAAAGAGTGGCTGTTGGAGTATTCCTTTAACAATGAAATAAACCAAAAATAATTATTTTGAATGCCCTGACTTCATCGTGATTCATATTTTCACTTTCTCACTGCTAAAATACAGCAGGCATTATCCCAGGCTTTCTAAGGATAGAAAATAGCATTAAAAATAATGAAGAAAAAAAAAAAAAGGAAATATTTCTGTATGTCTCTTATTTTGTTCATGGTATAATTACTGAAGGAGAACATATTAATCAGGGATAAGTTCTCTGTTTCATTAAGTAAGTATGACACTGCTGCATTAGGAATGACAAAATTATACAATAGTGGCTGTCTCCACAGTGAGCTCAGAACATTTTTCTTGGGATGAAATAAAGACTAAAAATGGGGATTATATTCCCAATAATACACTCTAAACCTGCACTGCTACTGATTTTCTTATCTTTGATCTACAGTATAAAGCAATTTAAAATCTGTCCCAAGCAAGCTTAGTCAAAAAATTTTAGCTGTTGAACTGGTGGTGAGCTCTGAAAAGCAGGAGCAACAACTCGCTAGTAAATACCTAGTAAATCACTTTATCTGAAATAGCTGTCAGTGAGTTAGAGGCCATTTCTCTGCAAAATCTTATCTAAGAAAGAGGTCTTTATAACGGCTTTATTAAATACCATAGAAAATGGAGAGTCCTCCAAACTGACCAGCCACAAACAGACGTTGGGTGCCAGGCCACTGATGCAATTCTGTTTGACAGTATGGGTTGCTGCAATGCTTCTAGCCATTGCATTTCTCCTCTAAAACCCCTTTGCTTCCTCTGCCATAATGAGTTTCGCAAATAAGTATAAAAGATGGCACTGAAACAGCTTCTAACATATTGACTGTGTTAACCAGGTCTGCCTAGAAAGGTTTTAGGTGTGAAAGTGATATCGAAAGCAATCCTGAATGCTGCCTCCTTGCTCCTAATTGATTTACATAAGAATTTATATGACTCCAATTTGATAAACATTACATGAAATGCAAAAGGATTCATAGGAAAGATTTTTACAGATCTCCATTTGCTCCTCATTTATCAGCAGTCATAGATAAGACAGAAGCCCAGAAGAAGAGGCAGTGAAGGACCAGGAGATCCAGTGTCGGAAGTACTGAACATCAGATCAAGTTTACAGTTTCTGATAGGCTGTTCTTAAAGGTTTCTCTGCTTCCCAGTGCAACAGACATGGGAAAACTGGAACAAGTCTGGCAAAGGGCAACAAATATGACTGAGGGACTGGAGCATCTCACTTATTAAGAGAGGCTGAGAGCTGGGGCTGCTTGTCATGGCGAAAAAAAGATTCCTGGGGGACTTCAGTAGTGTATACAAATGCCTAAGGGGAAGTAGACAAACAAACAGATCAGTGATATCCTGTGACAGAACAAAAGGCAATGGGCACAAGTTGAAATAAATACCAAAAAAAAACCATGTCAATTTAAACATAAGAAAAACACTTCTTACAGTGAGGGTTGGCCAGACACTGGCCCAGGTTTCCCAGAGAGAACTGTGGGGCTACCATCCTTGAAGATGCTCAAAACGCAACTGGATGTGGCCTTGAGCAACCTGCTTTGGGCAGGCCTGCTCTGAGCAGGGTCTGAGCTAGACAATCCCCAGAAACCCCTTCCAACTTCACAATCTCATGATTCTGTCATACAGTTGGGGTCCCAGCAGCAGCAAGTAGCCATGTTACTTTGACTTACTCCATCTGAAAGGATGGATTGTAGCAAGATACAGAAGGCAGAAGATAGAAGTGTTTTCTGTTACGTTCTTGAGTCTCCAGATCTGTTTGATGGCACTGAAAATATGTTGATAAATTAACAGTTGTTACTAACAGTTAAACACAGTGGCAGCACGATAGAGAAGTATTTTCATTCTAAGCATGCTATGGGTGTCTGTATGCTAATGACGATAACCTTCATCTGGGTATAATCGTCATTATTAATACTAATGTAAATGAAACGTTAATTCTTGTTAAGAGATTAAGCTATGAAATGGTTTAAGAGCAGAACTGCTACAATAAAAGCACTTGGGTTATTTCTTTGTAGCTCAAAGTCTCACAGAAGTACAGAAACATATCTTATGGCTTTACAAATCTGTGATAATTTCCTTCAACTTTTACTTTTATTGCCTTGTCATTAAATTCACATTGAGTTCTTAAAACAAAAATGCTTAAAACAGATGTGGCTATTAAAGTTACAATATGAATTTTACAACCCTAAATTTTATGACATTGAAAAAAAATTTCAGCCACCAAAGTCAGAGACAAGAATAGAAGCAGAAGGCAATTCTGAATGTGATAGATTTCTGTAATTACCAAAAACTTAAGCTAACATAATGCACAAAGAATGTGTTGTGGAAGTTGGTGCTCAGAAAGAAAATAATCAAAAAAAATCATGAATCAAAATTGAATAGCAAACAAACAAGAAAAACAGCAGAGGGGAAGGGTCTTAGTAGTACTTCTGTTCTTTACAGTTTTGCTCTGCGGATCTGCTTTACAGATGTAGCTAGTTTGCTGCCCAGTGATCTACATGATGGCTTTGAAGCAGTCCTAAGGCAAAGATTCATTCTACCAAAAACAATAATTTTCATTATGTTTTTGAGAAGAGATTACAGATCCATCTAAACTTACTATCTAAAAGAATACAGCAGCTGACTTTTGTTTCACCAGAAGTCCCACTGTGTAGAGAGACAGAAATACAGACATAGTCTCTTTCTGTCTTAAAACAATTCATATCAAGACTAGGAATAACCCCTTGCAGCATATTATTTCACACAACTTGTTTTCTGACCGTTCACATGACTGGCTCTACGCTATTCCTCCCTTGATGGGTTTGTGTGCCACCACCCTTCACCAGCGTGCACACATTTCATTCATTCATTCCTTGCCAGCAGAAAATTTGTTGAATCTTTAGTGGGGTTACATCATGACTATCCCAAGTGTGAGAGGTAGAGAACTGACTTTAGATTTGCTTTTTATTTTCTCTTTCTCACAAGCTTTCATAACTTCTCCAGTATTATAGATCTCTAATGCTTTGATCCTCCTTGCAACTGTGTTTTACTATTTTCCAAGGTGATTCATACCAATAATCATTCGCTAAATTTAAAATCTACATATTTCAGATATTGTCTGGCCAACTATCTTACAAGAAAATATCTATAATCTGGTTTAAAACCTGTCCTCTCTTTGTAGTTTAATCATAGTAGTAGTTCTTCATATATCAGATATGTAATCAATTTCAGCATTTAGAGGGTTTGAATCTCATGCTCAAGGAAACCTGAGATCCTAGATCAAAATAGCCTCCAGTGAGACCAAATCAACTCCCTGCATGCTGTGATTCCTTACATAAGAGGGAACATTGTGAAGTTTGCCTGTTGGGTTTCTGTGGGATATGTATTTGAAAAGAGTGGTAACCACCTGCTTAATCCATACAATCAAGTGGCTGTATTTACTTTCAGTTTTTAATTGGATCAATGTTTTTCTTTGCTCTGGTCTCTGCTGGCTGTATCTGAAGAGCAGATCCCTGCACCATGCTGCTCAGAGCTGCCTCTTTCTCCAGCTCTCCTGGAAGACTTTTGCTTCTGTTTCACTAAGGTCTGACTTTCCAGCCTTGTGCTGGTCCTTGATTTCATTGCTTTTTCTCTCATGCACTTCA